>JACCHV010000044.1:0-452123 GCA_018907245.1 Eupristina koningsbergeri
TTTATATATCAACATTCTAAATTAAATTTATTAAATTATCATATTAAAAATTAAAATTTATACTTACTTTATTACAAAAATATGTTCTTATTGTCCCATACATTTTTGAAATCTAATTATATTGTGTTTGTAAATATGTACTGTTTGTATAATTTATAATATTTCACTAATTTAAGGTAATAAATCCATAAATAAATAAATCAAAAAGTAATAATAATAACATTTATTATTCATATTATAATGAAATTTGTTTTATAATATGAAATTAATTTTTCTACTATTATTTAAAAATTTTAATATAATTAATAATATATTGAAACTAAAAACTATATATCATTTAGAATAAAGTATTTGATTCAAATAATAAAAAATATTAAAAATTTAATTGTAATTTATCCCGTTGCCTAATTAATTTTTAATGAATAATTTTTAATAAATAATGAATAATTTAAAAAGATTAATTTAAATGATAGAATAGGGATTATATACTATTCAATTTTTTATTATACTTTAGCAGAATTATTATAAAAAAAAAATCAATATAATTTTGCAATCAATATAATCAATATAATCCATATAATTATTCAAAGTTATTCAGTTATAATCTTCAATAAATATTGAATGAAAAAAACTAGTATTTGCAAATATTATTTTATTTTTAAAAAAGTAACAGCCGAAATTGGATATAAATTTAATAAAAATAAATGAATAATTCAAATATCTAGTGCATATTATCAAAGCAAATATTCTAACTTTTTACATTATAATTTTTATAATTTATCTAATTATTATAAAAACAGTTGAATATATTTTTAATAATCAAACATTTTTTTCATATTTTACTACAACAATGACTTATTCGTAAATAATTTAGTGTTATAAAATATGATAATATATTCATAATAAACAAGAATTTATTTTTTTAAATATTTTTCTATTGATGATTGTGTGATATAATTTTTCTTTTAAACGTAATTTTTTTGTATTTATGAAATATAATATTTTTGTTTACATATTTGAAAAACGGTTGTTGTCACAGAAACAAGTTATTTTATTTCACTATTTATGGAGTAGTGAATCAATTGATGAACCAATGTATTACTACTTTATATTTGATTTAAAAACTCAATATAATTATTTATTGATTGAAAGGTATGATAGCATTATTTAATAAGTAATGGTACATATGTAAAATAAAATTAACTTCAAAGCTTAGAAGAATTTCTACTTTATAGTATATAGTATGATGTATATTTATAAAATTTTATTTACAAAAATCATAAAAATTTATATTTGATTCGAATTGTTTGTTTCATGCATTCTTACATAATTTTAATTTCTAACTATGTTATTATTTTTATGCTCATTCAAATTAAAATAGCATTTGATTTGATTAATTGCGTATTTATACTAGAAATAACTTATGTACATTATGTCAAATATTTTTAACATATATATAAGACAGAATTGAACTATAATATTATTAAATCATTACTTTGAAAATAATTTATAATCGTTAACTATAAGATCCTTTATTTAAATTATTTAAATTAAATGCAAAAATAAACAAATTATAACGTCCTACATTCGATTTGTATTTACTAATTCCCTATGATACAATTAATATAAATTAGATTTTAATGACACTTATAAAAAAAATAAATATTAATATTGCCGCAGAACATTTTGAGATTTTTTTTTTAATGGAATTTAATAATTATTCATTGACACATCAATTTTCAAAATTTATAATATATTAAAATTTTTTATATTAAATTACAGTTAAAAAAGTATTTATTTACATTTTGGAGTATAAAATGTGTATAACTATTTTTGATTATTTGATTAAATTGATATAATATTGTAATATAATTTTATTTAATAATTATTGTTTTAACCAATATGCTTTATTATAATTATCTTCAATATAATTTGCTTTAATAATTTTCTATTCCAATATTGACTATTCTATTATTGTAAATATTAGTGAGTTTTAGGTTTTACTTCCTATCTTAAAATATTTATTTAAAATATTAATTTGTTTGCAAAAATACATAAATTTAATTAGTAATCATCTAAAAAAGGAATATGTATATTTTTTATTGAAAATTGATATTTTCATAATTATTTTAATAAAAATGTACATGATCAAAATTATCTGATATGATTTATTCTTACCTGTAAATTTGTATGAAATTTTTTTATATCAACGATTGGAATTCTAAATGCAACTTTTTGAGAAAACTATGAATAAATAATTTTATAAATATAAATTTTAGTCAAAATATCATTAAAGAATATGAGAGGAATTTTTATATTTATTAAATTTTGATATGCTTTGATCTTAGTTAATATTTAATATTTAATTTTTATTTTTATTTTATTTTA
The DNA here is from genome assembly GCA_018907245.1 of Eupristina koningsbergeri. NCBI lineage: Eukaryota > Metazoa > Arthropoda > Insecta > Hymenoptera > Agaonidae > Eupristina > Eupristina koningsbergeri. Next base: position 2,389 of record JACCHV010000044.1, read on the forward strand.
TTATTTTTGTTACTAAATTATTAATATTATTTTATATTTTAATTCTAAAGTATTAAAAAGATTGGTAAATATATTATTGTTATTACTATGAAGTGCAAGTTTGATTTACCAATAAATTCTTATTTTAAAAATATTTTCTAAAGAATTGTAAATTTTATATAATATTATAATTAAAAAGCATTTTTAAAAATTAAAAGAAAAATATTTGCATTTTTATAATATTTTGCTGATAAAATTAATTTTAAAATTTACAAGGAAATTTTATACATTGCGCATAAAATTTAACATTCCCGGCGGTAAGCTTGTTGAAAAAGCATGTATTACTATAATAATTACTCACTCACAATAACCAGTGTTTTGATATATTCTATTGATTTAAAAAATCATTTAAAAATGATATCTAAAAAATCAAATTTTCTTTTATTAGAAGTTGAAAAAATTTGTGCCACTATTTGTAATTTTAATTAGCAAGAACAAAAACATTGATTATTAATATTTTCACTAAACTTTCTCCTAAGATGAACATTTTATGTAATGTGCTTCTATTTTTAAGTTATTTTAATAAAAAAAATGAATTTTACAATAAAATAAATCCATATAAATAATTTTAATCTATATTAAAATAAATTATTTCTTAAATTTGCAGAAATTAAATCTAATTTTAGAGTACCTCGCCCAAAGACAATATGTATAAAAAAAAATACATAAATTATTCTATTATTTTCTTATTAACATTATCAAAAAATACACACTCTCGATTTGCTTATATTTTTTTTAAACTAACAAGTAAATATAAAGTTCATTTTATAAAAGTAATTCACTATAATAGTATAATTATTTATAACGATTAAAAAGATAAATATGTATCACTAACACAATTTACCATGAGAACTACATGCATCACACAAAGTTTGAAAACTTTAAAGTTATATATTATTTACGTTTATTATAATATTCCGAGGTTTAGTTTTTATTATTGTTATTAATTAAATAAATACGCATATCGAAAAAACAAAAAATTAATGCGAACTAAAATAATTACAAAAGAAGAAAAGAATCATATAAAATAACTTTGAAAAGCACTACTATTTTATCCGTATATTTGACGAAAAGCTAGTTTCTTTACTATAAAACGTACGGTAAACGATCATAAGATTCTCGGATATCGTGCTGCAGTCGATGACTGCGCCTCTGAAACTGTCGGGAACAGTCACTTCTCCTATAACGAAAAAAAGTGGAGAAGCAAAAGGAGAGGAGGTCATAAAAGTGGGAGTCACTAATATATGTATTTTGGAGGCAAGAGACATCTGTATAGGGATTTTCTTATTTCTGTATAACGCGCATGGATTCGCAGATCTATTTTGAGGGCGTTGATACAAGGCTACCACTAACAACTATGACTGGCTGAATTTAATTCGTGAAATCCCGCCTTACAAAATTTTGACTCCACCCACCGTTCAAAAGAAATACGTTAATAAAATAATGTATTTAAGTCTCTTTCTATCTTATTTTCTTTTTGTTGTTTTTTCATTCTTTCATGTTTTACATAAAGTAAATCTCATCGTTGGATGAAGTATCATGAACATGAGACAAAATATATTAAATATTTCATAATATATAAGCTGCAGTTGTCATAGTAGCAAATTTTTTTAAAAGTTAAAAACAAACTATAAGAATACTTATAAAAACATAAGCAATAACATAGATCAAATTTGGAAAGATTGATAAAATTTATATTTATATCGATTTATTTTTGAACAAACTTTTTTTTATAAATTCTTTCGTGTAATGCAATTAATTACTAAAACTTATTGCAAGTACATGTTAAGGCATTATGTATAAATGTTAAATTATTTTAAAAAATAATATATATATATATATATACATACATTATAGCAATGATAACAGTAATATATTGAATAGTGATCATATCATTATTCCTTTTTTTATTTATATAATTATTATAATGAATTTAAAATTAATATAATGAAGAAATTATTTTTTTAGATCAAATTATAAATCTAATTCATTAAAGCATTTTTGGGTATAATACTAAAAAGCTTCAATTATAATAAATTAATTATGCACTAAGTAGATTATAATGTATTTATATTTTATTCATTAAGTATACTGAACTCATTATTTATTTTATTGAGGATCAGGATATGAGAAGAAAATATTTATAGAAAATTTTTAATTATATCTTAAAGTCAATATGTGTAGTTGAATAAACATGCATGAATAGTATTTGTTAACATTTTTTTATTTTAAACTTAACTTCTTATAATCAACCTTTTCTTTTTTATGAAAAAATATACATGAAACTCAACAAAATATTCGCATTACGTATTATAGATTATAATTTATAAATACGGTAATATAATTTATTGAAAAAGAAAATTACTTTTTATATCACTTGTGAGATAAAAATGAACTTTGATTTTCTAAATTGATCTTAACAAATTAAAAGTCTCTTTTTATAACTTTTTATAACATTCTTGTACATTTAACTTCCGCAAAATATATTGTAATATATTATCATAATTTATATGTGAATTCTATACTATTATAACTATGTGGAAATTTTAGTATCCTGAATCTTGAAAAAATTATTTTACAATGTTTTATTACTTTGTTTTATAACGTAATTTTTAATATATATATATTGAAGTATTTAGAAGAATAATTTCTAATAATCAAAGAGTATCGCTGTGTACTAAAAAAATTGAATATATTTTTTTCTACGGGTGAGTACGAAAATTTTCTTTTACAATTGGTTCATAATTATTTATCCTTTCTTGTATGTAGTAACGATAAGACCGTATAAGTTCTTATAATTTAGTGATTATATTAACCATCTGTTTAATTATTTTCCATTTGTATTTCAAAATGATACTCTCTAATTTTATTTAATATTACAAGTTGAAATACTGTCAATATTATATTACTAACTGTAATAACTTATTTAAAGCTGAATAATTTGATTTATAGCAATGCAATATATTATCATCTACTGTTTGCTTTCACAAACTATATTTAATATTGAATGCTCTTATAATATTTATTATATGTAATTATTTATTAATAATCTAAAAATAATCTAAATGAATGTGAAAAAAGGTATTTCTTTGCTAACGTTAATGAAGTTGTGCTTTTTCTTTTTATAGAATTCAGTTAAAAATATGTTAAAATTAGTAATGCGACTAAAATAAATAGTCCTTCATAGATAAAACATAATAAACGAATGTATCGTGAGCATAGTAGTGATAAAAATTAATTTTTATTTTATAAAATTTAAAGAAAAGCTTATGATTTGTTGTTAATATTATTTTTATAGTTCCTTCTGCAAAGTTTTTTAATCATTTTGCAGAAAAAATTAATTCTAAATAATTAATTTTTCGGGTTAAATTATTCTAAATTTAATTTTTACTACATTCATATATTGTAGTTGTTTATAATGGTTGAATTTATTTATTGTTGAAACAATTAAAAATGTTTCAACTTATACAGTTAAAATATGTATGGATGATCAGTATATATTTTTTTTATATATATATGATGATTTCTAAATACATAATATAATATGAAAACGGTAATTGAAATTGAACTATTTATTTTAGTTACCGATGTATACATTTGATACAGTGAAACATGCTTATTAATTTTATTATTATTTATTTAATTTATTCCAACTTTTTATAATATATATACATATAATAATTTATTTACAATACCTGTATTGAAGCAAAAAAGCTTCACATTGAAATGTTGCCATTTTTAAAATTATAAATATTATCATGCATATATATAATATTTTTTTAATTGTACTGAATAGGCCTATAAAAGATAATTTATAATACAGTATTAACTATTAAATTATTATTATTTTTTTAATATTTTTTTTATATTTTCTGTACATTCTTTTTTTAAATAATCTAGCTGGGTAAAGTATCTATTTCGTACACACACACATATATATATATATATTAGAGGAGATTTTGATAAGAGAAAAGAACAATAATTTTGAATTAAATGAGAGAGGCTTTTCGCTGGACTGTCATAATATGATTTTTGCAGATGAAGTTTGCTTGTAGACAGCTGTTATGAAGTTCCATTAAGAAGCATCCTCGAGAACTAAAGAATTCGGAGTCTTGTATAGTCCATTAGAGCCTAAAAGAACAACATAGGGGCGACGGGTGAAAATTTGGTGAATTATGGTTTCGGTGAACGTCGAACCTTTTCTGTTCTTCTTTGTTAAAATTCTTTGTCATTCCAGCTTTACAATGCAGAACGGACCTAAACGATAATTGAAATAGAATAAGATATCATAGAGCGAACCAATTTAAACTTTTACTTTATAATATATTGTAAACTGCCTTTTTCATTTTTAATTCATTTCAATTATGTATGATTCGATATATTTTTAATGGTTTGTTTTTAATTTTAAAGTTAAATAATTTATTTTAAAATTAAATGTAGATGCATAACGTAATATCGAAGTATTAGGTTAAAAATCTATATAAATTCTCCATTTACTGAAAGAATTATGTTGCTTACGATTTTGTTTTAAAACTTTTAAAACTTATTTTTTTTCCATTCTTTTTATTTAAAATTTATTAGGAATTACAAATTACTGTGCTGCAGTGATCTTTTAGATAATTTAAAAATGCTATTGGATATTATAAATATTATTGCTAATGTTTAAAGTTAAGAAAATGTACTTTTTAAATCAATTTTTTTTTTAAAAAAAATAATATTCGAAATGAATAAATTGTTTATCCACTACATATTATTGTTTATTAATTTTAATAGAAATATTTTCAATGATATTTTACAGAAAATACTTTAGGAGTGTAGTTCGACAATAGACACATTGGCAGGTACCGTAAAATCAAATATTTTTTATAAATTAATTTATTTATTTTTAATTAATTATAATTTTGATATATTTATCATATCTTTAAAAAATAATATATTATAATGTAGAATATGTTTATAAAATATTTTTTACTTTAATTTAGTTATGTACTTTAACATTTCTATATTGAAAGATAATTTAATGAATTCTCATCCTTTTTCGTTATGCAACAAATATACATTTACTTGGGTTGAAAGACAATTGTATATTAACAATTTTATAATAATTCGACATTTACTTTTTTTATAAATGACAATAAATAAAATTTTTAAATGTTATTCTATAATATTCTAAATATTAAAATCAAACATTGAGCGATTACTGTTATTTTTATTTTTATTTTATTTAATTATTCATATGGACATAAATTGAAGAAAACTGAAATATAATATTTATACGAATTTATCCATCACACATGTAAGGTATTAAAATTTTAAATTAAAAAAACTTTTACCCTACATGCATAATTAAATAATAAGTATCATAAATAATTCGTATTGGGAATGGAATTTGGTAAGAAAAGAATAAGGGATGCTCTTCGGGAAATAAATAACGAGATGAATAGTATAATAAATAAATTAAAAAATTAAAAATATTTCTACGTGTGTTCGTGGATGGCCGTTAATGACATTCTCATAATAACTGTTTAACCAATGCATTTAAAAAATTAGTCTTCAACAATAGTTATCTCGATACGAAAATAGAGTTGGCCACGTGTTCCTCTAATAACACTTCCGGCATCGCGGCAACATCGCAATGTGGTTCATCGAGATAAGCATCATCGGCGCCATGACGGTCCAACGGCGCCACCGCTGAAAAAGTGAACTATCTTCCCACCGATCTCCCAGCGCCAACGTATTTCCATCGGAGGTGCAAATAATACCACGCATGAAAATCACATTAATTCGCTTGCACTTCTCATTGACTCGACTCGATCCCTCTTATCCCTCCATTGATCTTCTGACCATCCTCATTTATTACTTCCTCATATGCATGCGCTTTATGATTCCAGGCAGACGTAAAATCCGCAGATTACACATTTTATTAAAAAATCCAAATAATCTTGAAAGTATTATTAAGAGGTCGACGATCAGTTTTCAATATTATTCCAATAATAAGAATTCTTCCTCGTCACTCCTCATAACCAATTTTGTACGAGTGATCATTCTGGACTTTGTATTCATGCGTGAAACTCAGTTCTTCGCTGATAAGTACTTTGCCCTGCAAATATAGTTGCACTCGTCCTAATTGTACTTCAATTCATAATTCGCACTTTGGCACTCGCTAATTCTCCAATTCATTTTTTATACATACATTGTTAACAAAGTGAAATCTACTTTTTCTCTTTATTTCCATATTATAAGAGCATAAATATGCATGATATTTGATTATTTTTTATTATTATAACTAATAAATATATTTTAAATATTGACTCACCTTAATATTATAAGACTTCGTGATTTCTTATTCAAATACTCTGTGAGCACGATTTTAATTTTATTATCCAATCCGATACCATGATAGTTTAATCCCACTAACATATATTGTTGCATAATCCTTTTTTACTATAATAATCGAATTCACAAAATAATTTCTGTCTACGCCTAATCTATGCTTCTGAACAGATTTGTCTGCAACAATTAAATATAATCCGTTGTATAATCTCCTTAAATTTTATTCTTTAATTAATATTCTTCGAACTATCTTGTTTCTAATTTGGGTTTTAAATTATCGACACGTCAATAAAAGAAAAAAAGTAATTTAAAATAAAATTTTTTGTCCCTTGGTCTTGATCAATATTTAAAATTTTTCACAAGTTTCCTATCAGAAAACGTTTGCAGTTCTATGTCCGATAAAGGGTCATCTTATTTATAACATAATGGCTTATTTAATGTAATAATTGAAGAAATGTGAATATCAATAATAAAAGCAAATACATTATAAGTTGCAAACAATTCATAATCAAATAAACAACTACATCAATTTAATAAAATAAAGAAAATGAGAATAATAAAAATTAGAATAATAAATGTAATAAATAATATAATATAATGGTAATTATATAAATTTTTTTAAGACTAAAATAATATAATGTTTATAATGAACATTAACTATTTATCATAAATACTTAACAATTAATTCTAATTTATTTTTAATTGATTTTATATAATTAATATAATGATATGTATGAAACAGTTACTATTAATGAATTGTATACTTTTTGTCGTAAAAATGTACAGTTAATTAACAAATATACATAAATGATAAATCGAAAAAATAAACGGATTTCATTCTACCATATAATATTAAAATATACGAATGAATAAAGGCAATTATATAAACAATATTTATTAAATGATTAATTATTATTTATATTATTTATAAAAAAAAATTAGTCAAAATTAAAGCAATGTTGATTAAATATGTACACTAGTGTATGGAAGTGATAATAATTAAATATAGATAAATAAAATGTAATGCATATAAGAAGGTGCAATTTGGATAGATAGGAAGTTTATGGAAAAATGATGGCTAGAAGTATACATAAAATATAAAAAAATCTTTTCTAATGGAATACATATCAACTGAAGTAGCACCCCTACATTCATAACAAAGAGGAGTTTACCAAAGGTATTGGTTAAATATAATGTCAAAAGTTTTTTTTTAGGGAGGTAAGGGAGAGCAAAAAGCTGGGAATAAAAAAATATTTGTAGACATTCATTGATGCTGATAATAAATAATTAAAGTCCGTGTTAAGAGATTCATTACTCAGATTTTACGTTGATTTATAAAAAATAATAAAGTACTATGTCGAATGAGAAAAATTTAATTCTATTTTAAGGCAGAACTGATAATAGAAATTGAATGAACATGAACTACAAACCAAGTTCAAAACTGAGAAAGAGAATCTCTCTGATTCTTGCATAACTTAGTTGTATTGATTTAGGTTTAAGGCATATTTAAAAGACAGATTTTTTAGTGGTATATAACTAGTCTTTTTTTAAATTTTGCTTAAATCTATAATAATTCAAAAAAAATCTCTATATTGAACACTCGTACCTCTTTGAAGATGGTTTCGAAATATTGCCTCATATTTGGTACCGCATGTGGTGGTAGTATAAATAATAATATTAAAAATGCAAAGTTTACTTTAAGGATATTTTAGAATTATGTTTGACTGAAGAAAGGAGATTGAAAAATCTGATATTTTTTTTCACTACTTAGAGGTTTCAGGTAAATTGATTATGCAAAGTCAGGCTAAGGTTTTGGACAGTGTTTTATTAAAACAATGATTTTTACGGTAAGATCGATAAAAACAACGTTGGAAAAGAAAATTATATTGAATTTTTGTAACTTTCCATTGGGCTACCAACAACAAAGTTAAAAAAAAAAATAATAAAGTGGAAACGATTATTAGAATGAAATACTTAGAGTGATGATTTCTACGATATTTGTATAAGTTAATGAAAATCAGGAACCGATTACAATATCATGTATGGATGCGTTGAAAAAAAAATAAAAATATTTAAAAACCTTACAACACTTAGACTGATAGTAATCTACGAGAATAGAAGGTAGAATGAACCAATGCTTGAAAATACTTATTCTGGAAAATAGATTTAATTGAACCAATGAGATAACTAGGAAACTAAAAGAAAATAAATTGTAAATAAGTTCTAATGAATAAAATTTGATACTAGGTCTTACTAAAAGATTATTTAAAATTTATTAAAATTATCAGGTACGAATGCAATAATATATAATAATGTATGATTAATGCGAGTTTGAGCAGTTAGCAGCCTGTGTTTTTTGTATAAACCAAACTTATGAGACTTACCTAGTTTGCTACATTCAAAAAAATCAAAAAAATTTTTTTTGAATTTCAATAATTGATTATTTCAAATTTATTTTCTCAAAATATTATAAAAATATTACAAATAGTTATAAATATTTATAATAATACAGCATTATAACCTAAACCAAGTATTCTATACATCGTAGCATGGTTTTTAATCCAAATAGCTATACTATGTTTGACGTGCACGAAATGGCTACTTTATTTTGTACTACTTAAAAGTTTTGAAATGAGTAAAAAAATTGTGAGTAATAATCAAAAAATTTTCAAATTAAATCGTTTACATAATTTAAGGATTACAAAAAGAATATTCTACTAAAATCAACATAGATTGAAGAATTGGACGAAATAAATGAGTGTCGCTATTAAAAAATTTGAGTGAAGAGAAAATACAGTAATTAATATTTAAAAAATCACGGTTATTTCACTATATACTCAGTATATATAATAAATCAAAAATATAATTTCATGAACCGAGTTCAGCAGGCTTTTAAAATAGCAGTTAACAATAAATCCACATACAGTGCGATGTTTAGTCAATATTTTGCTACTTATAATGATAGTATGAATTCATTTATTCACATTTTTAAAATAGTGATGAAAAATTTATTAATGGGCTATAGATTATATGAAAAAGCATGATATAGCGTATTTATAACTGCACATAGAATCTTCTAAAAAGTTTGGACAGATCGCAAAAAACCATAGCTCAAAGAAAGTTTATAAAATTTTATTTTATAATATAAATATTGTTACCCAAAACTTTAAACGCATTTTTTTCAAATCTATGTTTCAAAAATAATTATTCTAGTTTAATGACAAATTAACCGACTAATTTTAAATTTTCAACGAACATATAAAATATTATTTTGTATATTACTTTACTTTTTGATATTTTAAAAATTACGAATTCCACATACAGAAATTAGCAAATATTTTTCGAAACGCTACCATTTAATTAATGTTTGAAATATCAAACAATGGAGGTATCAATATGTATAATTTTAACTAGTTTGATACGAAAAAAAATTTTTGTCTTACTTTAATCTATATAATATAATATAAAAATGATTTTTTTTATCTTCATAGTTTATTATATATTAAAATTCCAAACCCGTAAGTTTAATTTAAATTTTTTTCTTTTTAAAAAAATAGATTTACAACAATATTTTTATTTCAAATTTTGAAAAAAGTAGATACAAAGTACATAAATATATTTGAAAAATTTCAAGAGATTTACTTAATTATTTATTTTATAAACCTTAAAAAATTACTATGTCTTGATCGCACCAAATTATGTAAATCCCTTAAAGAAGGAAGGAGACTAGGTAATTAACATTTATTAGAATCAGAAGAAGTTTTATTGAAAAATACATTTAAGAATGAGCATAGCATGGTCCAATTTCATTACAGCTGATAATTAGTAGAAATATAAACTATTGTTAATACTTTAAATTGTTATATGTAAGTTTTTAATAAAAAATAAAAAATGATATTTATCATATTATTAGGCTCTAAAGTTCTTTTCAATGTAATTATAAATTAATTTAAAATAAAATTTTTTTCATTACTTTCATTGGAAGAAATGATAACGTAATAATTAATAAGTGATAAATTACAGCTTAAAATTTATTATTATTTATTAAAATTTATTTATGAAGAATTCTATTGTAAAAAATTAGGAGTATAAAGAAAAATGTATAAAATATAATTTAATAAAACCAAAATAAATATTAAAAAGAATTAAGCATATATATATCAATTCTTTCTATAAACATAGCTGCTAAAGCGTATTTTTGAATTTAAAAAACTTTCATCAATGCATTTTATTATAAAAATCTAATTCTTGATACTGATAAAGTATTTATATTTGTATAGTAACGTATTTACATGCAGACGATTTATTAAGGAGAGTAAATAGTTATCAAATAGCAGTATTATTATTATTATTACAATTAATAGAGTAAATACAATTCTTTTTATTTACTCAGAGGTTTCAAATTACAAAAATACTTAGCGAATCAAAATAAATTAATTAATGATTTACTACATTTTAATGTATAATATATTTACTCAGATTTACTTAGATAAAATCTAATTTATACCAGAAATTAACGGATAAAACTATACTTAAAAAAGAATACAATAAATACATTTTTTATATGTTAATGAAAAAGTTACAAATTCATTACTCTCTGATTTTGTTTCAATGTATACGGATTTACTATTATTATATACTATTATCAATGGAAAAATTATTATGCCGAAATTAAGGAAGAATAACTTTCCTTAAGTTGAAATAAGTACACAATTCATGTATCGGATGCTTAATTTAAATTCTACTTGTGTTTATTAATATATTGTATTCAAATATATTAAATAAAGTATTCATATAATATGACTTATGGTATAGTCTTATATTATATGTTATATAGATATATACTGCATACCTTATTACTCAAATAATTATAAATTTCATAAACGTAACTGTATTAATATAAAATACTTCATTTTTAAACGCGAATCCTAAAATGTATGTACATTTATATTTTTATAAAAAAAAAAATAAATACGAATTCAAAGACTATTATTTTCTTATATACGAGAAATTGTGAGTAGTATCAATGAACTCAAAAATAGTATTAAGATTTGACGTGGTTGCAGTTGAATTACTAAACAATTATAGAAATATGAATTAAATAAATTAAGCAAACAAAATGAAAAATTTTTTTTGGTCAAAGAATCTGTGAATATATATTTAGAAATACAAAAATCGAATATTTATGTTATTACTATATGTGATACTTCAACTAGTGCTTCTGAATTTGCTTGTTCAATAGACAGCTTTAGCTAGTCGGTTCTTTTTAAACATAAAATTTAATTTTCAAAAATGAGAATTTCAAAAAATAGAATAAAATTTAAATTTATTAAATATTATGAGCAAATCTAGTTTTTTTATATGAATAAATTTTTTTTAATCTTATTAATCAATTTATAACTCTGTACTTAAGAAAAAATTTAAAAAATTAATAAAAATCAAAAAATTGCAGAGATATTCTTTCAGGATTTTCTAGTGAGAATTATATGAGACATTATTTGTTAAAGCAAAAATTTCAAATCGTATTGCAGTTATAAATATAATTTTTGTGAAGAAGTATGAAGAAATTTACTTATATTATACATATATACGTATTTTATTTATAACAATTTATATGAAGTCGTTAAAATTTTTTATTCAACAGATGATTTAATAAAAACCTTTTTAGTGGAGTCTTTGCAGCTAAATAATTTGTTTAATAGAAAGTTTAATTTTCAAGTAGATAAAAAGAAATTTTTGGTTTTAAATAATATTTTGAATCAAAAAAATATTATATATGACTAAATGATCTTCGATTATGTAGAATAGTGCCTACTTCTTTGACTAAAAAAATAGTTTATAACAATCGATATTATAGAGCTCTAAGATAATAATGATATTACTTGTCTACTGGCTTAAAAAATGCATCATAGACATACGTCGTAGATGTACGTTTAACCTTTTTTTTTTACTCACACTACATGTAGAAAATTTATAATAGAGATTTCTAGGGAAAAAATTCGAATGATAATTTTGAATTAAACTGTGTAAAATGACACCTCACTTTAGACTTTTTTTCAGTAGAGATCTCTTTTAATACTATTAGGAAATTAGTAATCTACATTATCATTGATACTTATTATATTCACATTTAATATTTTTAAATTAAATTAAAAATATTTAAAAGAGATATCTAAGAAAAATAATTCACCTTTTCATTATTGGAATTGTGGTTAGAAAATTGATAGCGACTCATTATTTATAATTACAGCTATAAAAACGTAAGTAATAAAATACAATCCTGTAACGAAAATTTTATTAAAAATGTATTTTTATCATACCATTTAATAAAAGTAAGATCAAATAGAAGTATAGAAATAATTTTATATATTAAAAAAAAATTTTTTGCTAAAAAGCTTTTTAATCAATAAAAAAAATATTCCAATAAAGCTATAGATAAATTAAGAAATTTAATCAAATTTTAAAAATATATTATAAATATAAAAATAACAATTTAGTCAATTAATTGTATAATTATTAAAAAAAGTCATATAATTGAGAAATCAATAAAAAGAATTTTTATCAATACAGCAATATCAATATCTAACAGATATTACATGTTCTAAAAATATTTTATATTGTTCTTAATATGATAAAAGCTACAATACATCATTACATATTTCATTTGCTAAAGTACCAGTATTCCATTTGATATATACTACTATTTATTCTTGAAGATTTAAATAATAGTTGTATTATAAATTTAATATTTCGAAAAGACATTATTTCTCAATTGGAAAAAGTAGAGATTAATTGAATTTACTTCCTCGATAAAAATTTTGTTGGCAATTCTGTCACCACTTCAAGATTATGAAGACAAATCCTGAAGTACCTTTCAATTTATCTTAAAACATCCGTTTATCAAGGGTTTTCTTCTATTTATAAATTTTTAAATTTTAATGATTGTTGGGCTATATCATTTCTTTGGATACATATATCATACTACTTTGGTTCTTTTTTTTATCAATTTTAAAATGATGTTCATTATTTCTTAGATTTGTTGAGTACTATATTTTGTCAAGGTTGATTTCTGCTGGTACATTTTTAAGTTGAACTTAATTATAATATATTAAAATCAATAAAATATCTAAATATAAAAGAAATTATTCTATTTCCTGCTGCGAAATGTCGATTCTTAATTTCGTTTTATGACTTTACATTCGTAAATATTTTTGCTTTCGATAGTTTTAATAATTTATGATGTTTCAAATTTATATCGTGTTTACTGTAAAATAATACATTAACGTATAGGTATTACAATTTGGTTAATTTGTTATTTTGCATCTCATTAATTAATGAAACATTTATTGATTCTTCAATTCACATTTGTCACTCGTCTTTACCCGGTATAGTCAAAACTGCTTAAACTTAAATTAACGTGTAAAACTCAATTAATTTTCATCCATAATTCAATTTCAAATCAAAATTCATTTAATAATTAATTTTATTACGTATTAAAATGATATAAATGCAGTTTTGAATCAATCACTATTTTAAATTATTTTTATAAGTTATTAACTAAAATTTTTGTTCAATTAGATTAATATCTATATAAAGTTTAATAATTAAAAACTTATTATTTTTATTATAAAAAAATAATATAGTTTATATGTGATATATTCTACCCTCACAATAATATCTAGTAATAATTCTAATTATTATATTCACCAAATTAAAGATTGTTTTTATAATGTCTATAAATTTTGACAAATAATTTTTCATAAATGCTACAATTCCATAAAATAAAAAGTTAATCTAATTTATCAAAATTAAAATTCATAATAAAAGCTAAATAAAAAAATAAAGGTTTACAATGTCAAAACCTTAAAATCATCAAATAGTAATAATTCCGCAAAAAACCAATCAATTCCTTAGTAAAACAAGTGCAATATAATAGAATGAAAACTGAAATATAATTTATAAAAGTGACCAGTAATCTCAAAGCTCCGCTGTTTGGTCAGTATAAATTTTTACTATTTAAACTCTATTAAAACATCTTTTTGTACGCTTACAATATAAAGATCTGAATAATAATAAGAAGAACAAGAAGAAAAAACAAAAAACGACAATGACGATGATGACGACGACAACAATAATAAAAACTAGAAGAAATGATTAATAAATATAATATATTGAAGTAAAAAGATTTTTCAAAAACATACCAGAAATTTTAGTTCTTCGAATAATTAACTACCTCGAGTGCTGACAGTCACTACCAACTGAATTTTTACTACACCCAATTTGTTCATTCAAATTAAAAGATTTTCTGACAAATCCTTTCTTCAATAAGAACATATAATTATAACTATCAAGTAGTGTTGTTCAAATTGACATATTATTAATTTGTTTAAAAATCGCTTTGAAAAATTGTATTTTTATTATATGTGACTGTTTAATTATTAAAAAAAACAATTTAATATAAATTGATTCATAAAAATTCATAATTGTAATAATTATAATAATTTTATATTTTTTAATTATTAATTATATTATATACTTAAATTTTATAATAAACTTAATCTTATATTTATCTACCCTTGCATTCAAAGATATCCCTTTTTTTATTGAAAATTTAATACTGTAATTTAATAAAATAAAAAATAAAACACTCAGCGCTGAGCTTATACAATAGCTAAATTACTTGTATAATAACGCATCATACAAGAAAAAATTTTCTATTTCGTCAACCTTTTAAAATGTTCCAAATCTCAAGAAAAGATCATTAAAATAACTAAATAAAATTTTTATTTTAAGCTAAAATATAAAATAAAGTTGAAAAAAAGGGGCAGAAAAAATTAACAATGTTGCAATGCATTTAATTGATTTCTATTTTATATTTAAAAAAAATGAAATTTAATATTGAAACTTACTGAAATTGTATTCAATTACAATTATGGATTCTTTGTTTCTCTTTTTCTTTAATTTTTGTGCCTCTTATTTTGATTTTTCGTAATTTCTTTTGTTTTTTTATGCTTTTATTTATAAAAAATTATTTTGATTACTATATTTTCGAGAAACCTTAAGCTTAAAAGTTTAATCTAGTTATTACTAAAAATATTTATAATATATTTTACACCAAACATTAAAAAATAATAATTGTATATATAATATTTTTTTTAAATAATTTATTTTTAAACAATAATATATAAAATATTGTACAAACATAATAGTTGAATAATTGTTGAATAATATTTAATTTTAATGATAACCCTGTAATGTATATTAGAATGACAAAATTCTGTAACAGCATAATAAGGGCATAAATTTTTTAATGAAATTATAAATCTAATACTTCTATCATTTTATATATTCATAAAAATACAAATACCATAAGTTACAAAAATATTTCTTCACAAGAAAACTAATTATAATGATAGAAGTGTATTGAAAAAGACATTATTGATTTAGCATTAATTTATTAATTGTCTATTATAAAATCTACAGTTTCTTTTAATATATAAAATATATTGCAAATTAATCTTATATAAAGTATAACATTAATAAATAAATATTTTGATGTTAAATCAATTAAATTTATAATAAATAGATTCGCAACTAAAATTGTTAAGCTTTTTTTATGTGAATATCATAAAAAATACAATTTGAAAACAAGCAGATACTTGTAAAAGCTGTAATTAAAATAAAATGAAATATAATGTAGAGTAGCAGTAATAATTTGCATTGATTAAAAACCTTGTGAAAAAAAATATTTTCAATAAATTATAAATTAGTTTTTAAATAACTATATTGTTATAACTTACTCTTAAATATATTCTTTTAAATATATTCTATGCAATAACTAATATAAAATTATACCTTCTACTTTAAGAGAAATGTGTGTATTTAATTTCTATAATATTGAAAACTCTATTAAATAATTAAATTTATCAGAATGACTTTTATAAAATTTATATTTATAAAATTTTTTGATAAATAATGAATTAGAATAATTATTAATCATAAAGAAATGGAAATTTTAATTCAGTAATACAATTTCTAATTTTTGCATCATTATATTTTTAGTTGTATAATTGTATCAAATACTTAATATTTTAAATTATGTTTTGTTTAATGATTTTCACTCACTTTCTCTGTCTGTCTGTCAGTCTCTCTCTCTGTCTCTCTTTCTCTTTCTCTCTCTTTCTCTCTCTCTCTCTCTCTCTCTCTCTCTCTCTCTCTCTCTCTCTCTCTTTCTTTCTTTCTCTCTCTTACTATATATTTTTCAT
Organism: Eupristina koningsbergeri; assembly: GCA_018907245.1. NCBI lineage: Eukaryota > Metazoa > Arthropoda > Insecta > Hymenoptera > Agaonidae > Eupristina > Eupristina koningsbergeri. The sequence continues at coordinate 19,026 of JACCHV010000044.1, forward strand.
GCAAACTTATAAACGTACTTGCACTCATTTCTTATCTACCATTCGTCGTATTCTCTGGCTTCATCTCTACATCTATAATCTATATCTTTACTAATTTTAGAATTATCTATTCTAATACCATATTAATGATTCTTTTGCTTGTATCATCGATATATTGACTTAAGGTAATTATAAGAAAAGAATAATACTTTACCTTTGAATATGTAATAAATAATTCAAATTAAGAGAGCGTTAATACTTGTACATATAAATTGCCCACATGGAAGGCAGTTAGTGAATCTTATTCTTCTTCCAAAAGCTTTAGTTGCCGCTTAAAAGTGATATGACAACAAAACGTAGGAAAAAAGTGGAGATAGAAAGAGAAATAGTGTGAGCCAGAAGAAGGAATTGGAAGGCGGCGCCACGTTTACATCCTATATGTGGAAAAAAGATTTCTTGTGTGCATAGTCGATGACAAAAATAAAATAAAATACACGGAAAAGAGAACGACTAACATGAAATGGCCCTTAACCAGTCACGATATCTCGTGCAGCGCGACTCTTTAGGCTGATGGACTCGTCTGATCTCTCCTTCTCAGCCGACCATCAGATATCTCTCGCTTCCCTCTTTTCCCCTCTATCGCTACTAAACTGCTCTCCCACTAATATCTTCTTTTTTAAAGTCTTTTTTCTGTCAGTTTCTTCTCTCGTCGTATCATATATTTCGATTTTTTACATATTATTTTTTCAACTTTGCTTAATACTGAATTATTCGGGAATATTATTCAATATATTATCAATTGGCTTTATATTTATTATTAGTAACTGCGTCCTAACTTAGTGTATACTGCTTTACAATATTTTCTTCTTAAAAGTTTTTACGTATAATTTAATTATTTAACTTTGGTGCTTATGGATAATTTCAATTGAAAATAAATTTTGTTCTTTAATTAATCAAGCCATACTTTTATTTATATTTTCACTAATATTCTTTAAAAATTAAAATTTTCTTAAAACGCTTAAAAGTAAAAACCCACAAAACGATAATTTTATATTTATTTTATTTTTAATTTTATTTTTAATTTTATTTTTTATCAGGTGAATCATGTTATATTTAAACTATATTTAAGATTTTAATAATGAATAAAATTTGTTACAAATATTGTGTTTTATTTTATTAAGAACCGCAAATATTTAAGTACAATTATTATTTATAAGAAATATATAAATATATTTCCAAAAAAATATAAATTTAAATTAATAAAAAAATAGCAAAATAATTTTAACATATTTTTTATTGCATCTAATTTATTGATTTAATACGCTATTACAATCATTTATAAAAGGAATAATTTATTTACGATTATCATAACTGAAATATTATTTCTACTTTAAATTTAATAAAATAAACAAATTTCCACTACAAAACTATTAACAAACTACTAAACTAATTCTTTTTTTAATTAAATCACATTTAAAAACTTAAATAAACATTTCAAATCGATAATTTTTTTTAATTTTCTTATACTGCTCATAACTTATATATAACTTGCTTATATACTAGTGCTTATACTTTATTTAACAATAATGTATTGATTTAAAATTAAAACATAGTTTAAATATTTATAAATATAAAATTCATCGTAAAATTATATAAATAATTTATATATATATAATTTAAATAATAAATGTAAAAATAAATTAGTACGGATATTTAAAATATTCAATTTATATATCTCTTTATTATTATATCAATTATTTATATCGATTGTTATTATTATGAAATTACTATTTAAATTAAATAAACATATTATTTTATAAGAAATAATTTATATTTATACAATAGTAAAGAATAATAATCAATGAAAATAAATAAAAAAAATATGTTTATGTTAATAATAAAAATTTATTAAAAATAAAATAAAAAATTTAGTAGATTTGCGATAAATTTAAAAAGATAAATTTCAATAGTTTAATTAATATTATAATTTATTTTGAAAAATCTAACAATAAAAACAGCTTATATAAAATTATGAAGTTTTTTTTACGAAAACATAATTATTTAAAAGTATTAGTTACAATATTATTATAGCATATAATACTGGTATATTTTTATTGTTTACATCTATTATTTTTGTTGAATACAAAAGTCGTAATATTTATTGTGTACATAATGTTTGTTGATCAAAAAATGAAAATTGCATGTTCGATTACAGCTGACGCAAAATATTAATTAGATGAGTACTTGAATTTATATGTATGTTTTTGAAAAACCTCTGATATAAGTACATATTTATTTATATTTCTTAATAATATTCATTAATAACTGCTTTTAGAATTCATAATTAAGTTTTATATGTGAAAGTATATTTTTAAAATACTGCTTTGTAATTAAATAATACTAAATAATTTTCGAGTTTAAAAATATTTTATTGGCAAATTTCATTATAGCTCTACTTTCCTTAGAAATTTAAATCTTTGATATTATATTTTAGTCTTAATTGTATTATGATAACATCTTTATTAAAAATTATTTAATAAAAATCGTGAGGAATATGTAATAAATATAGGGATATTACACATTAAAATTTATCAAATAAATTATTATATAATACAATTTACTTCTACGATTGTTCATAAATAAAATATACTAACAAAAATAGGCTAAAAATTAAAAATTATAATTTTAATAGCACTGACATATGCATTAAATATAACGATTTGTAAGTACGTGCGCTTATGTCAAGCACATTGTATATTTTGTTTGACTAAGCTTTACCAATACTATTAACAATTAAAGGAATTGAAAAAATTTGGTTGATATAACAAATATCTCTCTTTTTCGTTATCGTCACGATATTTCAGAATTAAGCACAACAGTATTGTCTAATTCAGATGAACTATAAAATAATGCTATTAACAATTGTTGTCCTATAGAAGTCTATCCCCAAATCACTATTAGGGACAAAATTATAGGTATTCTTTTACTTTACTTATTACTAGTTTATAATAAAAACCTTACCGGAGAAACTGTTGACTATGTTGCAGATGAGATCTATTTTTTTGACATCTTGGCTTACGGTGTTTTGCTCTTTTAATTTATTATTATGGAAAGTTGACTTCCTCGAGACTATTTACTTAATTCTCGTAAAGTTAGAGCAATAATGCAGAAGATGTTTGATGGTTTTTTTTCTTCTTTTCAGTGTCTGTAGTTTATATTGTTTTTAACGTTTTATTTATTTAAGTGGTTACCAACTCGCCAATGCTTATTGGGTCAATTCAGAATTGATCTGATATCATGTTTTTTAAGCTTTTGAATATCAATCTTCTATTCTAAGAAAGATTTAGTTACTATCAATTTTTTGGATTGCTTGAATCTCTTGACTTTGCTCTACTTCTCATCTGTACCTTTTTTAGCCATATATTGGAGACTTTATTAATTTCAGTTTACGATATAAGTTTTTCGAGTTTAGTGGCTTAAATGCCCTTTATTCCCTCTTACTACTATTTATTATCTTATTGAATTTTCATTTTCAAAGTGATCTTTATATCTTTATATACAAATAGGTAGCTCTTTTATCCTTTTCAAGAGTATTCAGGAACTGATTAACTGATTACATCTTTTTACCACTCTAGATTGAGATTCGATACAATTAACAATTTTTAATATTGCTCAGCTATGTGAACTGAAAATAATTGAGATTTTATAATCTTTATATTGACCAAGTATTTCACGCTCTCATAGATAGCTCTGATATCTGCTCGAAACACCATGAAGGGACAATTTCAATAGAGGTGCCCCACTCCTAAGCACCAGTACTTATTCTCTGTTCAACTGTAGAGTCATCTATGAACCAAATTAAATTTAAACTGAGCAGCTTTTTGATGTTTTCAATCTAAACTTCTTTATTTTGAATTATTACTTTATAATTTTTATCTGCAATGTAGTCAAAGGAATGTTATTAGTTTTATTGAGGTCGAGGGGCGTGATTAGTAAAAGGTAAACGAACTTAATCTCATTTTGAAATTTGAAGTATTTATTTAATACCGATAGTTTCACAGTTTTTTGTGTAAATGGAATATCCAGTAGTTTTTCAAAGGTAATAGATAGTGTGGTCTTCATTCCCCTTATTATACCTCTCATAAACAGCTCTTATACTTTGTTTAGTTTTCTAGCGTTTTTTTTTTTGAAGTTACTTCTATATCTCTGTGATATACATTTATATATAAGTATATATTAAGACAACATGATACAATTCTACAAAATTTCAGTTTTATATGATTGTAGTTTCCATATATATACAAAGCCTCTCTTGCACGTTCAATATGTTTGAATTGTTTTTTGACACATTATCAGTACTTTATTTTAAAAGCCGATCCCATTTCACTCCCAGCTATTTGATTTTAATAAATTTATACTTGGATAACATTAGTTAATGTATTCAAGAATATTATCTTTATTGATACATGTGGTATTATTTATAATGCTGGATAAATTGTAAATCCTATTACCAATCATGTGGACTTTCATATATTTCAATTAAAAACTTTCTCTTATTCTAGTATTGTTACTAACATTGGTCCTTAATTTTACATACCTTTTTATATACTCTGCTACTTCAGCCAGAGCAGAATATTTAAGAACTTTGATGATTCACAAGAATAAGGGATTCCTTTTATATCGCATATTTGCTACTCATAATATCACCAAAGATTCTTAGCAATTTTTATAATATTTCTTGTCTGAATCGTATCCTCAAAAAAATTTATAAAAATCCTATATTTAATCAACATTAATCATGCAGGAATATAAGGAAGTTAATTTAATCAAAGTACTTAAAAACTATATAACTACAATTCACAATTCCTGTTTTCTATGAAATACTAAACCTGATACCTTTTCCACAAAACTGTGAATTATTTTCAATGTTTTAGTACCAAGACTCTTAATTAATAATCTTTTATACGCAGGTATAAATATTATAATAAATGCATATTTGACTATATATAAATATAAATATATATACATATAATAATATATTTAACTTTCTTATTGAAAGTGAGTGAAACTAAAATTCCTTATAGATGTGCGGTATTAAATAAAAATATTTATTTATTCGGCAACTTTTCTTATTCAAATTTGCCGTGACAAATATCTTTTCCCATTGGTATCGAAAGTGTAAAAAAGAAAATTAAAGTACGTAAAAATAATTGGAGCTTCCATAAGATATTATAACTTAATGATTAGAAGAACGAAGCGGAATATCATTTCCGTTCGTTAAAAAATATGAAACAATCAACTTCATTCTTGACGGTAAAAATACTCTTTCAACTTGTTTTCTAATGAAAACTAAAAATATTTGGTAGTCGTATTATTCATTATTGAATGTTGATGTAAATTTTAACGCGGGAAAATCTGAGTGAAAAAAACGAAACAACTGCTTGGAATTAAATACGTACGGACAATCGGAGAAAACCCAAGAGGACGATTCCTGAGCTTTTTACCTGCGAGGGAACCTTCTGCTGGGAGAAACTCCTCAATGCCGTCATTCTAGAACGAACAACCAGGGAGAGCAAGTTGCTTAGAGTTACTTGTACTATTTCTATGCGATTGACCCACCATCAACTATGTTTAGAAACTGTTACTCACATTGAATAAAAACCCATTATTCCCAAATGTTTATTTTTGCATTTCTGTTAGTAAAATACCTCATATACAATATACTAATTATCAATTTATGATTTTCTACTGATTTGCCTTCGCCTGTCATTGTTATTATTATGGTAATATTATAATCTTGAGGGCAACATAAACTATAATATATAAACTATAAAAAATAAGTTGTTTCATAATGATATCAATAAAATTCAGTAATTAAATAACTAATCCGTGGTATCCCTACAAAAAAATAATAATTTTATTAATTTTTATAATATTAAGTCATTATTTACATAATATCTTACAAAATAAACAATAATTAATAATTTACAATTTCTATAAACTATTAAATTCAGCTTTTAATGTATTATCGTTTACACTTTTTTAAAAATTTTAGTTTACTCGGTATTTTAAATTAACTTAAAAAATCTACGCATACGTAATGCGTTAATAATATTAATAATTAAATATTATAATAATCCTAGCGGTTGATCCAAGTTAAAATTAAAATAATTCTTACTTTATATAAAAAAAATTTTAGTACCTCCTGTTTGCACTCTAAATGAAAGATATTAATTATGGTTTACAGATGGCCATGAAATATTTTTTCTTTTATCTAATACGAATTATATTATATTATAATTGCATATAATTATATCTCTTATAAAAAAGATTATATAATTGTGGAATAAATATTGTTTATCCTCTAAGAAAACATGAAATCATTTCTAATAAAACAACTATTTTTAAACACAAAGTATTTTTTACATATGGTATCAAATATATATAATAATCAAAATTTATAATGCCAACAGATCGTAAATATAAAGACCTTTTATAGTTATTTCCTAAGAAATATAAATGTATAGTCGAGAGATCGGAGGATATTCTTGTTTAAACTATGAACAATATTTTATTCTATGAAATATTATCCACTAACATATCAACTGATCTATTCACTTATTATACACTTTATTATTAATATTCCTAAAATTTCAGAGACTTTGCAATATACTAATCGGTTGCACACAGAATTCCTTAATCATAATATATCTTTAACTATAGATTTGTTTATCTGACCTCTTTTTAATTTAAATAATCTTCTAAAGAATAGCTGCAGTATAGTTTGTGACGAGAATAATATTACTTTAGTAAGTTAATAACCATTGATTAAAATAGTTATTGTATGAATGACCCAATATAAAGCTTTGACTATGCAATGATGTTGCACGTCGAATAAAGTATTCTCGACCATGCCAATGCTGCCATAAGTGTGGAAAGTCAACAGGCGGTGACTGGCTTGCGGCGGAAAGTGAAGCGTGACTGAAAAGTTGAGGTTGCGATTATCTTCATCGAATTGAGGATTCCTTGAATTACTGTCGGAAGTGCAGAAATGACCGTCTGTCTAGTGTATACTATAGGTTTACCCAATGAAGTGAATGATTTACTTACTATCGTATAATTCCTAGAGATTGCATATAGTCTCTTTACCACAAATTCAGTAGCAATGCCACAAAGTAATTGTTACATTTAAAGCTTGATTCTGATCGATTTCATACCATCCATTTGATGCAACTCTATTTGCCAACGACAGTGAGTTGATCAAATGGGGCATTTGCACTCTGTACCTATTAACGGGATAGTGGAAAACAAATAGTACTACTACACTTGCAATTATTAAGGACCGAAAAATCCCCAAACAAGCACTTAGGAATATTATTGACAATTATGAAATAATTATTTAATAATATATATTTCATTGCATTCTTCAATTTCTTTAATATTTACATATTATACATACTTATGGGTGATTTTCAATCTAATTCATATACTATAAAAAATACTAAATAACTGAAACTGCAAATTGATCATTACATTCTAGTATTGATTGGATTAAAATATGAATTGAAGATTTTAAAAGTTTAAAGTTTTAATATTATAAAAATATATGATTGTAATGACAGTATAATTTAAGAATGACGATTTATAATTATTCGAAATCCATATGTACAAAATATAAAAAAAGTAAATATTTCTTATTTTATATTTTTTAAATTGAATAATACTTCTAAATTTTATATTAACATGGTAATTAGAATAAAACGTTTGTTAAATTTTATTAAATTGTTTTGTAATTAAATTTTAAATTACTTTGTGTAATTATGTGCATTGCTTAAGTCAAAATATGTAGTCTAAATTAGAGTCCTAAAATATATTATCTAATAAAATTGTTAATCACTAGGAGACCCTCAGACCTTTTTGATAAATATATAATAAAGTAATCTATCTGATTTTATATGTTTTAAATAAATAATTAATATTATTATTGTATTATGTCATTTAAATTTTAAAATCACTTAACGTTAAAAATTAAAATCATTGATTATCTAGAATAAAGCTTTCAGTTATATGAGAAATTATAATAAATCAAGAGCTTTTCTTAATTTTTTGACAATACGCATTATACATCCTAATAAAGTACATATATTCAAATTGAATTGTTCTAAAGTTTCTCAAATATTACATTTTTAATAAAAACTTAAAATTGAATATCAATTATGAATAATTTCAAGAGTAATGCTAATATGCCATATAATATTAAATATTATATTGTTTTTGAATCAATAAATTTATAATAAAAAAAACTTTGTAATTTTACTCCAGTAAAACCCATTATAATCTAGAATACGTCATTAAACTCATGTTAAATTATTTAAGTATATTTTAATATTCAAATATTTAAAATATTAAAAAGACAAATAACTTTCGATACATTTTGATACACTAAACAAAATCTTTTTCTAAAAATTATATTCTTTCCACAAAATTAATTAATTTTTAATAAATTATTTTAACAAAAAGTTAAATTAGAAATTATTTATTCTAAGCTTTCAAAAAATGAATTTTAATTTAAAACAAGTATTATTTGATTATACACACACACACACACACACATATATATATATATATATATACGAAAGTACATTTAATTTTATTACGCATTAGTTTTCAAACGATATTATTTTTATGTATATGATATCGATAATAATTTATATTAAAAATAGTATGATCCATTGGCTTTACATTTATACTTGATTATTTCAAATTTTATGTAAATAATATCACTTAAAATATAATTTTTAATATTTCACTAATTGATTTTAATACTATTTTTCCCAATTTTTATTTAAAGATGACGAATTTTTAATGTATATAAATTACAAAAATGTATATTAATATTTTCGAAAATGATAATCTGTAAAAAATATTATTTTTAATTTAAATTATTGGTCTAACTAAGCTCAAAATTTTAATGTGTATTTATAATCAATATTTTTTATTAATATAAAACAAATATAACCCGCATGAATATAACAAAAATAAATCGACACAAAATTTACAAAATTCAAATTGTATTAAGATTTTAATAGTAAAAAATTATTAATTTCCTAAGATTAATTATTATATTAATTTCTAAAGAAATCTGGAAAATTTACATAATAATTTCTAAATAAATCTTTGGAATCACAAAATATAAAACTTATTTACATATACGAATAAACTATATAACTCATTATTATACTTTGACATTCATTTCTATGTTTTGTTTTATAACACAATAAATAGATAAAAATACTAATATTTCAAATTCCAAAAAGATCTCTAATATGAATATATCTAAAAGTTCTTTTTCATGTAAAAAAAAAGGTGCACGTATATTTAAATTTTTACACATTTTGTATCGGGTGTATGATGTTTTGGAATATACTTTTATATTATTTCAGAAGATGGCAATAGCATTCAATAATTCTAACAACACACTTGCGATACAGATAAAACAGATTGCAGTCGGCAACGTAGACATTTCATAAAATATTTTCAAAGTATGTTTCCTATGTCAACCTTTAATACTTTTTCCACATGCAAAACTATTATTGAAGACATTATTAACATCACGCATCCATTTTATTTATTAGTGGCTCGTCCTGACAGTGGCACGCTGAAACATTTTTTTTTTTTTAATATTATGTATTATACATGTTATATATTATATAAAGACATTATTTCAATTGTATATTCGAAAAATTTATGATTATTAATTTAAAGTATTGTTTGAGCATATAATAAAAATTTAAGTTAGATTATTTGCCGAAATTTAAATATAATATTATTATAGACAATATGATAACATTTGAAGACAAAAAATAATGTATACTTAATTTTTACAAATTTATATATAAGATATAGACAATAGTACTTAACAGTAAAAAGTTTTTTTAAAAAATAGTTATTAATTTTGTATAAATAATAATAAAATATTAAAATATTATTCATAAACAGGAATTATGGTAAATATCAATGTCATAGGTATTTCCATAATTAATAATATTTTAACATAGCACATTTTATAACTTAATTCTGTTTGTAAAAATACATCTTATAGTATTTTTATAAAATTTTATTTTTAAATTATATATATAAAACGATTGAGAAAATCCAATAATACATGTATCAAAAATATTAACATATGAACGATATTTTTTATTGGATTTTTATAATTGTTTAAAATACCTTCAAAAACCAACAAATGTTAACATAAGAGTTATTTATTTCAATTTTTTTTGTAAGATATAATATGTTGAAATACAATACAATAAATTAATTGTTAATGACTTCAAAATCTTTTATAGAAATATTCTTATAGAAATCAAAAGATTTAAATTTCCAAAATAATACATAAAGTATTAATTTTTAAAATTTAATAATTAATTGTATACATTATTTTGTATAATCACAATACTTTATCCACTCTCCAGTACAGGAAAAAAGTTATTTTCATTTTTTCTTTAACCAATCAGTGACGAAATTATTTCATCATTCTTATAATTTTTTTTTTATATACCTTGTAGCATATTGTTAATTCTTACAATAATATTATTATTTTATTATTAATTAATTATTATATAATTAATTATTATTTTTAATAATATTTTTATTTTTTAGCTAAGAACAATTTCTTTAATATAATTCGAAGTTTAATGATATACTTTTATTGTACATATAACAATATATGATTTCAAGTATACTGTAATACATGAAGAAAATATTGTTTTATTAAATACCATAAATAAAATATTTCAAAAAAAAGGAAATTAATTATTAAAAATATATAAATAAAATTATTTAATTTATTAAAAAAATTTTATTTCACACTTACCATAGATTCACTGAGTAAACTAGATTTAATTTCTTGTTTGTGAATTGCATTTGATAATCCATGATTGTTATTTACATTTGTATGATTTTTTGGTTTTCTCTTTCTTGATTGAATAGCATCTTTTTTCATACTCATTGGTCTATTTACCTATAGAAAAATAACAATAAATTAATAGTAATTTACCAAAACTTCAAATATTTTTTCTTATTTAATCATTTACTTTTCTACAAAATTACTAAAAATAAAAATATTTATCTTAGAAACTAATGGTTTTTTATATGATTTTTTTAAAATAATTAAATTAATTTATTTAATATGTTTAATCTATAGAATACAATGATATTTTACTAATTTGCGAAAATAATATTCACAGTTGTATTTAATTTTCAAATTATTGTAATTAAAAATATGTTTAATTAGTATTAAAATAATGGTCTACATTTTAATACGTAAAAATCGTTTAATGGCACATATAATAGTAATTAAATTTAATTAAATTCAAAGTTAATTTTTAATTTCATCGATAAAACAAACATACAAGTAAAGTGAATAAAAAAATTTTATTTTGATTTTATATCATGTATATATATCATTGCAAAATAATTTTAGATTGTAAAATAATTTTAAATTACCATTCACTTCAAAAAAAATTTCAAACTAAACTAACGATTGAAAAAATATGAATTACAAAACTTATATTGTAATACATAAGTTAATAAAATATTTAGTTTTGAATGAATATTTATAAGTATTTATTATATCTATAATTATTAATATTGTAAAATAAAAATTATATAATTATAATTTGTATAATTTAGATATATGTTACAATAAACTAAAGTAAGATTAAACTTAACATTAATTGGGAATCTAATATTTTTGGTGGATTTAATAAGAACTGAAATGGCTCATCAATAAAATTATAGTTTGCTTTATGATAATAAAATTAAAAAATATGGTTTAAATGAAAAAGAATTTGATTTCTTTGAACTATTTTATTATTATTATTATAAGTTTCTATTATTCTACACTATTTAACGTCGAATTTAGACGTTATTTAATGTCTTTATCTAGCTAAATATTACCTTTTGTCCAAATATAATTTAATAAAAACAAAATACATATTGTATATTAATGATATAATAAATTATTCTATTAAATTATTTATAAAATGCGATCAAGGATATAATTTTATATTTATTAATTTTTTTCACTTAAATTAAGATTTATGAAACAAATAAATGAACTAAAATAAAATATTTTGTTACAGACAAAAAAAGACAAAAAATAATGTAATTTACATTTAAAAAGTCTAATTATGTAATAATTTATTCGATCAATGTCAAATATATATATACACGTAATAGTACATAACTACAGTTATTTAACTTTATCTATCTAACAAATCCACATATCAATAAATATAAGTATAAGTATAAGTATATGTATAAGTATAAGTATAAGTATAAATATAAATATAAATATAAATGTAAAAGGTATACAAATATATAAAATCAACAAATTAATGTTAATCAGAATTATATACATATTTCTACAAAACATAATATGCAATATACTTGAAACATTTAAAAATAGAAAGCCTTCAAACATACTTTAATATATTGGAAGTAGGTATTATAGTTTACTATATATATATATATAATTATTATAAGTATATGTATTATATATATTTTGAATTTTTAATTATTTTTATTGTGCGATTTGTTACAAACAATATTAAAATTAATAAGTAATAAACACAGTAGTTCTTATTCATGAATAAAATTATTTATTAAAAAAAACCATAATTAGAAAATATTAATATAAATGTAAATAAAAAACTAAAGGGATTTATTTCTAAATTAATAAATGTATTGACTAAATTCAGTCTATTTTCGTTTTTTAACATGTTTATAAGACATTTTTATTTGCACTAATATTAATACGATCTTCTTAAAAAAATAATATAGTAAATTCTTTTATAAAATATCACTTATTATAGCTTTCATTACGATTAATATAGGAATGTTGTATTTGTAATCATCAAATTTAAACTATGTATTATAAATTAAAACTAAAAAATGTTTAAAATATTTATGGATACTTACACACAGAGAAAAATTTTTCTAGAATTTCAAAATATTACTACATTTGAAAATGTAGTATTACCTGAAAAATTTGTTATTTGTATTAAAATAATGCTTCTTCAAGAAAAAAATATCACTATTTAACAATAATTTTTGTTTAATTTTTAATACATTATATTTGTTAAAGTTTTTATAGAATTTACATAATTCGGTAAGTATTTTTTTTTAATAAATGTGAAATAAATTTATGAAATGTAAAATTTAATATAAATCAGAAATCATAATTTAATTTTATTATATGTAATTTTATAATTAATTTCTTGTTTTGTTTTTATTCTTCATTTCTTATTAAAGTTTTTCAAAATAATTTTTTTTAGTAAAATTATTTTAACTTTATTATATTAACTTTTTTCAATAACTTTAAAAATAAATTGATTTTAACTGGAATTTAATTAAAGTGAGAAGCATGTATAAAGAATATAACATTAGTAACATGATCAATGGTATTAATTATTCTGGTTATTCAATGATATTTATTTTTTAATCGTGTTTTTTATTGTTTATAAATATTTTTTTTTATATTTTCATGTGTGTATGTAATTATATTTTATACGCATATCAATTATATTTATATTATAAAATTATGTAAACTTGTATTGTAAATATGTATATACATATATAATATACTATAATTTTTAAGCTTGTAATGAATAAAACAATGATATATATTTGACATAGAGCAATGTTTTCCTTCTAATACTATTATTTAAAAAATTTTTATGATTTAAAATAATCAAATATGTAAAATTTCAATATTTATTAAATGTAATATAACATTATGTAGTTAATTTTTTTAGATATATATATAATTAACAAAACATTAAAATTTTTTGTGAAGAAAAAAAATAACGTTCATAGAAATTTTAAAATTAATTGTTATTTTTTTATAAAATTAAAAATATAAATAAATCTTAATATATATATATAATGTTATTTGCATATATGGGTTTGATATTCACGTGTGAATAACAAATAATATATGCATAGCAAGACTATGAGTTATTTGAATATTTAAAGGATCTTATGAAAATGAGAATTTTATTTTTAATATTTTAATAATTTTAACAGATTAGTGTTTATATTATTAAGCTTCATAATTATTTTATTGGTGCTAGTTAATACCACTAACTATAACTATTAATGCATATAATGATATAATAATTAGTATCAGTATTAATCAAGGTTGAATTTTAAGCCTCCAGCACACTTAGAAGTTGAATTAATATTTGTTTATTCTGTTTAATAATATTTTCTAATTATTATATATACATAAATGTATATATTTGAAAAAAATATATATACTTATAAATCATTATTAAGCCATTAAATAACTATATTTCACGCTTGAGAAAAATATAAACTACTTTTAAATGTATAGAGACTACATAACTCTTGAAAAAGACAATGCAACATTATTACGAAATTCTTATTTGCAATTTTTACTCTATTTTTTTTAAACAAATCTTTTCATTGTTATTATTTTCGATTCTACACTCAACTTCTCTTCAGTATATTGTTTAAGTTCATCTATTTTTTGTGCGATCACTTATGCAGTTAGGTAAAATTCAATGCACATATATGCTATACCTTGTATGTAATTATTAATTTTTAATGAGAATAAATGAAATAAGGATAAACATTAGGAATGATATTTATAGAAGTGATATTTAGCAATCTTATTTAGAAGCTGTGTAATATATGTCTATAAATTTTATATATTTTGTAATGTTCATAATCATTGCAAAATAAACTTTAGGATATTATTAAAATAAATAAATTAATGTTGCTATTTTTTCATTGTCACTTTGTTAATAACTCGTGAAAATATAAAAACAAATAATTATTATCAATAGTTTCAATTATATTAAAAATAATATTTGCCAAAATGAATATAAAATGAAATTAATGCCAATAAAATGAATATAAAAATCTACCAAATTATGATAATAGATATATAATATATAATTATTTTCTGAACTATAATGTTTATAAAATATATCCTTATAATCACACTTATTTTTATGATATAAAATTATATACTTTTATTTAAAAAAAATTTTTTAATCCATTAGTTTAATAAACAATTATAATGACCACAATGTTTGAATGAATAAATTTTAACATTTAAATTTACAAAAATTAAAACAAAAATTATTAATATGTAAGTATTAATAGTTATATTATTTTGATTAATATAAAATTAAATACCCGTTAAAAATTTATATAAAAATCTTTATAAAAAAAAATTAATACAATGTTACATGTAATAGATTAATTTAAATTACATCAAATGTTTTATAACTTTATGACAAAATATTTTAATTTAAAAAAGCATTATTAAATACATAATATATTTATTTTAATTTATAAAAGTAATATAAAATGTGTAATAGTATAGAATACATAAAATTACTTACACCATGAAGTTTATAATATAATCCACAGGCATTACATACTGGTTCGCCATTATTATTTCGTCTCCAAAGTGTAGTTGTAGTTGTTCCACAGTTAGCACATCTTACACCTATTCTTCTTCCACCAGTCTAAAAAATATAATCATTTTCATGCAGTCGTTTATTTGAGTACACCTTATATATTACTTGATCTTTTGAATAATTATAATATTTTACAAATAATATTTAACAATTTTAAATAATAAAAAAAAATTGATAAAATTATACAGGAATAACTGATATTATATTTATTTTTAATAACTCTATTAAAAACAAATTATTATTATATTTTTTAAAAAATAATACTTTAATGTTTCAATTCCACTTCTTGAAGTTGAGAATTTATTATATATACTTCTAAATAATTAGATCTTAAAAAAAATATTAAATGTATGAACATATAATAAAACCATAAACAATATTTAGCAATATATGAATCTAAGGATCGATGAACATGAAAAGAAGAATACTTAAATAAGGAAAGTAGAGCAAATAACATCTTTTCTTGTCACAAAG
Source organism: Eupristina koningsbergeri (assembly GCA_018907245.1). Classification (NCBI taxonomy): domain Eukaryota; kingdom Metazoa; phylum Arthropoda; class Insecta; order Hymenoptera; family Agaonidae; genus Eupristina; species Eupristina koningsbergeri. The sequence continues at coordinate 34,997 of JACCHV010000044.1, forward strand.
TTATTATTTACTCAGTACTGAGATAAGGCGATTCTCCCCTGCTATTTATCTTTTTCTAACTGTGCTATTTGTGTCGCTTCTTTTTGTTGTATATATATATTATAAGTAAATTTGTTTCTTTGAAATGAATAATATTTATAATATCAGAATAGTCTAATAAGAAAAATTTTTTAAAAGTTTAAAAAAATAAAAATCATTTACAATATAATAAACCATTAATGAACACATTAAATATAAATTTTTAGTATAAATATTTTTTTTTTTAATTATTCATACGTTTAAAATAATAAATAGAAAAAAATATAAATTAATCTATTTAATTTTACTTTTTATAAAATTCACACAGCGAAAATAACTCTTATATAAACTACTGTTCTTCTTTTGTTAATTTAAGATAACCATATCTTATTTTTTGTTTATATCATTTCTATTTTATTTTTAATTTTAATAATTTAATAATTTTTAATATTTATTAAAAAAAGCTTACTGAATTTAAATTCATTCCATACCAAACCCTAACAGGACAGACCATCTTACTTGTGTTTAATATTAATACGTAGGATGTTTTGACTATAACTTTTAAAATCTTTTGAATCATACCAATAATATACGTAAAATTATTAATACTATTATTTTATTAAATAACATTTTTTTATAATACAGTAATAAAATTTACTAACATTTTATTGATCTTATGTTTTGTTAATTAAGCTAATTATTATGTAGCTCATAATAAAGTATTTTAATATACAATTATTTTAATTTAATATGTACATAAAAATGTTATAATTATAAACTAATTTAATAATAAATATTAAATTTTTTAAATAAAGTAATGAAAATTATATTATTAATTTATTAAATAAATTGTATATAAATAATTTGGGAATATTAATTTAGATACATTAATTGAGAAATAAAAATTTTAATAAAAAAATAAAATATCAAAATAAAAATAATAAACTATTCAATAACTTAGAAAAAATTAAAAATTAAAATAAATAAATAATAGTATAAAATATATTATCACGGATATATATTTTATACTATTATTTATTTATTGTATATATTATCACGGATTTTAAAAAATTAAGAAAACTAATTGTGATTAAATTGAGTTTGTTGACTTTGATATAAAAATAAAAATAAAAATTACTATTATCTAAATTGGAAATAAATATTTTATATAAAGCATTAAAAGTAATATTTAAAAAATTTTATAAAAACTTGAAATGCAAATTTATATTTCAGGTAATAATAGTAAAATTAATTTAAATGAAAAAAATATATAAATATATGGATAAAAACTGATAATAGTACCATACTAATAAATAATATTTTATGTGTAATAAAAATAAATTACTTTAATACTTTTCTATTATTACAAGAATATCAAATAAAAATATAATATAAAAATATTCAAATTAGAGATTGTCTAAAATAATTTTATTGTAAAATTATAATAGTTATTCTTAAATTAGTAAATAATGTAAGTTAATAAATAATAAAATAAATAGTAAATAAAATAAATAAGATAATATAGAAATTAAGTAAGTAAAATATTAAACAATACAGAAAATTGAAAATGCATTTTATATTGACTTTAAACTTATTTGCAAAATTTGATAAAAAAAAAAATTATATATAAATGTGAAAAAAAATCAGTATATATTTTAAATTTTTTAAAATAAAATTTAATATATCATCATATTTAATTGAAATTAAAAATAAATCAATAACATTAATGCAATTTATAAATTTTCATTAATTATTTTTAAAAGTTAAACAAATGTGCTAAAAAAGAGTGAAAATTCATGGTTACCAATGATACAGATGTTTTAGGTTTTACGCGTTGAGACGTTGGTCTATTCATTCCATTTGCTTTGCAATAAATTCCACAGGCATTGCATAAATAGAGACCAGTTCCATCTTTTCGCCAGAGTGGCGTTGTATTGGCACCGCAATTGACACATTCTTTAGGCTCGTTGCTTAAAGATGTTCCTTCGAAGGCTTCATCAACTGTTGGTAATGGTATTGTGGTCCAAGGAGACGCTGAACCACTGGATACATATGAACCACCAGAAAAAATCATACTACTACCATCGCTAGATGGAATTGTTGGTGCACCTGCATAACCCTGTACATAATCGAAGCTTCCTGATGGCGAAGATCCACTTGTTGTTGCCCAGTACTGATCATTCGTAGGTTTTGTAAATTGATATGTAACTGTTCCTCCTGAATAAAGATTCACCTGCGACGGGGAAGTTGATTGGTCATATTGTAGAGAAGATGGACGCATCAATGAGGAAGAGCTTAAAGTTGGATCACTTTTTATATAAATGCTGGTCGGATGATCAATCTAAATAATAAAATAGAATAGAATAGAAGATATTTACTATTTTTTTCACTATAATTTATTGAAATTTTATAAAATTAATTTTTATTAAAAACAAATATTGTACTAAATAAATTATTTAGCTTTTACATACTTTAATTTAGAGTGAAAAGTTACTTTTTTAATTAATTATATAATAAAACGATTTATAGATTTGAAACATACTTCATTTGTAATTATTTTTTAATATAAATTATTTATTATTGTAAAATCAATTTTAAGAGTTTATTGTAACATAAATCGCTTTAATTTTATCTTTTTTATTACATAATTATTATTAACATAAATGCTATTTAATATTTTGTTTTTTCTTAATTTACACATTGTTTAATTTAATTAATTTGTGTAATTTTTTATTTTAAATTATTTATTAAATTTCATCGTAAATATTTTAATTATATATTCTAAAATTTTATCTTTTTAGATATTTAAAAAAAAAAAATTACACCCTACTACCTCACTAACTTTGGATGCTTGACTGGATGCTGGATAAATAAAAATTTCCTGATGTTTGGGATAATTATAATTAGAAGGTGTTTGTTGAAAAGCCTCTGATGCAGTAACGTATTGTGTATATGGCACGGGTTGAGTTGGTGGAATTGAGACAGTTTCCAATGTTGTGTAGGTATTTGATACCTTTAAATTCTCAGATGTTACGCTAACCTCGGTGCTGTACTTTATCGTCCCATTTCCATCAGTGTAAGCAGTTGCAACCAAGTGTTGCTGCTGTGGATGTTGTTGACTAGACCTTATAATATCTAAAGATGAAGAATAATTCTGCCCAGAAGAATTAAGATGCATACTATTACTAGTTTGAGGTACCACTGCTTGCGTTTCGTAATTTTCTCCCGAAGGAGTACTATTTGGTGAACTTTGATAGCGAGTTAGAGATTGACTTTGTGACGTTTCGTGAGGACTGAATCGTTGATGAGCAACTTGAGTCTGAGCATGAGATGGAACTGTGTGGTGTTGATGCTCTTGTACTGTTATTACATTTGCATCACGTCTTAATTCTGATTCTTCACCATATGTTACATACGTTACACGATCTATTTCTAATCGATCTGGAGCTGGTGTTTCATATCTAATAATATACAAAAACACATTTTTAAATTTTACTAACAATTATTGTAATCTGTTTATATAATTTTAATTACAGAGTTATTTGTTGTAATAGTTAATTACTTCTTAAAATTATTCATGAATTTTCTTTTACAATATGCATTACCAATTAGAAGCCAATTAATAATATTAATAATAAATTAAATTGAACACAATTGAAAATATTTTATTTTTTCTGTAGTACACGAGAACCTTTTATATTAGAAATGATTTACAATAATGTAAAATAGTAATTAACCTACATATATTATATTTTAATAAGTTTATTTACACATTTATGTTAACTTGCCTCGGCGAGTCTTCAACAACCATATTAATAGTTGATTCCATATTTTCGGATCCTTCAATCTGTATTTCTTGACCACTAGTTGTTGGATAAATAACTTGCTGTTGTTTTTGTTGCTGATGTTTATTCACCCGTTGTTCATTTTCTGGACTGTGTTCGTGTGAAATGCGTACTTGATATTGTTGTTGCTGATGATGTTTGTCTGTATAAGAATGAAGAGCATCCAAGTTTTCTTGCTTAATACCTCGTGACTGATGATTTTGCGTATGTTGAGGATGAGTAATATGATGTATTTCAGTTTGTACAGTTTCTGGTGAAATTGATTCAGAATCTGCGAGGGTTTCCATAATGTGACCGGCAGTAGTTATAGTTCGAATATGTCGACGACTTGTTATAACACTGCGTGAATTATTGTTGGCTGTTTGCTGTTGTTGTTGATCATCTATTTGAGAACGAGATATTTGATGAGGAGAACTTTCTTCTGACCTATGACTTTCCCATTCCAGTTTTACATCATTTTTTTGAAGATTGTCCTTCATTGTGTCCTGAAATGAAAAGAGCTAATTCTTTATTTTTTTGGAGTTCTACTTTAATTATTAATTAATATAATTATTATTTATCTATATTCTTATATGATTTAACATTATTACAATTTCTCTATTGTAATAATTAAAATTTATAAAATGAAAAAAGTTATTGTACTATCTTTAAAAAGATTATATGAGTATTAAATCGTAAATTCGTATATATAATGTATATTTTAAATAAAAAACCATAATTTATTTTTAATATTGTATTATTTATTTAATAATTAAATTATTCCAATCGATTAACTGAGAAAAAATAATTGTAAATAATAATTATCAAATTCTTAAAAAAATTGTAATTTTACTGCTTTTATTGACAAATAAAAAATTACTATTATAAGTAATCTTAATATTTGAGTATAGCTCACTGTAAAAATTATAAAGTACATAAATTATTGCTATTATTAAAAAATATTTGTTCCAGGTATATTTGAAAAATGTGACTCTTTAAAATAGGTGATCAAATTATATGATTTAAATAAATACTATTGAATTTTTACTGATCTTTCTTCATCAGTGTTAATTAAAAATTCAATGCATTTGAAAAATTATGTCTACATTTTATTAAAAAGCAAACAAATCAAATCATTTACAGAATTAAACCCTTTTTTAAAATATACTTATTTAAATAATCTATGTATATAGTGAAATGAATTAAGTTAAATTATTATTGTCACTGTTATAATAAATTAAAAATATTGACATACTTTCTTTTTTTTTTGCTTTTTTTACTTTATCAGTATATTTATATATACAGATATATTTTTTTTTATAGATTCACAAATTTTTTGAATACAATATTATTGTTACGTGTGCTAAAATAAATATTTTAATATTGTTTATACTTTTAAATTCTATAAAACAAGAAGCCTATATTTTGCTTACTTATAAAAGATGTTTCACAATATTATTTTTATTTTTTAAAAAATAAATATAAAAAATAAATTTTTCTTCAAGAAGGTAATAATCAAGTAAAAATATATAAATTAAAAGTAATTATAAACATTATTTAGATCCAAATTATTATTTCTTTTCCAAAAATATATAATATATATATTTAATTATGAGAATTTAACTGATTAATAATGTTGTTTATTAATTTTATATATATATATTTGTGTGTATGTAAAGAGATAAAAATCTATGATATTTGTATATGTCATTCTGTTATTATTACAATAATTTAATGAAAAAAAACAATATATAATTAAAATAAAACATAATAAAAATTAAAATTAACTCTAATCTAAAAAAAACACTTATTTAAAAATATTTATTTTTTTACACTTAAAATATAACATTGAAAAAAATTGAAAAGTTTTTATTTTTCAATATAATTAATTCATAATATTTTTTTTTACTTTATAATTTTTTTTTAGAATTTATATTTAATTCATAATTCGAATTTGTATTTTTATCTTTTTTATATTGCAATACATTTCAAATTATAATAATTTCAATAATATGATTTTACTCATCTCGACTTCAAAATGTTTTACAAATATGATATGAAAAAAAAAATAATATTTTAATTGTAGATATTCAAATATAGATTGTTTATATAATATAAAAGGTATATTAAAATAACCGGTATTTTTATGTGGATTAAAATGAATGTATTAGAAAACCATTAATAATATATTATTAATTGTAGTAATATTTTAATTATATATAGTATAGAGCATTAATTCACTAGAATATAAATTTTTTTTTTAATATAACACTAGCAACTAACGATAAAAATGTCTAATTTCAATCGATATACAACTATTAGCTGACTATTTACTTATAAAATGCAAAAAATTTTAATGATATCAAAAAATAATATCTGAAGATCGCGAAAGGGATAATAGATAAAATAGATTAATACAAAAACATCTAGAGACAACTCTCTTCGTTGACCTCAACATCATAGTTACTTCATCGTATTTCTGTGACGGTAAAGTGTGGGCACACCTCATCCGTCTTTCGTAAAAAATGCGAGAAATTTGTTTACACTCCCGCGTCTCCCGCGCTCATCATTTCCGCCCACTAATGTCAAGTTTCGACTTCCGCTTTCGTTAGACAGGTCACCTAAAGAGCAAGCCATTGAACGTAATAGAACTTCCTTTTTTTTGTTTCCTTTTTAATATATCTCATAAATATTTTTATACTCTTTTCTTTTCTATTTGTATTTGTGTTCTTTTCTAATGTACAAAGTATTCTTCTTTTTACCTTAAGTTTTACGCATAAATACTTTAATTATATATTTATGTTAATGTACACGTATACGCATTTTACAGTTTGAAAGTTAATTCGACAAATTGTTAATTTTTTAATAAAAATTATAAAGTAATTAATTTACTAAAGAAGAAAATTCAAAATAAATTAATTAAAATGTAAAATACTTAAAAGTTACAAATTAATTTTCGATATCTTAAAAAATGTATTTTATTTTTAAATGACAATAATTTTTTACATGAATATTTATTATTCACTACTTTATAGAATTCGTAATTTTTCTAATGATTTTTTCATAATTTCAATCATTTGAAATCTTTAAGCATTGAAAATGTTTTTAATAAATTATATAAAAAGATTATTGCTATATTCTTTTTAAAAAAACAATAAAAAATGCTATTCTAAATTTATATAAACTATTTAATGAAAAAAATAGTCATTTTTTTAAATAACGACTTATAAATTCTAACAATGATAATATTAGTTTCAATTAATTTTTAATAAAAATGATAATTTATAAAATTATCTAGTATTAATATAAAGAATAAGTTGATCAAATAAAAAATAATGATAAATTATTTCTATTACTATTGTTAATATTATTATTAAATTTACATTTGATTCTTTATAATACATGTATATAACTAAGTAAAAATAATTTAAATGTTGTTTATTTATATATGTATTTATTGATTTTTTATTACTTTATAAACATATTTTTTATACTAATACTCAATTAATAAATTTAAAATAAATATAATAATTATTGATAAAAATAAATCAAAATAAAATTATTTGTTTTAATAATATAAATTTCTTATGAAACATAAATGTTAAATTCTTATATGTATTTTACATAATAATAAAATATTATACATTATAATAATAAAAATTATTTACCAAAATTATTGAAAATGAAAATAATTATTAGCGAGTATTAACTTTAATTTTAGCATGTCATTTTAATTAAAAATATAATTAAACGCACATGTTCATTATTTATAAAATTAAAATGAAGAAATTAATTAATATTTATAATAATGATTAAATTATTGTATTAAAAATTAATATCTACAGAATAAATTATACAATTTTTTCATTTTTATTATTTTTGTTATTGAAATTTTTTTTGTTTTTTATTTTATTTAATCACTAATAAACTTATAAATTAATCGTAATAAAACAATAAATTGAAGTACGATTTTATTTGAACACAACGTGGAAATTTATATTTTTTCTACGTTACAAAATATAACGTAGAATTATATAATTTAATACTTTGTAATTATATAAATAAAATAAAATAAAACATTTAAATGCATAAATTAAAACAAAAAATAATTGCAACAAAGATTATCGCAAATATAAAATTTACCTCAATTGGTGTAAGTCGCATTTTACTTGATATATAAAAAAAATCAGCCTTTTAAAAAACAAAAAAATAAAATCTATAAAACTGAAAAATAATTGTATGCTCTTCTAGCTTTAACCTTGTCGTTTAATCGTTATCTTGTTATCACAAAAATACCAGAATAATAATAAAATAAGATGACAGCTGTTGAACAGTGTATATCGTCAGAAAAATATTCCTTCTATTACCCCCGTGTCATTAAGCCGAAGAGATTGAGTGACGAATTGATTTTTGTTATGCCAGGAGTGGAGCACAAATTCAAACTGAAGAAAAATAGCCGTCGCAAGGTACAGATAACAGAATTGACGCGTAGAGGTGGAAAAATGGCAGAGTGGCTGTGCAGTCGAAGAAAGATGATGTTTGTCTACCGTTTACCTGAAAATGATAAAGAACAGGAAGGGGGACAAAGAGGGAGGGAGGGAGAAAGAGAGAGAGAGAGAGAGAGAGAGAGAGAGAGAGAAAGTCAAGCAGTTAGATAGAGAAAAGAATAAAGAAAAGAGATCTAACCTTAGCCTATATTATAATGTGGAATATGAAAAATAATGTGTGTGTGTGTGTGTATACACACACATATATATATATATATATATATATATATTATTTTTACATAAATTTATGTACATATATATAAATAGTAAAGATGAAAATACATTAATAGCATTTTAAGGGCGCATTGTAAATAGATGATGAAGATAATAAGTGTAAATAAAAAATAAAACGATGAGATAGGAAAACGTACGAAAAAAAGAGAAGAGAAAAAGAGACAGAAACTGTGATAAAGAATTACACGAACGAAAGGAGAGTGGGAGGGTGAGACAGAGAAATAGAGAGAGAAAGAGAATGAGAGGGAGAATGAAAAAGAGGCGCGCAAGACTATACTAAATGGTAGCTCGTCAACTACAGTGGCATTAAACGGATCGTCCCCTTCTTCCTTATTGGTCAGTCCAGATCTCGTTTATTACATCGATTTATCATCGTCTAATTACAATTAAATTGCAAGTAATTTATTTTCTAAAAAAATTATATTAATATTTGCATATGGAGTAATTTTAAATTAAGAAAAAACATGCACAATGAATAAATTATTGATTGAAATTATTACAATGCTCATAAACCTATTTTATTTTAATTACAATTAATTTTAATTAAAGATATATATCATTTTTTCTTTTTTTTCAATTATTAATTTAAGATGTAAACCTAACTATAAATTAAATATTTTTAAATTCAAAATTACTCTGAATTGGTATCGATACTACTGAGAAAATTAAAAACTTTTTTAAAACTAATCGCAAATAATAAATCAGATTTATATTATTTTATAAAAGATTATATTTACACCATAAATATTAATAAGCTACGTTCAAATTTAATTTTATTCAGAACCATAATTCACAAATAATTTTTTTCTTTTTCTTTTTGAATGACTACTAATAATTTCTGAATTATTCTAAATAAAATTATTTAAAAATGACTCAATCTTCAACATTATGTTTTATATTTATAAATAAATATTTCATATAAAATTGCATTTTTATAAAGTAAAATTTTAAACAATCAACTTTAAATACTGTTTTATTTATTTCGTCCTTTTTCATAAATATTAAATTTAATAAAAAATATTCATAAATTTTTTAATTGATAAAATTTACGTATCAATTTTTAAAAACTTTTATTAAAAGAGACAAGTAATTAATATGTCGTATTTAAAAAAATATACTACATATCTATTTCAGTTGTTATCATAATTTTCAGATTATTTTTACAGATTTAATTGCTCACATTATTCGCAAGGTCATAAATGATATTAAAATATTATATTTGATAGATTTTGTAATTCCAAATTAATAAAAAACGATTTATTTAATAATTTAATTATATACATAATGATAAATATAAAATAATTAAATTATATAATCAATTTAATCAATTAGCCTATAGAATAAAGCTTCTAATATTTATTTTAAAAAGATGACTAATAAACATAATTGGTACACTTAAAAATAATTTAAATTAATACATTTTCGGATAAATTTGAATAAAGAAATATTCCTATAAATATAAATACACCATATATAAATATAAATACAATATAAATATAAATATAAATATAAATACACCATATTTTAATATAAAGTTTTAATTGTTAAAATTACTTTTAAATAAATGAATATTTTAACAACATATTATTAATAATTGATATTTATCGAAATCAGTGATTATTAATATAAATATAAAATAGATGCAGATTCTGTAGTTTTTTTTCTTTTTTTTCATAGTATATTAATTCACAATAATAACACAGAAAAACAATGTTCCTTCGAATAAAAACAACTTTTTTAAATATTTATTTAATAAATATAATAATAGAAGTATTTACAAAAAATCGATTAGCAAATTATTATAAAATATTTAGCCTATAAAAAACATGCATAAAATATAAGATTAATGAAAAATTTAAGAAAATATACCTTATTATTACATTCTTCTGTGCATGTTCGATTCTATTAAACTGCCAAATAAAAGATTAAATGTAAAACAGTATTTTTTATTTAAATAAATACAAATTGATTATTCTTTTATTTTTAAATATTATATATTAAACTAACTAAAAAATATTCAAACTGTAGAAAATAGAAAAAAATTTTAAACAGAAACAGTGTTAATACTGTTACTTAATCTAAGAATCAATCTTTATTAGCATTTATAAGCTTTATTAATATGTTTTATTGAATAATTATTGAAAAATGCTTTATTAAAAAATTTATTATAAACTTTATAAAACATGAAATAATAATATTGTATTTATAATAAATAATTATTTAATAGACAATTTTACTCAAGTTAAATATTGATAACATAATTACCAATTCGAAAAGTGTCAGTAAAAATTAGTCAGTAAAAACAACAATCTCATATTTCGATACTGAAATATTAAACTGAATTTTACAATTATGATTATAATTATTTGATTAAAATTGCAATTCTATATATATTCAAGTTCTAGTATTTAATGTTAGATCATTTCAATAATTTTTAAAAAATAAATAAATTTTACATCTTAGGTATTTTCCTTCGTTAAGCAATTACAGCGTATTTATTCTGCAAAGAAACATAAATATAAAATATATATTGTATCATTTGAAGAACTAAATGCAATACATACCAATAATGTGTATCAATTATTTTTGTATTTTAGTTTTTCCAATTTATTAACTAAACAAAAAGCCAAAAAAATATAAAATATAAAATTAATCATTTATTATAATATTACATGATTGAAATAAATCATGCGAGAATAACGAAAAATATTGTTTACTTGCACTGATAAGGTTCTGTCGGAGTTGCTAGCATCATAAAACAGAAAAACAGAGCGAATGAGTAAGTGAGAGAGAAGATAAGAAAAAGCGGTACTTGTTAAGCTTATTTCACCCGGTGCCACAGAGTCGCACGTAAAACTAGTCATTGTTGCCATTTTGAATCAATATCATCTAATAATGCTTAGAATGTATACTCTGATTATACATACATATATATACTCGTATATACAAATATTATACATATGAATATATAATATACGCATGGATAATTATTGTATCTATACATTATGAAAAAAGTACCATGCATATATAAGAATGATTTTAATAATCAATACCGTATTTTACATGTATAAATTATTAAATACATTTTTAGTAATTTATAAACTTTTATTTTTTTTATTGTAATTTATAAAGAAAAAGAATTTAAACTTCTATGTATTACTCAAATAAGAAAAATTAATACATTCTCTATATAAGCATCTTTAAAGTCAAGTTATTGATAGTTTAGATAATATATATTTATTTAAAAATATTAATTCCATAAAAATTTTAAAATTACAATGGTATTTTTTTTCTTGTTAAGAAGAATTTTTTTCTTAAGGGAATTTCAATTACATATATTAATAAAGCTTATAAAAAGTAGTTGTACGTAAATAATTTGATTTGTTAAGATTAAATTTGATTTATATGAAAGTAAAACACTTACAAAATATAATATTTTAAAACTATAAATATAATGAATAAATAAAATTTTATTTTTAATTTGATAAATTTAATATAATATATATTTCTTAAATTAAAATAATCTTATTCCTTTAAATACGGAAATAGATATTTTCTACGTATTCGATTAAATATCTTTTGTTAATTTAAAAACAATATAAAGTTTATTTTAAATAAAAATTGAATAATTCAATAAATATATATTAAATTGTTGCAAATATTTTAGGTATATTTTAATCATAAATTATTATTCTATGGCATAAATAATTTTTTTTTTCTCCATTATGAAAAATTTAGTTAATATTTTAAGGGAAATGCCTAAGTGTATCGAATACAAGAAAACGATGTGATGATTCAGCGTACACGTCAATGATTCAATGCAGCACAATACAGGACACCATTACTTAAGCTGTTTACTTTATTTAAGAAAGAAAGATTTGTATACATAAAGAGAAGGAAAGGAAAAAGAAAAGAAGAACTGATGAGTAATAAATTTTTCTAACAAAAATTGAATATTACTTCATTATATAAATAGTGCAATCCAGTAAGAACGTGTCCAGTTCGCTAATACTATATTCCAAGATAGAAACTTCTTAGTTAAATGAATCATCACATCGTTTTCTTGTTTTGGACACTTAGGTATTTTCTTTAACACAGTAAGTTTTTCATAAATTTAACTAAATTTTTCATAATTATTAATTTATGATAAAAAAAAATACACAAAACAAATATATGAAGTATACATACTTTATCTCATTTAAGTAATTCTTTTGCTTTGTTATTTTCTATAATGATAAATCTGTGCAAATACTCATTATTCTTTAATCTTGTTATACTTCATTTCTTTTAAAAGTAAATTTATTAACAAATTGGATTTACAGTAATTATAAATAATAATAAATAAATAATGATAAATCTTGATATTCAAATGAAAAATCTAATTACTGCAATAATTTAGTATTTTTTGTATTTCCTTAATTTACTTTCTATGTAATATTCGGTATTTTAATATTTTACTACTCGGCGACAAATTCCTCAATAAATAGAAATAATAATTTTAAAAATTAAATATTATTGAAAATATATTAATACATATTACTAGTTTGAAACTTGTTCTAAACGAATCAAATAAAAGTAGTTCATCAATCGTTCAGCATGTATTAAGAAACAAACTTGAAATTGATAAATAAAAAAAATAGTTTTAAAATATATTAATAGATCTATTTTACCTTTGTATTTAATAAAATTGATAAATTCAAATGTATATACAATAAAGAATTACAGAAACGGTGATCGTTAATATCTTATAATAGATTTTGATCAAGTTACAATAGTTTAATACCCATGATTATGGACTATATTTATGATAATAGTTTTTCATTTTTTTTTTTTTTTTTTTATATTAAGATAGAAATATATGCTGTTATGATAAGACTGTTAAGATTTTGGTATTACTATTTAATTTTTGTCACGATAAAGGAAATAAAAATTAGAAAAGTAAAAGCTTATAGATAAATATAGTTTTTAAAAAAATTTTTTAATTATAATACATTGTGAATAGATGAAATAAGAAATCAAAAATTGATTATTTATAAATTATTCATAAGAAAATAAAACATTTATAAAATATTTTCATAATGTCAACAGTGAAAAAAGGTACAATGTGTATATTTAATGCAATGTAAATGATCATGTACATATATATGAAAAGAACATGAAAAAAGTAGTTTATTATTTTGTTTTTCAACTATTTAAACAATTTATGGATTGATTTCGTGTTAATATTGTTTCATTAACAATTAATTAATCCGATATTAATATATACATAATAATATTAAAATATCTAAATTTTAGAAGAAAAAAAAATTTTTGAATTTTGGTAAAATTTTTTATAAATTGTAAATGCAAGTAAAATATTTTCTAAGTTTGTCGAACAAGAGTTTTTCCATATTTTCTTATATCTCGGGTTCTGAATTGCCCAATCTCGCTGAAAAATAAACCACATTATCGCAAATTATCTCATTTCCCATGATAATATTAGATAAAACTGCATCATCATATTAGCTACTATCAGATAAAATGATAATTTTTACTTGTTAGTGCCCACCACTACATTAGCAGACAGCAGCAGTAGCAACAGCAGCAAGGTTGCTCCTCGTAGGCAGTCCTGCCCCGCATACGCGAGGATTCGTTGCTCTCATCTTTTATACGCGAATATTATCATTCACGTCTTTCTTTTTTTATTTTTATAAAATATAATTTATAATATATTACGTACTTTTCTGTGCTTTTATAATTATTTTTTAGTGGATTATTATTATGTCTAAAATGTGAAAAGTGTCTTAGATTATTACTACTGAGTACTTGTACATTGCTCTAATAAATAGTGATTTAATGATAATATAATTTGTCATTCGTCCCTTGGTAATCATGTTTATTGTTTTTCTTACCAATAAAGTTAAATTATTAGTGGAGTAATAACATTATTCTATTTTTTTTATCTAGAATTATTCTTAAAAAATATTTAAAATTACAAAAAATATTCGTTTCTCAAATAAGATATCTATTTGATACAATGTATAATTGTCATGAAATATCTGTTGAGAATTTAATTTATTTCAAATATTATTAAAATATTAAAAATCTATTCTTAGAAAATATAATATTTTAAACAAGATTTAATGACATTATACATTATATTAAATAGATCTTATTTTACTTTAAGAGTTTCATAATTTTACAATTAAATACAATACTACGAAAATAAAAAATATTGGTTATACTGTAGAAAATAAAAATATAAATAAATATCGAGTAATAGTAAAAATTACAATAAGATTTATAAACCATCTTGATGAGGTCTAACGCTATGTAAATATTTATTCATGAATTAATCTATTTCATATCAAATGGTAGTGTTTATCATACCTTTTTCAATAACATTATTTTCTATTGTTTTAAATTTTATCATAAAGTTTTAATGCTTTAAAAATTATAAAAAATAACTTTAATCGTTACAATTAATTAGTAATAAACAATCTATATATACAATTTTTTTTTTTGCAATTTATATAATACATTTTCAATTAATAGATTTTCACAGGATTAAAAGTTCTTGTTAATAGTATACGTATTTTTATTAAAGGTTCTGTACTTATTAATTGATAAGATAATATGAACAACAAAAAATAATATAAAATATTCCATGCACATGATATAAATTTTCGAGATATTATACCGATATTATATCTCTATTATATCGATCTCATTAAGTTAGTCGATAAAATTCTATTTTAATGACTGAACTTGTACCATCTTGGATATGGAAATTTTATGTTCACAATTATTATTTTTTATTTTCAAATACAAATTTGAATTGACGAGTTTAAATGAAATCTTGTTTAACAAGTTTTTATTTTATTAAAATATTTCACTGCAGCTCATCAATGAAGTATTACTTGTTGCTCACACATGTGAACCCAAAAATTATAATAACTAGAATAGATTATCGCATATAAAATCTTAACAATGAAACTTATAATTAATTTTTTTATTTAAACTTTTATTTATTTTATGTAGTTCGACTTAAGAATTGAAATTTTGATTTAAATACTAAAAATAATTGTAAATAACTACCATTAATGAGCTACAATCCTTCACAATAGATAAATGGAAAATATTTATAAGACTAAAACAAAAGTGGTAAAGTAAGATTAAAAAAATAAGAAATTTAATAAATAGATTAGTTAAGATACAAACATTACAACAATAATAAATGTTGTATTAATAGTATTAGAATTTCTATATATATATGAATTATGATCTAATAGTAGATCCAGTTTTAATTATTAACAACAAAAATTAGGGAGGTAAAATTTACAAAAGATGAAGGAAAATTACATTGTCATAAAACAATTATGCAAGCTATTTATATTTATATTTATTTAGTTCAATTAAACTTTTTTTAAAAAACAGCCACAGCAAATATAATTTAACATTTAATTTAGTTAGAACACTAAGAAAAATTAATTTAAGCTTACTTTTGATATCTAAATGTCACTTTGGGATTTTCGCATAAAAGGGCATTATTAAGCATAATAAATTGTAATGGACGTGGCGACGGGATTTTGTTTTGCCGCATGGCAAGGAAAATCCCTAACCGGTTCAGACCTGCACTCCAAGCATAATCACTTGCCATTATTATCAGCACTAAATTGTTAATAACGGCAGTTGTTTGTGTCGCTAAATTTCTCTGGTTCCTAAGGCGTTGGTCAGCGACCAGGCCCCATTAGTCTCTCGGACGTGTCCTACCACGTGCGCCTCCAATGGACGCCAAGTTTCATGTAAAGTATTAACTGTATTAAATTAATTTAACAAAGTGCTTAACCCTCAGTTAGAACTCTTGTTATTATTATCCAACCTCAGCCTCAAAAAACGGCGAATAAACATTAATAACAAAGAATAAGTATTTACAAAATCATAAAGTTCCATTGTAACAAATTAAAAATATAAAATGATAAATTTGACAATTTAATTAAGTTCTGTAGTGTATTCTATGCAACAACATATTAAAAATTATTCAAATATACAAAGCTTTTAAATTGCTCATAAAGAATTGGATGAAAACTATAAAGAAATCCTCTTTCTCTGATATTCTTCTAATCTTATAAAAATATATTTTATAATTGTAAACAAATATTTATTAAATGATAAATTTCACAATATTCTTCTATGTGGATAAAAGTAACAAAAATATTTAATAGAACTAAAGAATAAAAAAAACACACTATATACATACAGGCATATTCACTCATACAAAAATAAATTACAAATGCAAATTTTGGGATTCCATGATGAGAAAAACCCCCACCACAGCGTTCCGTTCATGTATAGTACAAAAGTTATTTGTTTGGTAGTCGAGTGTGTTTATATTTTAAGGTTATATAATTTTGCAAATACATTCTTGAAGTTTTATTCAGGTTGTCAGAATGGTCTTTTCAACAAAGTACCCGATAGCTTTATAGACGATAATCTTATATATACATGATGTATTTGGAAAGTACAGAGATTTTTTAAAAAAATACTATTTATCATAGGGAAGTCAGGAATTGTGCAAAGGGAGTTTTTTTCTATTTATTCCCTTTTTTCTATCATTAGGAGGGACAGGATTTTTATTCACACGAAGCGTATTTTTCAAACTTGTAACAAGGTTCATTGGACCGACTGCTTGTGGCTTGATAAATTGCTGTATAGATTTGACTTTTAAATGTTAAAAAAATCTTTAAGAAAAAGTGTATGTGTAAATTACAATTAAAAAAAATAATACAGAGCTTTTAAAGAAAACTAGGATGAACTTACCGACGATCTCTATTCTTGATGTCCAAAAGCAGTCAAAATTGATTCTAACTCCGAGCCTGTACACAAAAGTTAAAATGTTATTTAAATATCAAGGTAAGCGATAACAAGCTAAATTTATCAACATTTGCATACGATTACCTTTAAAACCTTTTTATTAATATATAAAAATCACCACAGTGTTTTTATCAGCCTAAATATAAAGTTGTTCCAACAGTCGCTCCAACTTGCTGTGTTACAAGATTGAAAAAAATGAAAGTACAAATCCTATCGCTCCTAATAATTGAAAAAAGGACAAATACAAATAACTTCTCTATACATTTTGAATGATGCGTTTGCCTGAATCACTGCGACAAATAGTGTCTTCAAAAAAAATCTCCGTATCTCTAGATGTACCATGTTTGTATATATCATATAGCTACTTGGATACATTGTATTCTATTAGCCATTTTTAACCGTTTGTGTGAATCACCATTTATCATATATTGTTGTATATACTAAAGTGAATCTTTCAATTTTTTTTTGCTTTCCATTTCAAATCTCACGATTTTTATAATTCTCTGTACAACCTCATGTATTTATAGCTTTTGGCCTTACGTCTTCAAATTAAAGTATTAGCGTCTCTACTAAAAGATTTTAACAACATTTTGATTGTCCTTTAATTTAAACTTCACGATTGACGTTTAAAATATTCGGTCGATGACGATGTATTTTTCTCTTCCGAAAAATATAAGTATACATTAAAATCGTATCCTTAGTTGTTTTTACAACTATCGGAGAGCTACTTAGAAAACTTTCGGAAACCTTACTGAAGAGTCTACTCCAACAGCCTGCATGAAATATCTATAATATATTTTAATTTTTTTTTTTTTATGCAAAATGTTAGTATATTTAAATAGAGAACGTAGAAATAGTGTACTGTGAATGAAGTGGTGTGAGATTTCTCCTCAAATGTTCTAAATTTTTGCCTTTGTAACATCTTTATAAGTGCACATGTACATATAATATTTATATCAATGTATATACATTTGTAAATAGAAAATATTTTACTTATGTAGTTTTTAATTTCTTATCTTCGAAACTAGATAAGAAAGTTAGACAAATTCGTCTAAATTATAATTAAAAATTTTTGGAATTCCACAAGCCATCGTTAGAAGATTTATTATTTAAATGTAGTATAATATTATTGATAATTATTATTTAATTTATTATTATATAATATTAATATATTATTTGAACTAATTTATCATAAAATAATAATGATTTGATACAAGAAACTCTTTATGTGGATCAAGAGTTAAATACCGATTAAATTATGTTCCAATAGTGTAAATTATTCTATTTTTCAATTAGAAATGGAAATAATGTATTTTAAGAGATATTAAAAACACTTTTATAAAAGAAATTTTTATTTACAAGAAAACATTGTTTGAAAAAATCTGAAAAAAAATTTTATATCTCATTAGAAAAGTTTAAAATCATTTTCAATAATTTAAAGAAACTAAAAAAAATTGTGATTAATTGAGATAATCTGAGTAACTCTTTTTGTTAAAAATGATATATGATTAAACATCATTGTGTTTCTACACATATTTGTATATCAAGAAAATGTATAAATAAATTTGAATTCTTGCTAAACTTAAAATATTTCAAAAGATCGATTCGAAAAAAATATAATTTTGTTAAGTTATAAAAAAATGCAATCATCTTTGTTCTATTTCTTACAATTGTCTTATAAAAATTGCATTATAAAATAAAATGATAATCTTCATAAGCATAAAATTATTTTAAATAGTGAAAATTTGATAAATAGTAGCAAAATATAATATCGTATTTCCAATTTCCTTAATCGATGCATATCTGTGAAGCAGATTTTTCCACACCTTGTGAAAAACAAGGATATAAGTTTCAGTAAAGCTGAAATTTTCTCCCTCTATAATATTTAAAGTTAAGTATATGGATCCTTTTTTACTAAGATATTGACTACCACGCATGTTATCATTGGACTTTATTTTCAAAATTTGGACTATTATATCGATGTCTACCTAATTTTGTCTAACCGTTTGATAAATAAACCTGACTAATGTACCTAATCAGATATTCAAACGTTACCATTTCAGAATAGTAAATAAAAAAAGTCTTTTGTTTTTTACTTCAACATTATTATAAAAATCAAAAGCATTTACTCCACAAAAAAGATCCATTTACATAAATTTGATGGATTAAAAGAGTTTCTTGCGTTTGAGTTTTCAACTGAAACTGTTATTAATATAACAGTATATATATTATATAAACTGTAAAAAATTAAATGTAACATAAATGTAATATAAGTACTTTTATTGTATGCGCATTGTACACACATATATAATAGATGTATGAAATCAGTTAATAAGACTATCTTCCAAGAATTGAAAACCATCTACTACGTGTAAGATGATAAGAAACATGACCATAAAGTTTTGTAACAATAATAATAATCACAAATAGTAATAAGGCTAATTTATGTAATAAAAATGATTTTGATATTTAATATTGTGAGTGCGGGATAAAGACAATAAAAAATTATTAATTTTAGCGGAAAAGCGTTTATTTTGTACTATGCAAGGAAGAGACTAAATTCTTTTCGTTCTTACGTTTCTGTAGAAAACTAGGAATTATAAAAAAAATATAAACATAAATCTGTAAAAGTTTTCAGCTACAAAAATAATTTTTTTCTCTCGGGTTGTATGCGCCCGAATTCAGGTACTCAATACCCTACTTAGGTTTTGCTGGTCGCTCGGATGAATCACGTACACCACAATATATTATTTATCAAATAAGGAGTATGACACTTGTTAAAGAAGTTCTGAAATTAAAGTATCTTGATTTTAAGCTAAATGAAATATAAATATAATATGAACTATACAGTAAATTGACATAATCATTTATTATAGTTGAACATAATCTTATATAAATTTGGTAAAAAAAAAAAAATTGCTACGCCTAAGCAACAATTATGTTTTCAATATAAAATAAGTTAGAAAATCAAAATTTGCAAAAAAAATAAGAATAAAAACATCTATATTTGTATTTTAAAAAATAAGTAATCAATGAAAATTACTCATACAATAAATAATTGCGAGTAATATGATCATTTTATAGACAAATATTGTAAGACACAATTCAAAATTATTATAATTAATTCATAGTATAATACTATTAGTCATAGTTTTTAACGGTAAGTAAAAAATAAAAAAACAATTTTGTCAAAACTTTTGTATGTGAATTTCATTAATTTAATATATATACATAAAATTGGCAACAACATCTGAAATTAAATGGAATAAATTTATTACGAATAATATTTAGTTTAATTAAAATTAATAATGAAATCTATTATTAATAAATTCTATTCTTGAATTTAGAGCTTTATTTCAACGGTTTTAAATAAGATGTAATCTTATCGAAAATCACGTTAAGAGATCTTGCAACTATATTGACGTTAAAATATTATAATTACGCTATTAAAATTGGTAAGTGTTATTTTATCTAAGCATAAACAAAATATTTTTTTGAATATCCAAAATGTATAATTTTTTTACCTACAAGACGTAATTTATAGAAAACTGGGTCTTCTATTTTATTTGAAAAAAAAAAAAAATAATTTAGAGGTTATCATTTATTGTCTGACGCTTAAGATGAATATACTCAATAGATTAATACTTGTAAGTATTGTATATATACAAGTTCGACTATTATTTTAAGATTCCATTGAATATTCGATCCTTAATAATTGTAGCTACGTTCAGTAGGGGTCAAGCACCTTTGTTTAATTAAAATTAGTTAATAATAAGGGGATAAATGCTCATGAATATTCGTGATGATTATCTGCCTATGTTACTCTTGTATGCTAGCTCAGGATGATTAACCTTTGCACTTTTTCTGGTATCTTTAAGTCCTGAAGTTGTCAATTCTTTTCATAATCTAACCGTGCTATATTATCACGGTTGGCAAATACATGATTTTTTGTTCATCTTTGCCTACTATTCCATTAAGGCAACGAAGTATGGTCAGTTGAATAATTTCTTAAGTTTAGCAATCACTCGAGAAGTCGAGTAATCACTCTCTACTCTGTTGCTATTATAAAGGTCAATTGTTAACAAAGATATGTTTAGATAAATTCATTGGAAGTCATGTAAAATGTCATATTAAAATGTATAAATGTATAAATAAATTGGGGTTCATTAAAGAACAAGAAAATTGGGTCTAGTCGAAATTAACACCAGCGTAAGTTAAAAGGTAATTGCAAAATGTTGCTATATGATGTTATAAAAATTTTCTTTGTGTTGATGCAAAATTCAACAGTAAAAAGGAAATCTTTATAGCATCGTACTATAACTGGTAGAAAAAAAATGAATATTTTACAATATGTTGTATATAGTTGGATCAGAAAGTTATAGTCTACTAAAGGTTGTTGAAAGAAAGTCAAAAAGTTAATAGACTTTTTTATTAATTGTATTTGAAACGTTTGAAATAAATATTATAAAAAAACAATAGAAATAGACAATAAGAAATGAGTTATTAATTTTCCATTATAAAAATACTAGATTACATAATATTAAATTACACATACATATTAAATTTGTATAAAAAAAAGTATTAAAATAACACAGGAAGGAAAATTCTGCACCCGTATTATATTGTAAGTATTTCCTTTTTTTTTTATTAATACGTTTTATTATATTTTCTTTACTTCTGAAAAAAATATTAAAATAATTTGAGTCTGTACGATCATAATATCAAAAGGCGAGAACATGTTGGGATGGAATCAATAAGGAGCTTAAAAAATGCGAAATAATTATTACCTCAGATGGAGAATACTTTGAACAAAATATATTTTACCATTATTTTATTTTAACACGTGAATAAACTATAAAATTAAGTTCTATATTTTATATATTGAAGTCGACAAAGATGCTTGTTAGAGGAACGATTGTTCTATCAATTTATTTAGAAATGAAAAAAAATACATGAATTATTGAATTTCATAAATTATATTTTATCTTCATAAAAATGTCTCAAGTTTAGATATTTTCAATAATTGTAACTAATATCTACGATTTATACATAACATGATAGTCAGAAAGTAGACCTATTTTTTAGATAACACTCATTTTAATATATATAATATAATTGTAACTAACTGATAACACAAACCTATAAATAAAAAAAGGAATTCTAAATTTAAATTTGTTCTGATTAGCTGATCAAAAAAAATATTATTTCTAATTGATTAGATTCAAATATTAAACCTTTGGACCTTTTTATGCATAAAAATGTATAAAAACAATAATTTTATTATAATTTCTAATGACCATGCTTTGAGATACTTACTATCTTAAAAATAATATTGGGTTAAAAATTATTCACTTTCATCGCACTACTATCTTTACTAAATATGCACTATCTAACTTTCTATATTATAGCTCCTAAAAACAACTTTTATAAACACATGCTTATGTTTACAATTTTTTTTTTCTATACTTGTTCATTAGGTAATTAATTTAAAAATCGGAATATATCATTTTAACTGCTCATCTATTAATTTCTCAACATTCAATTTATTTATATTTATAAATATATCTCTCTCTTTGTTATCTTTCCTATTCTAAATACATTTATTATAAAATTCTCCTTTCTTACAAGAATCGCATATTTATTGATGTTGTTTACAATTTTACAGATCGCCTTATTCTCGATTTACACAAGAAAATAAGCCTATTGCACATAATAATTATAATAATAATTATAATACATAATAATTATAAATAAAAAATCATTCTAAAAAATTTTAATAACTTTAGAATCTAGCTCAAACCTGAATTCGTTAATAACTTTATTTTTTATATACCTTGTTTTTTTGCTATTTGTTCATCTATCTGTTCATAATATGTCGTCTTTTTATAATTAGCTTGACAAGTGTTTTTAATGAAGAAGACTCTATTATCATTTATTTAAAAATATTTACTCTTTTTGTTAATGAACCTCATTATTACTATACCTAATATTGTATTACTTATCACCCAACTGTTCAAAACTCATAATTTAAAAGATGCTTTAAAAAATTCAGATTACTTTAAGATAAATATTAATATGATTCTTTCTATATCTACCTTAATCGTATTATATAAAATTTCTTTTATTAAAAAATCAAGATTTTACTACAAAAAATGACTGTTTAAAATAAATGATTCTTATTACTTCTGGAAAAAGTTTTACCACCTCGGCATTAGTGCTTAACCATTTTTTCATTTTTTTTTCGTCCTTTTCAATTTGAATTTCTATTTTATTCTTAACAGTCTCTCTTCATTAATTAATCTATCTATAATACCAACAAGTCTACTAAAATAAGTCATTTATGAAAACACAAAAATTGAAAAAGATGGCTTTCATTTTGAACGAATTAATCTATGATGATTAATACAGATGATAGCGCTGTAATTTCAAAGTTCATAAAAAAAAAAAAAAATGATTGACAATTGAAAATTATTTCGCAACTATTTTACTAAAAAAAAATTTTTTCGTGGCAGATGTAATTTTAAACACGTAATCTATACTTTAAAAAGTTATATCTAGAATATTTTATAGTTCCTTACGGGTGTAGGTGAGATTAAAAACACTTTTTTATGGTGTTTTAAGGAAACGTTTCGATCAACTTTCGTTGTCTTCTTCAGGCCTCTCAGTATATTCGAATGTAGAATATTAGCACGACTTGTCTCGTCGATATGTCAAATTCGAATATCATTTAAAAAGTTATATTTATATGCCAGCTTTTCCTATATTCATATTCAATTTTTCATTTGTGTATAAGTTATTTTACAACTAGGGTCTGTATAAGTACAGTATACATACAGTTAATGTAAATAAGATTTTAGGAAGAAATACTATGTCAGAAGAATAATGTATAGAGGAGGCCATTGAAAAAAACTTTAAAAAAATATTTTACATATCTTATTCGAATAAGTTGAAAAAAATGAGAGTAACTATTGGGTTACATTAATAGCTAGATATACAGTATTTATGAAATAATTTAATAAATATATTAATAATAGCGTAATGATTTAAAGAGTTTTCCTTTAACTTCCCATTTTAATATGATATACCCCTTTAAAAAGTACTTACGTAATATTAAAAACTATTTATATATATATATATATATATAAATATCAAAAAAGCTTATTGAAAAAATATTGAAACAATTTGAAATAATAAGTGAATTAAAAATCAATGTATAAAAAATATTATCATTTAATAAAGACATTATATTTCATAAAGTTATAGATAGTAAAATTACATTTAGGAAATAATTTTATTGTAATCGTATTATTCTTTTTACTTTATTTGGTATACAATACAAATAAAAATTAGTAATACAAATAATACGATTTACTATTCTTCGATTTACTATTATTATTATTATTATTATTATTATTATTATTATTATTATTATTATTATTATTATTATTATTGTTATTTTACGGCTTAATTTATAAATAAAATTAATTAATGCTTAAAATAAAATTCAATTAAGATATTAAAATAAATTTTAAATAGATTTTCTAAAATGTAATTTGTTCTGTATGCATATTAATGAATAAATTAATTAAAATGTCAATTAACTAGAAATATAATACGAATATTCTTTCAATAAGCTATTGAAATGTAGAGGCAACGTATCCATTACGAATTTTTATTAACAAATAAAGTATTGGTAATTCTCATAGTTTATTAGCTATTTGATTACAAATTTATCGTATTTTGATTTAAAATATCATTTAAATTAGTTAAATTACATTTATCCCTACGAAATATTTAATAATTATACTTTAAAAGAAAAAACAAAAATGTTTTTCTAACATTCTAAAAAATAACGTAACATAAACAAAAGTTAATAAATTTTTTCATTTATAATAGTTTTTAATTAGTACTCACCAATTTATAATTTAACAATTAATAATAATAATAATAATAATATTTATTTATTTTTTTATTAAAATATGAACTAATAATTGAGGTCTTGAATTCTTAATATTAATTTTATTTATATTTGTCACTAAAATCTATAAATTTAAACTTGCTAAAGAATTAGGAACTATCCTTCTGATGAGATATTCATCCTGAAACAAATTTTCACTGTTATCGTCTAACGACTCAATTTTTATTATCTATAACACATTGTAATCTATATCTACATTTCTCTAATCATTAATAAAACATTTTATTACGCAGCTACAGACAGTGTATCTCCGAACGTACTACTCGCTGCCACAAGGGGCTAAAAATACCTATGGTATCGTGATCGCGTTACAATTACTTTTTTATTAATGACATTTTATGTACGTATAATATAAAACTCGACAATACTTTATAATTTTACTTAATATGAATTTCAATTCAAAAATCCTATAAAATCGGTACAAAAAATTATATTGAATTATGCATAAGTTTCGTGTTTTTCACTTGGCGTAATAGCATGTGATGATGAATCATTAAACTTAATTTTTTGTTTGTTTCATGTCTTAAATAAGTTTTAGTTGTGCCACTTCGAATGAAAAAACAGGTGATATGTATTGATATTGTAAAATGAATAAAAATTTTTAATTTTAAATTATTCATAAAATGTAAGTTCGATTGATGGCAGGCTCAAATAATTTTAAATACATTACACACTTATTAATTATCTAAAATATATACTAATTCTTATAATTTATTGATTTAGTTTTTAAGCTGTACAAAAGTGCAAAAGTTCATAAAATGATTCAAATTGATAACTCGATAATTAATGTACTGTCAATGACGTATATATATACACTGTTGATGCATTATGTGAATAAAACTTTTTAAAATAATATTTTTTTAATTATACTGTTTATTAATTTTTTTTTAATTAAAATTTATGTGCGTTATTAATAAAAAATTCAAAATATCAGTAAAATAAAATGCCAAATTTATGTTCTTTGAATTGTACAATCTATGAAAAAAAATAAATTATTAATTAATTAATATTTAATTGAAAAGTATAATAAAATTATATAGTATTAACATATAATATTAATAACTATGTGGATACAAAATTTTTAAATGATATAATAAAAATTTAATTTTATAAACCTTATGATTGAATATGTTTTGACTACGAAAAATATATATTATTGCAATAAAAAATCTGTTTAAAAATGTATTATTTATTTTATCTTAATTATATATTTAAAATTTTTTATATTATAATACATTTTTTAGCTTATAATTAAATTTAATTTTTAAAAAAATACATAATTTTATAAATATTATTCCAATATATATAAACTAAACTTTGATTAAAATGATATTAAATTTTAACAAAAAAATTTCTCTTTAAAAAAAATTGAAATACAAATTTTATCATAACTATTCGCTCATTTATTTTTCATTCAATTTTATTAATATTTCCCAAATATAGAATAAATGCTTTAATACTTCAACGAACAGCTTAATCAAATATAAAATTATTTTTCACGTAACCTTCATTAATTCAAGTATTTTAATCCATGTATGAAACCAAAATTCATCGCACTCATATTTACATATAAATTAAAAAATAAAACACCTGTATTTAATAAATATTACATTAATAATCTATCCACGTATTCATCTTCATCTTCTATAAGTAATATTTCAATTGATTATTATTATTTCATTTCATTTTTAAATACACTTTTTATTTAATTTTTTATTGAATTCTTAAAAAAAAATATTTAAGTTAGCTTATTTATTTATTTATTTATTTATTCTATAAGCAAAATATTATTTGTTTTTATTGAAAATTTATAGTTAAATAAAAATTTCGTAGTTTATATAATAATGTATACATATTATATTTAATTTATTTAAAAATAAATAGAAAAATTATGAAAAATATCAATATTATTAATAATTCATGTAATTTATATTTAAAGACAATAAAAATAGGCAAATATTAAATACATGGCCTGTCCGGAAAGTAATAAAATTTATTATTTTTGAAGTCGCTGTTAGTTGTAGCGATTTGGGAGAGGTCAGAAAATGTGCAAGACTGTTTTTTCTACTTGATACTTTTTTTTTTTTTTTTCTTTTCAGGATCTTACTTCACGCGAATCTTATTTTCCAATATTTAAATAATATCTAAATCTTTTGTTAACTGGTATAAAAATGCTTATAATAAAAGCTAAGAAGTAATTAATAAAAGCTAGTATCATTGAAAAATATATTTTTTTTGAACGAATTCTTAACTAATTTTTTCTTTTTAGTACCTGGTAGAATGTTTACAACACATATTTTAGATACGTAAATTCATATACTGTGATTATTATTACTGCTGCTCGTACTTGACACAGGTGTGCGTTTCAATATGAATATATTACACCCCCCACACATTTTAGTTATCAGATTTAAAAAATGAGAACATATATTTTATCATTATTATAAAAAGATTTGATCCAAAAATTTTTATTTTAATTCAAGTAAATGAAATTTTAAGTTTTGTATAAAATATAATGTTTTAAGCATTCTAATTAAAAAGAATTTTGTAAAAAAAAAAAAAAAAAAATAATTATCTTTATTATTATAATCAAAATTAAAAACAAGTTTTTATTATATTTTTTTAATCTTTCAAAGCCAGTAACAAATAAAATTAAAAACAACATAAAAATATTTAATTTATAATGCAACTAAAGATGTTTTATTATACTCGAAGCCTTAGGCAAAGAAACAACTTACATTTTTAATATTATAGGCAAATTATTTTGATTATTTTACAAATATTTCCACTGAAACTATATTGGGTTATTTAAAACTACATTTATGGAACTATAATTCATATATAAATATATAAAGTAAAAATTTTTCGAATTTTTATTATTTTCTAAATTTGCATTTAAATTTTTATATCAATTGAAAATTTTAATACAAAATCAAGTTGTCCTTTCTATTACCAAAAACTTAAATACTTGAGTTGTGAGCCGTTCCTGACCAGCAGTAAGAATATATGTTTTAACACAATTTAAAAAACCATTTACTTGTAAAATTCAAAAAGTAAAAAAAAACTTTGATAATCCATTTCTTATATATATATAATCATATGCGTTTATATTACGTGGTTATTAAATACTTTTAACAATAAAATATACTTATGTTTTTCTTTATTTCACAAATACGTCATGCAGTAGTATCATAATTTAGAATCATGAAAGCCATGTGTATATTCGAGTACTTAAATAAATAGATAGAAAAAGATTGAGAGAAATAAGTATCATTTAACTATACTTTTAAAAGAAATCGTTTGAAGTGGTCTAGTCTTAGATTCATTATGGAACTGAATTTTTTATTGTTCGTAACTTTATATGAATTAAATTTTTTCGAAACATATTGTATACATAAGTGAGTCTAAAATATAAATAATATCATCAATTACTATTTCATGAGTAAGTTAGATAGTATTTATATTAATAATTGATAATTTAAATGAAGTGAGCAGGGCTATATTAACGATAAAGATAAAAATAAAAAATGAACGTATAATTGGTCAAGCTTGGGTCAAAGTTTTAAGCTTGTCCCAAAACTGTGCATGATATAAAAATAAAAAAAAATTCATTAAGATATTGTATATAATAAAAAAAATGAAGGTATCTTTTTTATTTTTTTTTTAAGAATTTTAAATATGAGATGAATGAATTGGAAATTAGATGATTAATTAGAAATACACGAGTGTTCTCAAATATCTCAACGGGAACTAGCGAAGAATAGATAGATAATGGAAGAATGTTTAAGAATACACTGCACTCCGAATACTCTTCATTGAAGAACTCTTAATATTTATTACATATTTCCGATTAATAACATTTTTTTTCGATTTAGACATATCTAGTAATATCTAATATAAGGAAAAATAATTAAACCATCCAAAAAAGTAAAATGTATACCTATATCTTTAAATACATTGGAATAAATATGTAAGTTATATAAACGATAGAACCCTCATAAATTTTTATGCAGATCAGCTATCATATATATTTCTTCAGTTTGGTAGCTGACAACTGAACAGAATAATACGTAAGGAATAGTCAATAATATTAAAAGGCTAACTTGCTTATGTAGCACAATAGCAGTCCACACAACCCCTACAGCTGTAATGAAGGTCATACTAGCTTCCCTAGAGTTTATATAAGATAAATCGCATTTGAAGAAGGCTTAAGAAGTTAAATAATAGTTGATTAAAAAAAATGACAAGCACTTCAAGATACCTCAATCAGTATCCTCAAATCTATATCACATGTAATGGATTACTCCCTGAATAAATGAAAAAAAAAAAAAATTAAACTTTGGTGAAAACTTTAAAATAACTATTTATGAAAGTGAACTCTGACCTAATACACTGACAGATCTATAAAGAAAAATAAAATAGTCATACAGATCTATGGAACATGAACAAAAATAAGTAGATGGAAATGTAGAAACTATATAATCTTCTAAACACAACTAATTGTTATAATAGATTGTACCCACTTCTTGAAAATAAATAGAATATAGTCAAAATATTTAGAGCAAGGAAATAACTGGCTAAAGGTAATAAACTATGCTTAGTTTTGGTGTTAGAACACTGACAAATTAAAGGTAACGAACGAACAAATAAACTGGCTAAAAAGGAATCTACAAAAGTATAACAAAAGTAAATGCATAATTATAATATTTTAATACATTGTATATAAAAAGATTCTAAATGTAATAAATATGTATTTGTTTTCATTAATTTTTATTAAATTTGTTCAAATTTAACACATATTCAATAATAATCAAAAATCGTTCGATGTTCTTTTTCTCCCAATACATTAGAATCATATTATCAATTTATATACAAAATTATTGTAATAAATTATTTTAAAAAATAGTTATTTGTTTAGAATGAAAATTTGTTTATTCATAACACTGATTTAATTAGAATCTAGTATAAATTTATATAATTATATTTAACGACTTTAAATTATAATTTTATTAATTAACTAATAAGCCGCTTTAAATTATATTAAATATAGTAGCAGAAAATGTAGAAGCTATGTGCTTGAAAAGGCGAATCAGATTAACAAATTTCATATGTAGTTTTAAAAAGCAACAACTTTTATCACGCCAAATATTTTAT
This sequence comes from Eupristina koningsbergeri, assembly GCA_018907245.1. Classification (NCBI taxonomy): domain Eukaryota; kingdom Metazoa; phylum Arthropoda; class Insecta; order Hymenoptera; family Agaonidae; genus Eupristina; species Eupristina koningsbergeri. The sequence goes on from JACCHV010000044.1 coordinate 65,605, forward strand.
ATAGTCCTAAAATACCATGATCTCTTTGTATTTATCTTTATTTCATTTATATTCTTATAATCTTATATTATTAAATATATTTTGTTTGTCATGTCTGGATTCTTTGATCTAATAATAAATGTATAATTATTATTATAATATAATTGTTAACATGTGCTTGTGTCTATATAGAACTAATAAAGTGAGTATTTACGTAAAAATAATTTGAACTGCATGCTAAATTTTAGGACAGCTTGTCTCTATTTAAACGAAATTATTCTACAAAATTATTTATTATTTATTATACAAGATTTAATGTCTTTTAAAAGCATTTATAATTTTAAGATTTTTATATTTTGTATTATTATTATTTTCATGTTTAAAATTTAAAAGTTACATAAGATTAATTTTAACTTCAATTTAAAGATTATGATACATGATATTAAGATAAGTACATACAAAATCAGTTATAATATATAAATAATCGTAAAATTAACAGTTATATATTTAATATAAGAATATTTTGATTTTTTTTTTTTGTGAAAAAAATTGCAATGAAAATTATACAATATTGTGTAAAACTTTGTAAAAATAGGCTAATTTATTAAAAATAAATGTTAATATTTCATTTTCATTAACATTAATGGATACTAATAAATTTAATAAAATATAAAATTCCTTTTCATATTACTATATATTAAAAAGGTACATAAAAATAAATAGAACATAGGTTATAAATTTCATAGAATATTTAAAAAATATTTTTCATCGATCTAAATTTGAAAACAAAAAATTGAAATTATATTTTAATACAATAAACTGTTCTCAGAAAATTATTACATTAAATTTGCAAACAGGTTATTTTATTTCACGCGTACATTTTATTTTTAATTAATTCATAATATAGATTTTATAAATAGATTTCTTGTAATATAAATTATCAATTATTAAATATTTGTAAAATATTCAATTTCAAATAGCATAATATTTTGAATTAAACTTTTATATAACTACATATTATAAAACTTTCAATTTTATTTATCTTCCTTCAATTATAAAGTCTACGTTTCTATGAGTTGTATTCTTATCAGAAGGATGTCGTCATCGTTACAAAACATATATAAAAAAAATTTCATATGATAAGAAAACCGTAAGTGAGATAAAAAAATAACTGTTACAAAAAAAAAAAAAAAATTAGTGTATATAAGTATAATATACATAAAATTTAATAAGGAAAAAAAAGAAAAAAATAGGTAAGTAAATATATTTTATGTAAATATTTTTTATCATGATATTCAAAATAAATAATCGTAAAGAAAGCCCTAATAATTAATAATGTAATATATAAATAGTGCTTTGCAAACCTCTAACATGCAAAAAATAAAATTATGTTATTTTATCAATTTATGACATCAAACGTACAGGAGTCTAATGTTTTGGTACACCAAATATGCTAGATCAATAACTCATTAAAAATTAAATTTTTCATTAATTTTTTTATTTTATTAGTTATGATGAACTAAAAGAAAAATAATACTAAGAATTTAAGAATTTTATGAACTGTATAAATCTTCATGTTTTATATAATATTATAAGTTAAAGTTATTGTATTTATACATATATAATATATAATAATAATACATAAATAAAAGCAAACTGGTTTGAAAAATTATAAATATAATGGAAAAACATAATTTAAGCGCAACCATTAATATTTATTTTCGTTTAATGAATTATAAAATAACAAAAATGATAAAAATGATATTATAAATCTAATAAATATTAATATAATTGTTATTTAATTAATATATATATATAATTAAAATAAAAATTTATTTGTTTATTAAAAAGATACTATAAATAATTTTTAACAATTTATTTATTTATATACATGGAAAATGTACAATTTAAATATTTTAATATATTAAATAATTTAATCAATTTAATGAAAAACAGGTTAATTTATTAAAAATTAATTTTACAAATCTTCTTTTAATAGAATTACACATTGTTTTTTATAAATTGTCAATAAAAAATAATTAATATACGAATTTAATTATTAGAAATAAAAAGATATAATAAATCATATTTTTTAGAACAATTGAAGAAATTATTTACTTGAAAAAAGAAAAAAACTTTTTACGTAACTTTTTTTTACATAACTGCAAATACAAAAATATAACTTTGATTAATAGTTTATTATAAAATTATTCATACCTATTCTAATCAGAATTTAGTTCATTATTCATTTAATATCAAATTTTATGTTAAAAATAATTTCATATTTTTGTTAATAAAAATTCATGGAAAAAAATTTTAAATTGATCTAAATAAAATATATACATCATTATTATATTCAATTACAATTTTTTTGCTTCAGGAATTACGTTGAAACAATCATCCTAATTATTTATATATCCAGTGATTTAATCACTTTCGACAGAGTCAATTCAAAGGCGTTTCTAAATTTCTATGAACAAGAAAATAAAATAGAATAATGTTAGGACGTATGGTCTGAATTGTAAGTAGAATAAAGATTTTTAATATTTCAAACAGATTCAAACGCACGTTATCTACTATATATAATACTGTAAATAAAGAGCTACATTTATTTAATGATACTTACATTTTATTACTTGTGCATTTTCATGTGCGTATTCAAGGATAGCGTAATTTTTTCGAATATTTTACTTACGCGAAAAATAATGAGTGTAAATTACCTGAATAGATTTTCTGGTTCGAAGTATTATCAGGATAGTAAACGATGTTAATAAGTATGTTTCGCTCTTTGCAATAAAATAATGTAATAATTCAGAACTTGAATTTTAACATGCAATTTTTTTTCGTACTTTTTAATATTGTATTTCATTAATTTATCATTAAATACGTCTGTGAAAAATAGTAACTATTAATTGTGGAAAATGATTCAAATAAATTGAAACAAATAATTGTACTCAACAGACTTAATCCCGTTTTATTTAAAAATAATTTAATCTATACAATATATTGAAAAATATTATTCATGACGCATCTTATTGTGAAAAAAACTTCATCAAATAATTATTACATAAAAATCCATACACTACGTACCGTCCTATCGCTAGTTTATCCATAGTATAACATTAATGATATTACTTTCATAAAATTATATTAAACGTTGTTAATGAATTACAATTATTACTTCAATGCCAATTAAACTTCATTTACAATATACTTACATTGTGATTGAAACTGTTTACATTAAAACTGTTACATCATAAATGAATTAAATAACTCTCCGTTATTATAATTTTGGAAACTCAGTGATATTATGTTTCTAATGTTTTTTATCAGAACATATAAATTTTGTATATTTACAAAATATTGTTATTATATTTAAAAAAAAAATTTTCATTTCAAAATCTTTCCTATAATAATAAAACAAATTATAAATAAAACAAACGTAAACACAATGATTTTAAACAAACGAAAATCAAAAATATCCAATCGATTATTTCATAAGATTACAATAATTGAAATAGCTGTCAAAGCTCTTTGAAAATCTTCTGTTATACTTTATTGTTAATAACTATTTTACATTATTAATCTTATGAAAATAAATTTTGTATGGAAATACATATATAATTATTAAGCAAAAATTAAATTACAGCCAGCATATACATTGTTCAAAATAAACACAACTCTAATTTTTCCTTCTCATTAATAAAACATTATTAAATTATTAAACACAGTTTTCTTTTTACATTGATATATCATAGATAGATTCACTCTATAAACTTAATTAGTTTTCAAAATAATATTTATATATTTTTAATATTTTAATTCATTTTTATATAAAAAATTGCAATTAAAAATATTTCTTTATTTTATAATATATTTAAAAAAAAGTTTATTGTAACTTTTTGTATTTAAACTAATTTTATTCAGTCGTAACTAGGCAGTCAAAGTTATAACTTAATCAACGTAAACAGATTTAATATTAATAAAGAGTCAACAAATTTTTATTTTAAATTACTAAAAAAATAATTTTGTATATTTATTATATACATTAGTAATTTCATATATAAATTTCATATGTATTGAAATAATTAATTAAATTATAAATGATTTAATTCTTCTACACTAAGCCATTTTGAATTTAAAAATATTTAAAATATAAAGAAAAAAAAATAGAATATAATGACATATAAAGGCTTCTTATTTGTATCACCCCAAAAAAAAAATAAATGATCTTTCCTTCCTTATTCTTCAAGTATTACAATATTTATATATATTTCAAGAAAATATAAATAATACAGCTTATTTCGTTTAAAATGTACATTGTGTTTGCTAACTCAAATAAATAATACCAATCGATAATATGCATTATATTCAATGATTATTAATGGCAAGCCAAAAAAAACTTGCTTGAATTATTTTTATTAATTTCAATTCTTATTTGATATTAATTATATAAATAAAGTATACATATATTATATTATAAAATATTAAAATATCATGATTTACATATTTTTTAATTTTTATATGTTAAAATATATGTAAATGAAAACAATTGTACCTTAAAAAGAGACACTCAGTATTAAAAATATTTTTTGAGATGTTTTTAAAATTTTAGAGGAAAAATTTTAATAATATAATACACGTCAACAGCAATCGTTAATTATTTTTTATTTAAGTTATTTATTTAATTCTAATCGATATAAAATATGTAACTATAAATTCTATCTTAAAATAATTATTATTAAATAATTATTTAACAACTGCTTCTCAAGCACATATCCCTGATGAAAATTTATGATAAAAAGAAATAGAAATAATTATGAATTTATTAAGCACGAATTTATGGTTAATTTTAATAAAATTATGATGTATTTAAAAAATTAGTGTTCTATTTTATAGAAAATGTATTTTATAAATACCTTTCTAACGATCAATCTACGATAATAAATTTTTATAATAAAAATTTTACATACATTCAATTAGTATTTTCTTTTCAACTCTTATAGTTAAATTTGTATTAAAAATTATAGGATCATTAATTAAAAAAACAATCATTTGTATACTACTTTCAATATTAATTTGTTTACTCTATACACATTATTTGAAAGATTTTATTTGTAAAATTAATGAATGTATATGAAAAGATGTTGTTTAAATTCTTATAAATAAATGAATTTAATGTGTAATATATTTTCTAATTATCATTACACATTAAATTATCCATATGCGAAGAACTTGGAAAGTTTTTTTGTTTTATTTTTTTTTGAATTTGCAGAATTTTACATATTCGATAATTTTTATTTTTTGTTTTGTTTATTAATAAACTACATATAAACATTAACTTTAAAAAATTTTTTTAACTGTTTGTATATTTTTAAAGTAAATGCATGTAACTAAGTATTTAAACTATTTATTTTTTTATTAATTTTTAATTATAAATTAATTATTAATTTTTTAATTTAATTTTTTGGTAATTTTATGATAATAAAAAAAAATAATTAAGAAAAAAAATTTACTGTTTTTAAAAAAAGCACTTTTTTAGTATACAAGTTATAGTAAAAATTTTATATATAAAAGCAAAATAATAAAATTAAACACAAAAAAGTTGATAACACAAATATAAAAACAATCTGTATTTTTTTCAAGCTATTTATAGAATATTTAAAAAATAGAATAATTTAATGTAATCTAATACATCCACTCAAAACTACTTGTTATGTAATTGATTTTCTTACACTTCTTTTAATACTTTTGATGTATATACAAAGAGTACAAAAAATATTTCTTTGGGATAAAAACTAAATTATCTTAAAATTTAATGATATATTTCTTAAGGACTCTTCAATAATTGTATTTAGTTAACAAATGATTGTTTCTAATTTTTTAAAGAAACTTTATAAGCTGTATAATGTTTATAAAATATACATATGTGTGAGTGTGCGCCCGCGCGCGCGTGTGAGACAAAGATTTCTAATCAACCACGTACATTCAAGCAAATGTTAAAAACCTTCAAAAATAAATATAAATTCATTCATTCAAAAATTTCCAAAAATTAATTTATGTTGTTAAAACGCATCATGATATAAAACTTTTACATTGAATGTCATGCGAGACGTACCAAAAGTACATTGACACTTTTTTATGAAGGTATCGACACAACCGTAGGTCGGTCGATGTTATCAATAAGTAGCTTTCCAGATGGTCCTGGAGATGAATTGTTAAGAGTAACAATATGTGGAGAAGAAGCTAATTGGTGATGATCCGGTGAATGGTCAGCTGATACAAGAACAGGTGAGTGTGTAGTGCATGGTGGCGATGGACATTCGATTTTTGGCGAATGATGATTCTCCAATATGTGACCTTGTTGTTGGGATGCCTGCTGTTGCTGATGTTGTTGAGACATGACATCGTAATAAATATTGGACATTCCTGACTGATAAGAAATCGTGGATATACGGCTACCTTGTGACTGGCCACCGTAAAGACTAGAGGCGTAGGTAGTCTGCGTAACACTACTATGACTCAACCGAAGATCAGTATAATTATCTATAAAAAAATATTTGTTAGACATATTATGCACATATATACTTGTAGAAGAGATATATAATCTAATCTTTAAATTTCAGTTCGCAGAATAATTTCATTAAAAAAATATAAATAAAAAAATATTTTATTTAATTACAGACATGCATGAATATATATATATATATTAATTAGTAATAAATAATGATTTTAAAAATTGTCCATTTTAATTTCAAATTAAATTTTTTTAGAGTAGTTTAAATGTTAACAAAAAAAAAATTACTATTAAGTTAAAAATTATTTACTCCTCTGTAATTATAAAAAAAATTATTATTCATTTAATGATTATTTATTTCATTGTAAAATAATTTAACAATTCTTCCAATATTGACTACATAATTATAAAATCATTTACGAATATTTATTAATTTCAATTTTCTCAAAATTAATATTAAATTGGTTGCCCGAAACAAATATTTGTATCTAAATTTCTATACATTTAAATAATTAAATTTTGCAATATGAAACTGAAATTCAGCTTTATAAACATTTTCGTAAAAATTAATAAAAATTATTTACCAGAATTATAAAATTTTTTGTATAAGAAATATAAATTGAATTAATATAAAATTATTATATAAATTATCACTAAATCCATAATAACAATATATTGATATAAGTGATTTCAGACACAGTTGAAATAATTATTTATGTACCGATAAATAATTTATCTTATCAAATGAATAAGAATAGCGCAACGAGATATTAATTTAAAGAATAAAATTATTATTAAAATAACTATTATTAATAAATTATAAAATTATATTATTATAAAGTTATTTGTGCCATTCATGACTACACAAATATAAATATTAAAAATGTATATATGGCACAAAAATCATTTATTATTTTACATATATTTAATATAAACTATTATAAAATATGATTCATAAAGAGGAAAAAAAATTAGAAAAAAATGTAATTTTTTCATTAAAAATAATAAAGAATTAAATTAATAGATTAATTTTATTTATTTAAATTATAAAAAGAAAAAATGTGAATTATTAAGTACCTTTATGAATGTACAATCATATTAAATATAGTACTATCAAATATTTACAAATAAAAGTATATTATACGATAAAAACAAATTGACAAATTATATGTGTGTATATATATATATTATTTTAATGGCATTTGTAAAAGTAAAAATTAAACCAATTTTTTTTATCAAAAATTTTGATTCGTGAATTTAAAATCACAATTAAATACTTGAATTTTTTTTATTGATATACAGCATTGTATACTTGAATTAAATTTTACTAAGATATAATGAGATAAAATTAGAATCCACAAATATGGTTTGTACAATAATGAACATAACAATTACCAGTTTCAATCTTCAGCGTATTATTATTATTGTTGTTGTTGTTATTGTTGTTGTTATTGTTATTGTTGTTATTGTTATTGTTATTATGATTTATCGTGCAGGGAGCAATGGGTCCTGATATTGGTGTATCACCAATCTTGACGTTTTTTGGTTTACGCTTTCGAGTTTGTATCACATCTTTTTTCATACTGAGGGGTCTGTTAATACCGTGTAACTTGAAGTACAGACCGCAAGCATTGCAGACAGCATCTCCGTGGGCATTACGGCGCCATAATGCCGTTGCTGTTGTCTGACAATTGCTACAGGATAAACCAGCGCGTCTAGAGGCCGACTATGAGAAAAGAGAAATAAAAAAATATACTTTATTATTTTACTGTAATAAAAAGTTATTATTATGAGGCGATTCAATGTATATAATCTAAAATTTCAATATAACACATATTAAAACTAAATGTAAATGAAAACTTTATTCGTTGCAATGAACAGTATTTCAAAAATATATATTTGCATTCATATTTTTAGTAGTAATAGTTTAATAAAACAATTATAATATAAATTATTGACGAGAAATTAGTGTCAATAGTTGGTAATTTAATTTAATTCATAAATATTATTCGTGCAAATAATTTAATTTAATAACGAGAGTGTGATCTTAAAAAAAATATATACATTTACATAATAAGTAATTTATTTATTTTAAAAAGTCAATGATTTTTTTATATTTCAAATTAATAATTTCTTTTTTTTTTAAATAATTAAAAAATCTTATTGTATTTAATTTCATTTTGCTATATCTGATTTTATTATATTATAGCAAAAGCATTAGAAAAACACATAGCTTTTATGAGGATATGAATCAGAAATAATTGCCAACTGCCATTACTACTCTTATGCAAATACCTTAAAACTGATTGAAAGATCTACCAGAGAAAGGAAGCAGAGTCACTCGAACCTGAGGTCACGCTACTTGCCTGGAAAACTCATAGGAATAATATATATTATCATTTTTTCTCATTATTTTTTTACAACTTTTTGAATAACCGAATCCCAGGCTGAGGGCGTGACTTCAGGAAGAATTGCTTTTGTGTGAGTATATACCATGGGTATAGTGGCACCTCAAGCTGTATATTAAACGTAACCATAAATATTCAAATTAATGAATTAAGTCATTAGAAATATTTAAAAATTATTTATTTCGGAGCAGGATAGTTAATCGTGAGGTGCTAGTTCATGATATCGGCACAATGTCATAAAAATAACAAATATTCGTTTTTGAAAAAATTACATTTTCATATTTATCATTAAAATATCATTGAGAAAATTAATATCATAAATTTAATAAAACAGAAATAAAATTTTTATTGATGGAAGATCAATATTTAAATTTTAGAAGTTTTAAATATAAATTTACCAAAGTTATTTTTATTTTTATTACAAAGGAAAGTTACATTTAAACTACCATACAACATCTACATTCTATTTTATGTTTATGTATATCAAAGCACAAAAATTATATTATTAAAGAACCTCATTGTTTATTATTATAACAAATATATATACTTGTACATATATATATATGTTACATAAGTGAAAAATAATAATAAAACAAAAAAATTATCGCTAACTTATTGAGAGAACAATATATAAGAAAAATAAATGATCTACAGTAGTGTAGTAAAATAGAATAATGATGGAAAGGATTAGGAAGAGGAATAACACGTACCAAACGACGGCTCGGTTTCTCTTCAAGGGTGCGAGGGACGCCACTATACCCACAGAAGCCTTTGTAGAATTCGCCCTGGTCCGCCACTGAAACAGACATGAGGCCAAGAATTAGGACTGTTTGTCTCGAATTAAATTTCATAGTTTTTTTTTTCTTTTCTTTTTTTTTTCTTTTTTTTTTTTTTTTTTTTTCTTTTCTTTTTTTTTTCTTTTCTTTTTTTTCTTTCAATAAAAAAAGGAGGTAATTGCTTCCCTCTTAATATTGTCCTAATGCATAGCCATATTTTAATCAATTTTGCATGTAATTCTTAGCTTTTTCATTATTGACTATTTATGTAAGGTGCACACGTAAATTTGGTAATTCGGTTAAGGGCGAATATCCACAGAGGCTCCTGGTTGCCTTTATAGAGGCGGTAATTAAGCGACTTTTAGGTTGCCCAGCACAGGCGCCACTCAATGATTATTCAAAAAATTTACTAAATAGTTAGGTTAGAAATTCACGAAATCGACAAGTTTTTTTTATCTTACATTATTTACAATCATCTTTCATAATATACTAACAATTTGGAATAAGAGTACGTAAACAGACAGCTAAATAACATGCATAATACTTTGATTGAAAAATTATTTTCCATTGATAGCCAAGTATCAAACATTAAAATGCATGCTTATCATTATTGATCGTAAATATTACATGTCAATATTGCTAATTCACGATTTAAAATAAAATGCAAAAAAAAACAATTTTTTTCTTTTTTTTTCTTTTTTTATGTACATTTAGACTTTATTTATAATGAATGCAATGCACGCTACGATTTCGCAAATTCCAAAATCAAAAATTCAAAGTCACAGTGTTTTTGCTCATTTTTTTTTACCAGGATTGGATGATCGCTCCTCGCTTACCATGCGCCGTGATTGCTTAACCAATGGCCGATTCATGCCATTCATCTTGTGGTAAAGTCCGCAGGCGTTGCAGAGGTAATGACCGGTGCCATCCCGTCGCCAGAGTGGAGTTGATACCGCCCCGCAATTCACACATTCACGACCCTCCGTAAAGTACTCAGCTTCGATGTTGTGCACTGTGTTTGTTTATGTTTTTTTTTTGTTTTTGTCTTTTTCTTTTTTGCTTTTTTTTCTTTTTAAATTTTTATGCTTTCTTTTATAAGTAGTAAAATTGGCGTGCACATCAAATTTTTCTACGTTTATTACATACAACAGTTATATTTTATATATTTTCTGTAGGAAATGTTCCACCCATTCAGTTCCGTACAACAGTTAATATTTGAAAATTTACCAAATAACTTATTAATTGTGAATTTATTACTGAATTTATTACTGAAATTTGCATTTTTAATTACTTAAATTTAATTAGTACTTGTGACTGATTTTTATCGATTTTTTAAAATTTTTTAAAAGATTTTGGCATTACTGTCAAATAAAGTATATTTATTTGATTTATTATAAGAATTATTCAATATATTTTTTATAAAAGAAATAAAAAAAAATTTATTTAACAAATACGAAATACAGTAATGTATAAAAGTAAAATTTGAGTCCTTCAAAGAATATTTGTATTTGATTTAAAAAATTAAAAAATTAAAAAATATATTTATGCGAGTATATTTGTATTTTTATTAAAATTTGTCAAATAAATTTTGTATAACTTTACCCCCCATAAATATCTTTGAATAAAAAACAGTAATATATTTGACCCAATAATGAACACAAAGTTTTATGCTTTATTTAAAAACTTCTTTTTTATTTAAACAAAATTATTTTTATAAAATAAAAGCTTCCAGCATAATTTAAATACGATATATTATACCAAACACTACAAGTTCTGATATTTGGTGCGCGTCGCAAGTCGCACGGTATCGCTGGCCCCCTTTTTCACGTGTTAGTTTGTCTCAAAACAATTGTCCGGATACCCGCAGTCGTTTTTTACAGCGATAAAGAAAAAAAGAAACGCGAGTATGCATTTTGCTGTTGCGTTATATGGTCAATTCAGTGAGTAAAAATGTAAAATAGAAATATTTGAGGAAAAATAGCATAATATGTATTACGTTGAAATAACATTTTTAACTTCAAAAACGTGAGATATTATTGATATTATATGTAACTTTATTGAAAAAGTTAGTAATGTTACACATAAATATACATTGGTAGATTTATTTTTACATGCCACTCGTAAGTGCTAGCTATATTCTTAAAAATAAAGTTGTAAAATTGTCAGTATTAGTTTTTTTAAATTCTATAAAGATTTTTATAAGAAAATAGTTTAAAAACGTTTTTTGAAAGTCAAAATATTATTACATAGTAATCAATGGTCTTGTGTAATTTTATTTATATAACATTATTGCAATAATAATACTTTAATAATACTATAATAATACTATAATAATGATAATGATTAATTACTAATTATGATAATTTGTTTATTTAAATTATATATTTAAAATCATTACTATATAAAAATTTTACTGTCTCAATGATAAGCTTGTATAACAAAAAAATTATGAAGGAAAATGTATGAATGCTTATTATGAAGAAGACAGAAAATACGTCAGAGGAGGAGAAACAGGATAAAAGCGAACATGGACATTATCACAATACTTCCGGCGACGGGTGATAAGAACTCATATGTAACACCCAAGCCCCAACCCTGTAGAAACAATTACGCATTTAGACTTTAATGCTTGCGATAGACTACTTCTTAAAATTAGAATTTTGTTAATCAATACTTCTAGTAAAATATCGACTATTTTCTAGTACCTATTTTTTGATACACTATTTTAAATTGTACCATAAATATTTAAATATAAATGTATACTGAAGCAGAAATGTATATTTTTCATCAAATTATTTAAAATATTAATTAATTATTAATCAAATGTTATACATTTAAAAACGGATAACTTATTACTATAAATATACCTAGAAAATATAATGGTTATTTATAAAATAATAAGTAAACTATAATTAGTTTATGGATAAATTGTCATTAATAGTTATAATAATATATTAAATTGATACGTAAAACTATTCTGGTAAACGAAATATTAAAAAAATAATAAGATATTTAAAATTATTTACATATTAATAATGTAATATGAATTATTATATAGGCGTCTTAATTTATACTTCTATTTGAACTATTTTCTAAATTAATATAAAGTATATATAACTATAAAGTATTAAACATACACACGTATGCGCGCGCGCGCGCACACACACACAAACATACAAACACGCCCGCCATCAGTAAATATAATAATCATAAAAATAAAAATCTTAAAATGCTTATAAAAAATAATGTATATAAAAAAAATTATTTAAAAAAAAAAAACATTAAATATTCTGAATAATGACTACGAATATACATATATTGATACAATAAAGTCAATTAGTAACAATTATGTTCAATTTTTAATCATTATTTTTTAATAATATTGTGTTTGTTGATTTAAGATTAATATAATTTCTTGTGAAATTTCCTCAAAAAGAAAAATAAAGTACGTTAAATAATACGTAACTTATATTTTTTAAAGAAATACATGTATTTTTATGGAATTTTTAAAACTAAATATTCACATTCTTCAAAATTAACGGTATAAGCTTTTTAAATAATCGATATTGACAAAATAAAATAAAAGAATATTTTAAAAAAGTAAACGAAAAAATCTGAGTAACATTTTAATTCATGCAGACACGCATTGTTTAATTATCGAATTACAAACTTCCTCTAAGTCATATTTATATGAACAAGAATGGCGCGATGGCTAACCGCAATTAAAGTAAATAAAATATATAAGACGCCTTATGGCATTACCGTGCCTGATATAAAAAACGAAGCAAGCAATCGGATATCGCTGCAAGCAAATTCGCAAAAAGGGTCTTGATGCCGCTCATTATCGGAGCCCTACTTGCAAAGAAGTAATGTACTCGTATTACAGAAGTGCGAGTGAAATAACTGCTTGAGTTGTTAGCATCGTCGTGATGCCCAGCATCACGTAGATAACCAAGTACCATATTATAGATGAAGCAATAAAATTGAACTAATGGAATTCTATACAAATGTAGAAAGCACACTGGGCGTATTCTTTTACTGGAGTATTAGTCATTTTGTTTCATTTTTTTTTTTTTTTTATTTGTTTTTTATTTTTCGAAACTGCCATAGAAAGATCGAAATTAGAAATTAAGGAAATTTGAGAAATACAAAACTAAATATTCTATCGGAGGAATGGATAGAGAAAGTAGAGAGAGAGAGAGAGAGAGAGAGAGAGAGAATAATGAAGAATAAAATGAGAGAATAATGAAGAATAAAATAAAAGCCTTTTTCAATGTTGTAATTTATCTGCCAAAATGACAATTTTTTACAAATTCTTTAAAATTTGTGATAAAAAAATTTTATTTCATGAATCTTGTAATAAATTGTGTCTGTATTTAAAATTTTGATAATTTATAAAATCAATTTGCTCGATTAAATTAAGAATTAAAATCGAAATTTTAATAAATTTAATTTTCGCTTTTAATAATATCTAAACTAACTATATTTTTAATTTTTTTTTTACATAGAGAATTAATTAATGTATTTTTAATAATGGTCGTTTGAATAGTTTTAATTGCGTTAAAAAAATTTTAATGGAATAAAATTGAAGATTGTAAAAATTAAAATACGCGCATAAAAACTTAATAACAAATAAAGTAGTAAGATAAATTAAGTATTTGTATCAATGATAATTTTACGAACTAAAGTCAAGGAGGCTTAAGAATATAAGAGAATAAAGCTGATGTTCTTTTAAATTTATTACATTACACAAATCCAGGTATTATACACTACTCAAAATAGTACACAACGTAGTGTTTCTACGCATAGTATTACGGATTAGGACGTTTTAATCCTCATAATAAATATTGTCTGGAATGGTTTAAAATTTGTCACCCAAGCGTATCTTAGAAGAAGACTAACACCACTCAGATCTTTAAAGGTTATTTACATCGGACATTTCAATTCAACTTCCCTTTAAAGCTGCTCATAAAATGTATTGCAACAAAAAATAAAATTTCAATTATATACATTATTAAAACTTTATTAATAATTTGGCGACTTCGGAGTATTTTATAAAATTTTTGAACCAAATACATATCAATCACTAATATTATTTAATTATTTAATGAATGTTCAAAATATCAATTGCAATTATTTACTAATTTTACATTATTGAATTTAACTAGTGTTTTAAAAAATTTAACTCATTATTCAAATGAAAAATAAAAATTATATACAAGCAATCTTTCCTAATTTCTTCACTAATGACAATAAAAAATTTCTTTTTCAGCAATATCCTAAATTTTTCAGCACGTATGCAAACGCGTTCCCGTCATTGATAAAAAAGAAGTCAACAGAGTTGAAGAACGAGGCCTCCCGGATCGCGTTAAGGTTACACTGTCTGCGCGACTGATAAAGCAATAATAATTCACACGGCTTCTGACGATCATATGTCGACACTATCCGAATACTTTACGAATATTATGAACGCTTATTGCCTTATCAACGAGTCGACAAGAAGTAGTTATCTGCACTGGACCGGCTTAATTATAACCATCTACTATATGCAAAAATAACATCCGCGTCTTGTTCCATCGTTGATAACATCAGTCAGTCACGCTTCTGACGAATGTTTCAGTACTTGTCGCCTAAAGTACATTTTTCCGATGTTTTTTTCACTGTAGCTTTTACATTATAAATCTTGGCTAATAAAATTTTAATTTAAGCTTTGCTGTTTATTATTTTTTCCTCTAAAATTTTAAACAAATGCAATTTTAAAAAATTTATCTTCACTGAATTTTTATAAAAAATCTTTTCGTGCTTTATTAAAAAATTGCTGCTTCGATTAAAATTAATTTATTAAATTATTATTAATGTTTATTATATCGTAAAATAAAATCAATTCATTGAATTTATAGATTCTTAATTTTTTTTTAAGTCAATAATTAATACTGGTCAAATTTTATTATTGAAAGTTATAAAAATGTTTATTCCCAATTATTATAAATTTATTTTAATCTATTTTTAAACATAATTTTAAATTATGAGAGAAAAGAATCTAGAAAGAAATTCTAATTCTAAACTAACTTTTTAAATTTGATATATCGATAAAATATTAATCTTTCATAAATGAAATTTTTTTTTTATTACTTTTTAAACACCTTTTAATGATAGGTTTTTATTATGTCTGTATTTAAAAGTACTTTTTTATCCTTAAATTTTTACTGCACTCAAACAAAATGGATCTATATTAAATGTTATAAATATTTCGATTTAAATATTTGTTTATAAATAAATTATTACTTTATATTAATATATATATATATATACATGCGTATCTGAGTATGCGTAAGTGCACCTATGTAGTTATAGTCATTAAAGAATTTAGCATTCTAATTTATAATATTCTTGTTATTGAATTCGATAACTTTAAATAACATTAATACAAAACTATTTTTTATTTTTTTATTTTATTATAACAATATTTTTTATTTTACTGATAAACATATATATTTTAATGGAAATCTCAAATATTTATCTTTAACGAAGTACAGTACGTTTTATAAAGCTTTATTGAACAATGAATTAAAAACAAAACCTGAACTTAAAACTTTTTTTTTAAATAATATATTTATGGATTATAATTATGTATATAAATTTATATTTTTCTTTCGTAACTACTAAATCAGAAATAAATAACTGCAATAAATTAATGTGAAAATCAATCAAAATTTAAAGTTAAATTTTACTAGAAACAATAAAAAGAGCGTCTTTAATTTTCAATTCTAAGATCACCAAATAATTCTTACTCTTTTCAAATTTTAAATAAAAATAATAATTGCACTTATTTTCTTTTCAAAATTTCCCATTAAGACAGTAATTTTCTTCCAAAACTAGATATAATTAATAAAAAAAAAAAATAACTTTGATAAATTTAGAAATAACTGTCAATTCATGAGAAAGCATCGTACTGCAAAAACCGCAAGTCTTATCGAATATTATTCATGTACTTTATTAAGCCGTTGAGATAACAGTAGTAGTGGAATAGTAGCTAACTGGCGGGCATCGTTACTGACCCATGACGATATTTGATAAATCTATGGACTTCGTGCAGCCAAGATAAGCAATATGAAATCCGTATGATTATTCAAATTGAACTACCGGTGCAACATTCAATATATTTTTAAATTTTTCATAAATTTAATACTTGCTGATATCAATCTTTTTAACCTTTTTATTCACATTATTAACCTTTTTTCATAACATTTATTTGTAAAAACTATGTAGTCTAAAACTATTTTTATAAAAATAATATACTTTTTTTAAATTCGTAATTTAAAATAATAAACTAAATATTCAATAACATTTTATTTTATATTAAGTATAATACTAAAATTATTATACGGTTAAAATTTATATGTGTTAAAATTATTGGCATTATTATATTTTAAAAAATTTCTAATAATATATAATAACATTAATTCATTATCATTTTTAAATTATAATGAGTCAGTTGTATTGATTATTTTAAAATTAAAATTTCTTTTTTTTTTTTTGTGTAAATATTTCAAGTCAATTTAAAAATGTATAATATCATAGAAAACGAAAAAATTTTATAACGTTGTCTATTATGAAAGTCCAAGCATTTTTTTATTAATTTAAATCAATCTATAAATATTATAAACACATTATATATACAAATATTAATTTAAAAATTATTGTAATATTAATTCATAATCAATAGGAATTTTAATGTTGAATGTATATTTTCTTAATATTGTTCCATTAACATAATTTAAATGAACTCTTTTACTGATCCATTAACATTTTCTTTTTAACATAATTTATTTTTTATATTATATTCTTACTTTATTCTTCATTTTAATTCAAATTTAAAAAATAATAATAAATCTGAAATTATTTAATTATTTGAAATAATATAATAGATAAATAAATAATGATCACGAAATTTTATTTTAAATTTTCATTTAATTTATTGTAATATATCAATCACTGTACATAATAGTTTCGAAATAATATTAAAAAATTTCCTTTATTTAATATTTATGCACCAAATCAGTCGTTCATTCTCTATTAATAACAAAATAAAAAAAAAAAAGAAGTTTAAATGGACTTAATTTTTTTGTAGATAATACAAAACAGGCATGCGAGAAATATTATTCTGTTAAACAGTTTGTCTGGTAAGCTGTAAACTCTAACGAGGTACACGCCCACCAATGATTTGACAATTGCCACATACCCTAACCCATCGAAGCATATGCAGTTGAAAACACGTTTTTAGTTAATTTAATTCCGACGTTCAAAAAAAAAAAAAAGAATGTTTTGTACTTTATTTATATTCATTAAATTTAGATTTTGCTTTTGAATTAATTAAGATTAGTAAAAGAATATTTTATATTTGATAAACGTTAATTTTGGATTTAAAATATTTGACATAACATTTAATACTTACTTCAATTAACAAATTTAATTTTTTAATTTTCATTTAATTTAATATCGAAATAATACTGGACTTAAATCCTCTATGAAGTATCTAAATTCTCTGTGGATGTTTTCAATAATAATAATAAAAATTTTTTTTAAATATTTTAAACTGTTGTTGAAATAAACGTGATATGATGACACTCATTGTACTTGTACGAGACAACAATATGAATCGCACGAAAAGCACAATTTTTTATCTGCTATGCGTGAAAATATTCGCATTCACGAACAAACATCAACGATTTTTTGAATAACTATAACCATTAAATACTTATCTGTTTTTACTTGAATTTTCGTTTATAAAAAAAAGTTAATAACTTTATTTTTTTCTTTGTATGTTAAAAATAAAAAATTTTTTAAAGAATTTCAATATTTTTTAAAATTGAGATTTCCGGTTAAAAAAAAATATATATATATATATATATTACGTTCTTTTTAAAATGTGTCAAATAATTTATATTTTTAAAAAATTTATTTATCAGTAATACTGTTTATTCATTTAAAAAAAATTTTTTAATAAATTTATTTAAGTTTCTATATAAATATGACAAAATCTCATTATTATTAACTATTATTGTTATTGTTATCGTTTTTATCATCATCATCATCATTATTATTATTATTATAATTACTATTATTATTATCATTTTATCATGATTATTATTTGTAGAAAACCTTAAGAATAAAGTATTTAATTTGAAAACCTGTTATAAAGATGTTACTCAAACTCTTTTTTTTACATTGGACATTTCTTACATTCACAAATAATTAAAAATATGTATAGTTAATGCATGTATAATTATTATTCAAAATTGACTTAATTAAAAAAATATTTGTTTTTGAAATTATCATGTATTAATATATTAGAATATAAAATAACTTATATAAAAATAAAGTGTATGTTTCTTAATGTTATTAATTGAAATATAAAATATATTAAATTTTGCAATAACGTCTCTAATTTTCATTGTGATCAATTAAACAAAGAATTTTCTTAATGATTCAAATGCATTAAATGTTATGAATAAAAATGATACTAAACGTATAAATTTGATAAGAATTTAATTACATTTTAATAAACTTTTAAATTATATAAAAATAAAGTGAAATGTTATTTTACAATAATTTTCTATATTATAATACATTGTGAGTATAAATTACAAAATTTAGTTGAAAAATATTTTAATAAATTTTCAAAAGCACAAAAATCTTTCTAAGAAATTATTTATACATTAATATAAATAAAATATAAACTTAATAAAAATATTTTCAATGATTAAAGGAAAGTAAAGGGTATTAGAATATTAGGTTTAAGAATATTTTGTAGAAATAAATAACTTAAAATAAATAAGTTATAAAAATTTCTTTAAATATTATTATTACAAAAAGTGTTATTATTACGGAAAATTTACTTACTAAAATTGAGTAAATATTTTATATTTAATATAATTGATTATAATAATAATAATCTTTTTGACGGAAAATCATTCTTAAGTTATACTGATTTCATCTTTTAATATGCAACACATAAAAATGAGTCCTTCTTTACAGTGATACAAGCAGTTTTTTGAAATTTTATTTTAAATTGAGCATTATTTCATGAAATTGAAAAAGCATGTTGTATTTAAATTTATAGGATATTGTAAAGAGTGTATTAAAAGTTTACGTTTACTACACTAGGAAGCTTCCTTTTTTATATGTACATTTATCACAAAATAATAATAATAATAATAATAAAAGAAGAATAAGAATAAGAATAAGAATGAGAAGAATAAGAAAAAGAAGAGGAAGAGAGGAAGAAGAGGTAGAAGAAGAAGAAGAAGAAGAAGAAGAAGAAGAAGAAGAAGAAGAAGAAGAAGAAGAAGAAGAAGAAGAAGAAGAAGAAGAAGAAGAAGGAAAAGAAGAAGAAGGAGAAGAAGAAGGAGAAGAAGAAGGAGAAGAAGAAGAAGAGGAAGAAGAAGAAGTAGATGAACAATAAAGAAGATAACTTAAATAACTTACTAGCCGAGAGACTAGCCGCAGCACTGAGTTGATGTTGAGCAGGCGTTGCGGCACCGCCTCCCGCGCTCGGTTGTCTCCTTCCCGTACTTGTGACAGCGGCAGTGGCTGCAACGGCATATTGAGAACTGAGGGATGATTCTGCCGCCGAGGCATAGGATGACCAAGAAGTAACGTCGGCTCCCGCGGTACTACCTTGCTGTGACGTGTAAGGTGGTGAATAACGAGGGAAGCGCGTGCCGAAGGGTTGCGAAAAAGCTGGTAAACTCTGATGAGTCACCGTTGACGACTTGCTTACCCCATAATCCTCACCGCTCATTGGCGGAAGTGTACCACTCAAATTCGGGACTGCGATTTTTTTTTGTTTCATAGATGTGGTTGGATCAAAAATAATGAGATTTTTGTGCTTAGCACAATATTTTTCAATTTATAAATATTTTTCGTTTTATTTTTAATTTTAAAATTCATTTACTATAAAATTACAATTACAAGCTTATAATTCTGTACATCTTCACTCTAAATATTACTATTGCAATTTTTAGCAAGCTATCTCAATTTCAAATTTTAAGTTATGTACGAATAAACAAAATTTTGCTGATTTTTAAATAAATATTTTTTGTGTTTTTAAATAATTTTATATTAAATGAAAAGGTAATGAATCATTATAACTGATATAGGAAATAGTCTTTAAAATTAATATAATTCTTATCAATGAAAATAATAAGAATTTATTTTTAAATTATTATCGTGATTTTTTGGCTAATTACTTAATAAATTTTTTATTACTATTTAATTTCAAATAGTTATTATTATCATTTTAATATTAATAAAAGTTTTAAAAAAATATTAAACTAAACACATAATAAAGTTACCTTGGGAAGTCCATATCTGTTGTGAAGTTGGAGTCAGTTCAGCCGGGTTCATATAGAGCGGATAGCCGGAAGTAGACCCGGTACTATTTCCCAAGCTTCCCACTCCACTCATACGATACAGCGACGAACTGAAACAATTAAGAATATTCATATATTATAATATATTCAGAAACAAGATTAAGTAGTTTATGAAATTCAACATTATAAATTTGTACCTATAATGTATTACATTACAAAAGAAGTGATTTTTACTACTAATAGTTTTAAATTAGTAATTTATACTTTAAGGTTGAGAACTCATTCAGCTTTACCTTATCAAAAGACATACTTCGTGAAATAACGTTTACTCGGTAAATGTTATTAATTAAAGTTTATCTTTATTGAACCTGAAATTACCATATATTTAGATAAATACACAATGAATTACTTATCTTCACAACTTCATTATTTATTCATATTTTAATAACTATTTGATATATTGAATTAAAAATTTAATAATTATTATCAGTTTTTTTTCTTTTAATAAGCAGAAAAATTAAATCATTTTCAATAATATTTAAAAGAACGATTCTTCTTTTATTTCACCTCATTAAATTGTGTGGATAAACGATCTTAATTATTTTAAAATTTGGAAGTGATTTTTTTTGATAAAATTGCTCTCTTTTTTACAATAAAGCAAGGCAATCAACCTATGTTTATGAAGTAAGTTGAAAAAGGGTCAGACAAAAGCAATTGATGGAAACACGTTCACCGGACTTAAAATGCGGGTATGCGGTCTTTTTTCATTTTTGTCCATGCTTAGAAAAGTGGGACCAACAGCAAACAAAAAAAGAATGTTAGTACCCCATCCGGGTACCAAACACAACTATTCCATTAACAATGATAATGTTAGTAATGTAATGGTACGTCGTGTGATATTAGTGGCAATGATGAGGATGATTGTTTACCTATGGCCTTAAGTTGCGTTGACCAAGGGTAGGGAAGAAGCCACACGGGCGTTTCTAGTTTAACCAATGATGAAACACCCCCTCCCGCAACAGCATATCCTTAATGCGGGCACCAAGAAATAAAAATTGTATTTAAAATATTGTTTTAAAACTTTTCTTTATGGTTCTCTTATGGACTGATATCTAATTACACTGATAATTTTTTCTTTTCTTTCACGTCTAACCCATTTGTTTAAATATATTGAGATGTTATAATAGTAAATTTTTTTCATCGAATAACAAACTCTCTTTGCTAAAATAATGCATCGTTTAGAACTAAATTATAAACATTTAACATGAAGTTAATTTGAAATAATTTATAAAATACCAATTTATAATACACAAGTATCCATCATCTAGTGTTAAAAAAATTAAAATGATCTTAAATGTTTTATAAATATTTTTTTCACATAAATCTTATTGTAATATTCTTCATAAATATAATAATGAGATACAAAATTTTAATATAATAAAATATTAAAAGTCGTATCTTATAAAGTTTAAAATTTTATAATTATTTTCTACTTATTAGTAATTTTAAATAAAATTAGTATCGTTTACTTTTACAGTTCGTATGAAACATTTAATAAAATAATTTATACATTAAATTAACATTTATTTTCATATGTATAAATATTCCAGAAAAGTAAAAAAATAATAGTTCAATATAGTCAGGTTTCTTTTTTTAAGGAATATCTTGACCTTTAAAAAAGTTCTTTCTCAAAAAAAAAAAAAAAAATTCTAAATTTTAGATAAAAACCAAGTGATAATCAAGTATATGAAATGTCGATACTATTATTACTTAAAATTCTGAAATAAAATAAAACAGATGGTACACACGTACGTAGTTTCAGAATACATTAGTGATGATTTGTACATAATTGTGAGTGAAATTTCAAACCATTTGTAAAATTCCTTGTTTTAACAACTCGTCTTAATTTAATTTATAAATTATTATTTTAATAAAAATAAAAATATCGCACATATTATTTATGTTTATTATTAAATTTTACATAAATGATAATCTAACAAGTTTCACTGATTTCCAAATTAATAATAAGATTATTCCAAATAATGATAACAAATTATCATAAATTGAGTGCACTATAAAATAATTATAAATCTTTCAAATGTTGTAAACGCGTTAATTTTTATATTTTTAATATGGTAAACAGATAAAATAAATAGATCAAATAATTTATAAAGCATATCTTAAGCGTAAAAAGCAATAATAATTATTAGTGTGTTTTTAGTAATTGGGTGATGCACGGGGAATTGTAATAAAATAAGAATCAGGCTTGGAATGGTTATAATTATTTTAATAAGAGTTAATTTTACAGTGAATTACAAAATTCTGATGTTCTAATCATAAAATCATTTTACTATTAATTATTCTATACGATATTTGATTGTATTGCATTGATAAAATGAAGTAGAATACCTATATAATGAAAATGAATAGTAATACGAATATAATGCTTCTTAATTAAAAGTCAACATCTTAAACTATTTTAAAGTTTAACATTGCAGTAAACAGTAAATTAACTAGCATGTCCAGAGCTATTAGTGTTAAATATATGCATCGCGTAGGATTTCTCATTACTTAAAAATTTGGGTATTTTAAATAAATTGAAAATTGATTGAGCATTAGTAAATAGCAAATGCACTAAAATAATTATTTACCTTATACTTTCCATGGCCAATACTTAGAATAGTTTGTGATTTGAATAAAAAAGAAATAAAAGCCAGCTTATACTTTAACGTATACTTTTGCATTAGCTTTTGTTACATTCTTTTGTAAACGATACTTGTAGATTTTATGTAAGTTTATATTGGATAATGATTCTGAAATGATTCTATCCAAATGATTAATGGATAAAGAAAAAAAAGCCACTAGAGCTATCCGCCCAAAACGGCGTGTTATAACTTTCCGAGGTGCACTTCAGCTCGCAGCACAAGAAACTGCGATGTTAAAAAAGAAACAAGCCAATGAAGAGAAAAAAAAAGAAAAAGAAAAAGAAAAAGACGAAATCATCGGCTTATCGCGTGCTATAAGCTTTAATTTACGCTCCGTTTAAAAACACAAAACGCTCGTGGAGATGTCAATATCGTGGTAGCCTTGGACATCCGCGATGGGATCAGGCACGTTTCGCGGTACAGTTACGTGCCTCCGTGCCGTCCACTAGCAGCCCACAACGATGATGTCTCTCCGCACACGTGTGCCACCAAAACTTTTTTACTTTTTCTGCTGATCTCTCTCTTTTCTGCTACTTTTAATAGAATATTATATCTGTGTTCATTGTTTTCTATTTTTATATTTGGATTGAAAACTGTACGCAAAGTTCTGCTAAGGAATCATTCCGACAATTAGTTTTAATAAAAGCGCCAAGCAGAACAATTGGCAATTCGATTGGCAATGCAATTTGCAGAATACGTTGTATATCGAGCGAATTAATAACTATTTTTTCCCATGTATAAAATTATTTCAATTATAAATTAAACTTACTTAAAGCTATCTAATAATATTAAATGAGCCTCGAATACAATGACAGAATTAAAGGATCTTTTTAAAATTCATTCAAAATTTACTTCTCCTTGTATATACAAAATTTATATTAGCTAGATAATTTTTTTTTTTTTTTTTTTAATTAATATTCTAATAAATTTTATCAGATTACTATGAAACAGTGACTTGTTTAAAATAATGCGGTCACGTGTTTAATGCGCTGTAAATAAATGCAAAGAACTGCAACGGTTGCAAAAATACAAAGTAAATCTTCTCACTTATGGAATCTATTCTGGAATCTCCATTGTGCTAACGAAAAAATATTTAAAAAAATGATTATTCTCGTAATTTGATATATACGTATATTCACTTATAATACTGTCACTAGGTCAATTAATTAATAGTTATTTGGGCTTATAATATAATACAATGTAAAATGATTCATTCAGATTAAAAGGTTAAGAAAATGTTCGGTTTCATATGTTTTTAAATTATTCATAATTATTTTTAAAAATATATCATCAATTAAAATTGTTATCATAAATTTTTATGTGATTTTGATTTTAAACAGAATTATACTTAGATGTTTGAGTAAATCAATCTTACAATATATCTTACTTAAAAGTATACAAACTATAAATATATTACTTACACAACTTTCTTCAAATTTATAATTAAATTTTTTAATTTTCAAAAACAAAATCAGACTTAAATTGCGAAAAAAATTAAGTCAGTTTATAAATCATTAATTTAACTAAATATAAAAAGTTTGAGTGTTAATAAAACCTTTTTTTAAAAATTGTTTAATAGATAAATTGACGTAATAGATAAATATGTATTACTAAATTAGATAGATTAGGTATTTAGTAATAGATTATTATAGAAAATTTTTTACATAAAAACTTTTAGGGTACAATAAAATTAATTTGTTCTATTTAGATTATATGGATATTATAAATTTTATGGTTTGTTTTTTTAATTAACACTATTAATTAAAATGACATCCTATTTAATCTTAGAACTTATGTATGTACTTCACTTTATTGGAACAATAAATATACAAACGAGTAATCTTTTAAATACACTACAGTTGACTGTTACTTATGATACACGTAACAACATTTTAGATGACCCGTATTGATCATTAGTTAAAAAAATAAAAATTAGTTTAGCAAAATACTTTGAACTAAACGGTTTTAACCGCCTTAGATGTGTATTTACGTATTTATGTTTGTTTTTTCCGCTATTGATGCAAAAAACTAGAATCAGGAAAAGTACTTAAACAACATTAACAAATTGATGACCATTATGAGTTAAAAAGGTATATATAGATTTATGAAAACAAAAAATAATAAATAGCACGTATATAATAGAAATAATACTCGTATTTGTTAAACTTTTTGTTACAAAAATACATTTATTAAAATAAAAATAAAATTAATGTAAAAATTAATATTTCTAAGATATCTAGGAAAAAATTTTGACTATCAATTTCATAAATAATATCGATTATACAATGTACATATACAATTATAATGTATCATTCATTGATATAAAAAACAATATATTTTTTTAAACATTAAAATATTATTTTTAATTAAAACAAACAAGTACAACTGTAACGCATTACTTTTAACACATAAATATTATTATAATTGTCTTCTTTAATAACTTTATCAAGCAATTCATTATTTGCCTATAATTTTTTAATTTTTTTTTTTTTTTCAAACAAACGCATAAATTAATGTTAAAAATTAAAAATGAATTCATACTAGGTGTTCTATGTATTTTTGAATCTACATAAATTTAACGGAATAAATTTTTTTTTGATTTATTAATTTTTAATTAAATAATTTACTTTAATATTAAATCATTTTAAATAAAAAAAACATTTAGAAATTAATAAAATTAATGAAAAATAATGTCAATAAAAATTAATTTTTAAATATTTAACCTGAAATAAATAAATTACATAATTATATAATAATAATATGGGAATATAATTATTAAAGGAAAGAGTGAATAGATAATTAAAGATATTTATTTATTGATATAAATTATTTCGTGTATGACCGATGGTTCTGATGTAACTATTAATTACAAAATAAATTACAAAATAATCAGAGTAATAAAATAATAATAATAATAAATCATCGATCCGATTTATTCTACTCATTTATGATTGAGAATAATTATTATCTTAGGAAATAATATTGCCTATCAATCCATTTATGCATTTTTGCACAGCTATAACTATGTTAGGTTAGTTTTGTGTCTGACATCGATGGTCTTTAGATTTATAATCATCATTTTTTGACAGATGAGATATTCTTGACAATAAAGTAATTTAATCGATAATGAATGATAACTAAAACAGAGACGAAATTATTACTTATAGTATATTATAATTTTGATACCCTATTCTCTAAATTTAGAGTCTGTACTGCGATGTTGGAAAATTAAAAATTCACAGAGACTTTAATAAAACTGACACAAGGAACTTTTCTACGAATAGAATATAATTCATGAAATGAAATTTTCATTACAATCAGTGGCTGATAAATCAAATAAATTCGCTTAATTAGTGAAAATGAGGAATCGTGAAAGGTTGTTTTGCATATATTGTAGCTATTTAATAAAGAAACATTTCAAAGAGTATTTTCAAATGAAGTAGTCTGAAATATCGAAATTGAGAGTATATAACCAAATTGTAGCAAACATCATAAGTTGAAAATTTTAAAGTTTAATTCTGATGAAAGGAACTAGTTAAAGAAAATCAGAAAATCCTATAAACGATGAAAAAAAACATCTAATAATCATAAGAATAAAATCATGTAATTTTAATCAGAGAGGGATAGTACAAAATCGAGTTTTTTTTCAATTTGCGCCTATTCGTCGTAGAAATTTGGAAGGGATCTTAAAATATCGACAAACTCTTTCCGTATTTGTCCCTTTTTTTTTGTTTTTCCAATAATTAGTGCGGTAGAATTTTACTTCGCGCGAAGGGTGTTTTTCAGTTTTTTAACACGACGCGATGGAGCGACTACTCGAACAGCGTTACGCGATAAAATTTTGTTTGCAATTAAAAAAAACAGTGTGGAAACGTATAAAATGTTGCAAAAAATGTATGGACATAATTGCATGTCAAAATCGCAAAGTGGAAAATGGCGCAGAGCTTTTAAAGAGGGCCGAGAAAGAATCATCGACGAGCCTCGATTTCGGCGCTCAAAAAGCTTTCGAATGGCTAAGAACATCCGGCGCGTGTTAAAAATTTTAAATTTGGACTATTGATGAACAGATAAAGCAATTCAGGAAAAACTGAATTTAACGCGATTTACAGTGTACAATATAGTTCAAAAAAATTTATAAATATGAAAATTTTTGAAAAACATCAAAGCTGAAGAGTTTGAAGATGCATTTGAAATTTGGAAACGCATTCAAAAATGTGTTGATGTAGGAGGAAATTATTTCGAAGAATTTACAATTTTTATTTTACCCTGTTTATAAGTCCACCAATAAATCATTTTTCAAAAAAGAAAGGTAAGAATTTTTTTTTTTTTTATAATCTTTGAACAAAATATTCTCGCGTAGTGGTTTTCCGCTAATCGCTTCAGCGCGTCGTGTCAAAAATTTGAAAAACACAGGATTTAACTTCGCGCGAAGTAAAATCCTGCCGCGCCTAATTATCAAAAAACAAAAAAAAGGACAATTGCGGAAAGAGTTTGTCGACATTTTAAAACCTCTCCCGAATTTCTACGATGAATATGCGCAAAATGAAAAAAAGTTTTAAAATATTAAGTCAAATATTTTTGAAAAATTAAGGATGAAAAGTATATTTCGGAATTTATAAATTAGGTTAAAGAACAATAAAAAATATATTAACTAAAAAATTTGACAAAATTGGAAAATCGAATTATACTTATAAGATAGTGGCTAAATGTAATGTTCAGCATTTTGATCAGTCACATAGATTAAGATGACATAATTATAGTTAATGTGGTGTTTAGAACAAAAATTTTAAGTTCTTTAAATGTTTAAATTCTTAAATTAAAGAATTAAATTCTTTGATTGTAATAAATTTGAAGACGTATTAAGAAAATATCCAAAAATAAATTAGAGAAAGTACATTATTAAATACAGCAAGATCCATCTAAGTAAAACGAATGTTCAAGTCAAAGACACTGATATTAATCTTACTATATTTTAAATAAACTAGTAAAGTTTTGTGAATGAATTTTTACAAAAAATAGTGTATAAAAAAAAATATATACTACTCTATCTAAAGTAACTAGTTTCTACACTAACTAGTTTCAACAAGACATTGGTACACCAGAATATAAATTTTTTTTTATTTGAAAAAAATCATAATGTGAAAGATAACCAAATATAAATGAGAATATATCAAATATCAACTAGAATATTCTATCATACTAAAGACTTTTAATGCTGAATGGATATTGATCAGTAATCCTATGAAAGATGTTTAATAAGTGATATTCAAGTCTTACCAAATAATGTGTAAAGGTGTAAGTTTATAAAAACGCAATAAAATTATAAGAATTATTTATTTTTCGATAAGGAAGTTTCTTATCCTTCCCAACAATTTCATTTATTAAAAACAAATTATAGCATATATAAACAAAAAGTTTTAATGTACAATTTTTAATAATTAATAGTCACCTATAAATGATAGCTAAAATTAAACTCAAATTAGTGATTTATACTTATAGCTTAAATTTTATATTTCATTATTTATAATTTTAAGAAGAAGGTTATATTTGGAATAAAACATAAAATTAAATTCGAAGTACAATAGTTGGTACTTTAAGTTTATTTTTAACTTTAATTTATATTTAACTGTTAATTATTAAAAAATCAGTGTTGTAATTTTTAATAAATTAAACCTATGATAAGGATAAGAAAATTATTTGTCGAAATATCAATAATTTCTTACAAGTTTTTTTTTTAGCGGTGACTTTTTTTTTAAAATTACAAATTTGTAAAAATGAAAGATATATTTGATCAAATTTACAATTGGAACCAAAAAATGATCGAGTTTCTTCAAGTACCTGTTATAGCAATATGAATAAGAAAATAATTATGACATATTTTTAAAAAAACAAAAAATAACCAAGACATCAGTTTTACTTCAGCCAACAATGCGTACGAAAATAGTTATAGATAATGATAAGTTAAAGAAAAAAAAAACAAGTAAATTTAGAAAGATAAACATTAAATATAAAATGTTTAAATAATAACTTTTTTTTTATATATTTTTTAGCTTTTGTTTGATTTATTTAGTTTTTGTCAGAATGTTTTTATACTCTCTTCCATTTTAATTTCTTGGCGCTAGTATACTGTTATAATAAATAGTTTTTCTTTAAAATAATTATTATCTTCTAATAAAATATCTAGAACGAACAAAAACGAAAAAATATATATTAAAAAGTCAGAATATGGTTAAAAACATAAAATCAAGATTTGTAAAGGCAAAAAAAAAAATATAATCGTAAAAAAATAAAAAATATCAACAAAAGTGAAAGGCAAAAAATAAACATAATTTTAAAAAATTAGGATTACTAATTTTATAAATAATAAGAGTTTAGTCCAAATGCCAATTGAAGGCATGAATGTAGAAATATAAATATTAGAGGAAAGAGAAAACATGACCAATAGATAACGAGTAGCTATTATTTATCAAAAAGATTAGCCAAGGGAATAAAAATGAGGCTGAATCAATTTTCAATAGTGTTATGATCTACTTATTTACTATATTAATTTGATATGTTATTAACTATTGATTTATACATTTAGAAATACCTTTAGTAATGTAAATATATCTAATAGAATATAATAAAAATATAGTCAGTAGGTCAATAATTATTCAATAAATACTTATACACAATGTGAATAATAACATAATAGTAGCATATTGATTAGATTAATTTCGATTAAAGAAAATTTTTTAATAATCGAATAGTAGTATTTATTTCTGGTTTGACTGCAACTTTATTACGTGATGAAAAATTGACTTATTAAATTTTAAAACAACTATTAAATATAAATTGTGTATTAATAAAATTTTGCTACTTTCGATATTTGGTTAATTCAACTTTGATTTTTAGTTTATGTTTATCAATAACTATTTTATTTTAATGATACATTATAGTTATTTCATATTCAATTTATGCTAACAAAATCAACGCTTGTTTAAAAATGTGTATGTTATAAAAATATTAAAAAAAAAAAACTGCTATTTAAAATTATCAACAGTAACATTTATCCATTGAAAGATTTTAAGCGATTGCTCAATATTAATAATCGAAAAATATTTTTTATGAAAATATATGAGTAATTAATTTAATTAACTCAAAATATATTAAAGCAAAGTATATAAATATATATGTATTTATAAACTAGGCATAAACAAAATATTTTTTTATATAAAACATTAAATAACTAATACGTAACTTTTACTACATTAGTTTTGTCAAATTTTTCTTCAAAATTATTCAGTTTTCTGAAAAATAAACAAATATAGAATCAATGTAAAAAAAACGTAATTTGTGTGAACTATATAATGTACATTAAAATAAATTTATTTTATCTACTTAAACATTCATAATTGTAATAAAATATAATAGTACATAATTATTATTCATCTCAAATTAATATTTACAAAACTTGTTGTTAGATAAAACTAAAGCACCAAAATAGATTATCTATTAACATAAAATAAATAAAAAAATATAAAAAAGTAGAATTATATAAAAAATTTTATTCTAAATCTATTTGTTCATAATTATACAAATGTTTAAAAATTAATGTTTGAGCTAATAATATTAACTGGATTTATTCTATTTATATTGTATATATTAAAACAAATGTAAACAATTTAATAATATAAATATATTAAAAATTAAATATAAAAAGTATTACATATATAAATTTTTTAAAATAGAATTAGAACTTATTAATTATATTATATTTAAACATTTTTATTTAGTATTTGGAATAAAAAATGTTAATTTATTATTCATTTCTTTTTCACTTAAATTAAAAATAAAAATAAAAAATAAAATATATCAAGATATTATTAATTCAAAGTATATAAAATATCAATATTAGAAAATTATGTTTATTAATGACACAATTATCAGTATACCGTAATAACAATTTTACTTTTAAATTAGGCTTATTATAATTGGAATATACAATTAAATACAAAATTATATATTTTTAATCAATTATATAATAGATACACATAATGCATTTGAAAATACTATTTGTTAATTTTCTAGTAATTATAAATTTAATGTATACAAAAAATTTCAAAACTTGATTTAATACATCCGGTACTGCATAGATGTAATTGATTGGAGAAACTGACGACGCGATTCTAAATAACAACATGCTATTGAATTTAAAATTCATTAGAAATTGTGTGATCTTAAATAAAATAAATAACATACAATTACAAAAAAATAACAACATTAAATTCATTCCATCGTTTCTATTACATATGCACGTAAATGCAGAAGTAGCTTAATAATGCAGCTCATATTGCTTCCAAGAAGTTTTGTCGGTAATTCTACTAATGAACGAATTCCTGTGGTTCAAATACGATGTTAAATTTGTATTTTCTCTCTTTTTTCTTACATTATTTTTCATTTTCATTCTCGCATTCACTCACACATTCGTTTTATGTTTCTCTAAAAATGTATTTTTATGTATATTTCTCTTTTAAACCTAACTATAGTTAAAGATACGTAATATTTTAAATGATTTAAAAATGAATTTTTAAATCATTTAAATTTTGTTTTCACACCGAATAACTAAACTCAATAAAAAATAAATAAATAAATAAATAGAGGATGAACAAAATGTGAAGATAGAGTGAAATAGAGAAAGAAAAATGGAGAGGGTAAGAATAAACAATGAAAGCAAAGACATTACAGAATGCAGAGTCGTGAAATTTAATATACATCCACGCATAGGGAGCGACCATCGTTATGGCCTATGAGAGATGTGATGAGTAGATGATAACTACCCGTTATGTTCGTAATGAATCCAACAACAGATTAGAAGAAAGAATACTCATAATTTTCTCATTTTACATTTTTATGAATTTACTTTTTTTATTGAAACAAATATATATATATACATATAAGTAAATAAAAATTAAATTTTTAATAAATTACTTTATAAGTTAATAAATTAGTTGGCAAAACTAAAAACGTTATGATAAATCACGTATTAAAAATTTTACAAATTTTTTTTATAAAATATAAATTTAATTTAAAATTTATTATTTAAACTAATAATAATTATTTACCTAGTACAAGAAATATTGAAACAAGTATAGTTAAAGACTAGAATATTATTTTAGTTATTCATCCGATGACACACATATTATTTATCATTTCCTGGTGAAATACAAAATAAATTCAAAAGCAAGCGTTTGTAGCTTACTCAAAAAATTTAATATTTGTAAGATTTGTTTCTTTTCAATTTCAGAAAATTTCTGCTTAAAAATATAAACATCAGTTAAAGCATGATGGATAACACTGTACTGTATATGATTACTTAAATCAATCATGATTTTTTTACACAATATGAACTGAAGTAAAAATTGGCTTATGAACATCTTGAATAATTTCATTTTAAAAATGAATTACAATTATTATAAGCAGAAATATTTAAATATATGGTTAATATAAGTATGCACAGAAATGAAATTAATACTATTGGATCAAATATCCAAACTATTTGGTACTAAGATTTCTTAATACACAGCATTTACAACATATATTGTTATAATCGTCATACTTGAAATATATTTATTTTCAATATTATTAATAATTTGTAATATGTAATTTTAAATTTGATAAAGTTATATATTGTTTTTTAATTTTACAAATTTTTTCAATATAAAATAAAATATGAAAATAAAATATTATAATAAAAGATTAAAACACATTTAAATGTTAAATATATTTATACTTTCAAATTTATCCCTAAATCGCATTTTGTGTAAAAATTTTTAAAAAACATCAAAATAGTTTTTGTATTTTATATTCAAAATCATAGCTTTCTTTTGATGCAACTCAAACAATTGTTTACTTTACTTTACAAAATAATTTTTTTACTTAAAAATATAAATATTAAATAATATATATATATATATGAAATAAGAGTATAATTTGACGGAGAATGTAAAAATGTACTATGATGTAATAATATCTTTTTTAATTGTAACTTACAATTTAAATGAAAATTATCCATTTTTAAAATAATTGATAATAATGATTATATTTCAAGATTTTGAAATAAAACTGATTTTTCTAAATAATAATTATATTTCATTTTTAAATACTTACCTTTATTTAATGATCAAACGCTCTTATTTATCTTTCTCATATATATAATATTATATAAAAATCAATTACACAATTATAAATTTAAATTATAGTAAATAATTAAGTACAGCTTTAAAAATATATTTATGATCGAAATGAATCTTTTACAAAGTTACAGAATTTTGTACGGTGTTATAGATGACTTGCTAAAAAGAATTATTGGTAAATACGTATGCATATGTTCGAATGCATATATGTATATACTTGTTTTTGTATGTTCGTCTTTGAAGAAAGTATATAAATTAATAAACAAATAATCAGAAAGAAAAATGAGATTGATTTACATTCTTTATGGGTCACCAAGTAGGTAGGAATTAAAACTAATATTTTCAAAGCTAATCATCTTTAAAAAATATGTTATGTTTTATTGCTATTCCTATTTTTCTTCTTTGATCTTTAATTTACTAGGTTTAAATATATCAAATACATTCTGCCTACTATTTTTTGTTTGCCTTCTCTTCTAAAAATACTATCTAATTCATACACATATAATGTACTACAATATAATTCATAC
The DNA here is from genome assembly GCA_018907245.1 of Eupristina koningsbergeri. Lineage (NCBI taxonomy): Eukaryota > Metazoa > Arthropoda > Insecta > Hymenoptera > Agaonidae > Eupristina > Eupristina koningsbergeri. The sequence goes on from JACCHV010000044.1 coordinate 100,067, forward strand.
ACATGTATAATGTACATAAAATGTTTCTTTTTTTTTGTTAATATTCTTTGATACTATAGAAGAGCTTAAAAAAGTATTTTATTTGTAATTACAATTTTTTTTCTTTTAAATTATAGTACTATTTAAAAAAAACTGTACATAATTTATAATATGAAAACATTTTATTATCATTCAATACTTATATTATTTTTAAACTATTATTGTAACTATAACAATAAATTTATACCACAACATATTGCATTTTATTACATAAATTTAAATCTACAGTTTTTGTCTTATGAACAATTTATAGATTAAATTGTGAAATTTATTATCTTCAAATATTTTTTATTTATTTGTAAAAATTAAGAAACAATTACTTTTCCTAATTAAAGACTATTTAAATTCAATAACAACTATAAACAATAAAGAACAATAAGTACAATCAAATAATAGCAACATAAGAGTAAGTATGTAAGACTGTATTATAATTTGTACATAGAAAAATCAATTTTATTCTAAAATCTATTAAATTAATATAATGTATAAATTATTTAAAAATGTATCTCATTGAATTATTTAAAAAAAAATTAAAGGGAAGATATAATGTATTCAAACAGAATTTACATATGATATTTTCTTCAGCTTATAAATTTGACAAATAAGCATATGTATCTTCAAGTAAATAAAAGTATTTCACAAAATATAAATCTTTAAGATACGATTACACTCTATAGAACAGCAAAAATTAAAATGCATGTGTAAATGTGTACGGGATGCAACCTATTTACATTCTCACAACACTTATATTACATTCAAAAGTTTGTACGAATATGAAATACCCTTTAGACAAATTAATATTTATTAAAAAATTTGTCGAGTCTTTATTTAAGTAAATAATTAATTTTTTAATTTAATTAAATAAATAAAAAAAATTCAATGTAAAATATATCCAAATTAAATGTTAATTTTACTACATTAGTAAATTTTAATATATTTGACAAAAAATGTAGATTTAATTTTCATTTATCACTGAAAAAATAAAGTTATTCTATAAAAATAATCTTAAATCATTTTGTATCATGATTATTTCATGCTCCAATCAATTCCGAAATAAAACATACAAAATTAAAATATTTAAATTTTGTTAAAATTTTTTCCGATATTTTAATAAAATAAAATATGTTAATATATATTTAATATATACAACATTTTTTTAAAACCATTATATTACCTTTTTATATGTATTAATATATACATAAATCAGTAACTGTGAAATTGATGCATAAATGTTCTTAAAAATAGTTGCATCGTTACAAAATTTTTCATAAAAAACTTTTTTGGAACTAATAATATGGTATAGACTATATAAATATATAAATGAAATGAAAATAGTAACATTAAAAATGTTTAAAATTTTTAAATATTTTAGGTTATTATCAATATATCAATATTTTAAAATGAATCAATGAAGTATTTATATAAATTAAACAATATATTATATGTATTACAGTTATACATTACTTTTTTTATAGTGAATTAATTTAAAAATTTTTAATCCATATGATTAAATTAAATATTCAAGTAAGTTATCAATAAACCATACATAACGAAAATGTATGATAAAATAATTAAAACACATAATTACAATGAGTAGATTTAATATCGACTATACATTTTTTAAGAAAAAATTATATAATATTATAAAGTGTATTACATATAATTTTTTCTATTAAATTTTTTAATTTTTTTATTTGTTATTCAAAAAATGAAATATGTTTTTTAATATATTATAAGAAGTAACTTCTTTTTCATTTCATTAATACAAAAAATTTTTGTTTATAATTTATACTTTAATTTTTGGTATATTGTATATAATACGTTTTAATTCTTTAGATTTTTTAATTCTTTTTTTAAAGTATTTAATTTATTATTGTATTATTTATTATTTGTTTCTTTTACTCATCATAATTTTTCATTTATGATTTATTTATAGTTTATTGTGTTTGAATTTCTAATTGTACCCAATCATAACTTTTAATCAACATACAATTAAAAAAATTGTTTATGATGACAAAAAAAATAAATAAACGGATAAATAAAAATTACTTATGAATTAAAATAGACAATATTCTTGTAAAAGTCCTGATGGAATTAAATGAATTAAATAAAGAAACCAATAGAATTTATTTTATAAAATAGGGTTATAAATATTTTATATCATGCATTAACTATTGTCTACATAAAGATCAACGACGCACATTATTAAACAATATATAAATTATAAATATAAATAAATATATTAAATATAATTTAAAAAATACTTCAATATATAAATATTAAAATTTGATTTGTAAATTGAATGATTTTAATTTTGAAAATCTATATTACTAAAATACTAATAAATAATACTAATAATTCTTATTGTTACTATTATAATTACTGTAAAATATAAATGAGACACCAATAGTAAATGGATGCCAGTTTTATGTAAAGCAAAACAATAAATAATAGAGGGGATAACGTCTGTTTGTTACTAACTGGAAATAATTAGCTCTATCTTTCGATAACAATGAATGTATTTTATACTTATTGGAATAAATTAGATTCATCTTTATATTGTAATACTGTGTATATACAGTCTTACTTTTTCTGATTTTTAAAAAGTTTATCGCACTCGATTCGCGGCTGGTCTGCATTCTATATAAAGCATTATATTGTGATTTTTTAATTCTTAATTAGTTACATTTAGAGAGCAAACGGTTGTTTTTAAACTTGAAAAATTTGTGTCCTCTTGTCAATTTATTATATTACTATTGATATTTCTGTACAAAATTTCAACTATAATTATTTATTAAAAATTTAATTAAAACTGAAATGTTATTTCAATCAATAATATGATTGCATTCTTGCAAATGTGTTATATTTATAGATTTTTCATAAAATTTAATTAATTTGAAATATTTTTTATAATTATAATATTCAGTATTTGTTGTCAAATGAAATATTTAATATCCATTAACTGCCTAGGTATTTGTAAAAAAACTTTAAAAACCATTAAAAAGCTTACAATGAAGTAGTGTTAAAAAACTTTGTAGTTAAATAAAATAACTGACTTAAGTTTAACAATACCATATATCAAATACATATTATAATAATTGATTTTATAAATTGAATTATTCTACTATCAAACACATGGTTTCATAAAATTAATATGAGACTCGTAAAATTAATTTTTATAAATACAGACTAGTTAATTAATTTTATTGTAAAGGAAGTAATTTGTCTATACATGTAATAATTAATTAAGAAAGTATGGTAAAAGAACAATCCTTTTTATAAATAAAAAATATACTCAACTATCGATTATATTAAATGAAGAATATACGTAATAGAAAATTGATACATGAAACTCATCCCGCGTGAGATTAATATAATAAATTATTTGTCATGCATATTAGCAAAATGTAAGTAAATTCTACGTACACGTATTTATGAACAAACAAAAATATTTTATATAAAAATAATTTTTATTTAAAAAGAGTGATACACAAAATTTAAATTCTGTATATAATAATCTTTTTACAATTATAATTAACATTTTTTACAGTCTACATATAAATTATATTGTTATTTTTATATCTTAATAATATTCGATTTGATATTGCAATTAATGTTCAATGATTTTATACATTTCATATATTTATTTATAAAAATATTATAATATACTGCTAAATATATAATAGGATAACGTCTGTTATGGTTCGAGCAAAACAATATTCATATAATTGATATATTACTGACAACGTTGTATGTACGTATGTATATAACTTGTATGTATACTTCTAATAATGTCAGGATACAATCCTGTTGATATTTTGTAAATTATATTATTTTTACATTATTTACCTCTTTTATACAAGAATTATTTTATTACATAATTATTTATATAAATTAAAACAGAGAATATATAAATGTCTATTTCATTCTTATTGTATTATATATATTGTTTATCTTATTTGTTAAAATAATTATTTAATGTTTCTAATGAAATTGAAAGTGATTAACGCATATTCGATTTATTTAATTCAAAATTTTTTACATTAAAGTTCTTGTTGATTTTAGATTATTATTGAAATAATTTATTATCTAATAATAATTTTATTTTATTAATTAATAATTAATTCTATCTTATGATATATATATCGCGCAATAATAATAAAAGAATGTCATGATAAAATGTCTTCATCAAATTTGCAAAAAATATATAGTAATAAGAATTAATAGACTTTTTTTTTCTTTTTTTTATTTATTCAAAAATAGTATTTTTTTATAAAATGTACTTGTATTATAATTTAGTAATTATAAAAATTTATAATTCTCATAATAATAAAATTCTATTTTATATTTACAATTGTTTATTCTATTCAAAATCAATAAAAGATATCCTCTACATTTAACATCGTAACTTCAATTATGATATAAAAATGTATTTTACATATATAATTAAAAAAAAAAAAAAAAAATTAAATAACAATTCAACATATTCACGAAGAAAATTTAAATATTCATTATAATATAAGAAAAATATATTTAATTGATTCAGAATATTTTTTTTAAATAGTATAAATTGATTCTAAGGATTGTTGAAAGATTTTAATCATTATTTTACTACTAAGGATATTTTTAAAATTACTATTATTTTTGAAAATTTAAATTCCATAAAATTTTTATACAAAAAATCATAAAAATAGTGAAAATCAATTAAAATAAATATGATTGAAATAAAATTAATACTTCAGCTCTAATTTATCAAAAAGCTATTCATAATTACAAGTAACTTTAAGCTTCTACCATTTTATATTTTTAAAGATAAATTATAATTTTTTTTTGTTAATTTTTGAAAAAAAACTATTTATTTAACAAATTATTATTATATATATATATATATATTACTATATAAATATAAATATAATTAAATAATAATATATGAAAAATTGATATTAATTTTTTTGAAACAAATATTTTATTTACTGTATATTATTTGACAGATTATTAAAAAATTATTATTATACAAATTAAATTTTATAAAATTTTAAGCATTAAAAAACTTTTAAAATTTTTTTGTAAAAAATATCTTTGTATTAATTGAAGATAAAAGAATTCGTTGTATTCGTTATGCTCAAGTTCATTAAGCCATCACAAATTTGAGTGAATCACAAAAAATGCCATGATAGTAAAGAACAAGTGCTCTGACGTTCATTTTAAAAATCTGAATCACAGCATTATGGAACAAAGCAAGGTAATACGATGATATAATTAAAAAAAAATTTAATTTATGTTTTTTTTAACGGTCAATAGTATATAATAATAATAACAACAACAACACATATAATAATAATAACAACACAAATCATGATAATGATAATGATATCAATAAAATGCAAGATTTTTTAATTACTTTAAGAAGAAGCTATATTTAATTCACAGAATAAGTAAGATCTTGTTTTTATAGCGATTATGGCTTTTTTATTATATAAAATTTATCGAAATAAAATTTTAATATTATTTAAATAAATGTTATATTAATACCAAAATGTTTCGCCATTCTTTGTTGGCGTCCTCATCCAATGATATTTATTTAATAAAAAATTATAGGCGTATTAAAAGACACAAAGAATATAAATAATCGAAAATGAACAATTAATAAGATAATTTAAAAAATTAAAATTGTGAATTAAATTTAATCCAACGATATAGAATTTATGTTATAAAAATCTTATTTTAAATAAAAGTTTTTTTTTATTCTATATTTTCATTTGTTAATTTGATATTTAAGGTTTCAATAAAATAAACTACTATTTATAAATATTTAATTTCCTAGTATTCCAAAAAATGTTATAAACATTTTTTTACAGCTTTATAAATAAGTATAGAAAAGAAGAAATTAAGAATGTAGCAATTCAATTTTCTTGTTCATTTCTTTTTAAATTCATTTTTATTTCTGTGTTTTTAAAGCAGAGCATAAAAGATAAGAAGTTAGATAAAGCGAAAAATAAAAAGACAAAGAAAAGAAATAGAGAATGAGAGCGAATGTAATATATTTAATCCTTTAGTAATTTTTAATATTATAAATTACATTTCTTTTTACTTCGCTGAGTTATATTTTTCCTTTTGTAAATTAGGTCTACAAAATAATTTAATGAGTGATGAAATTTTATATTCATTTCTTATATTAGAATTTAAATAAATTTTCAATAATAATTGTTTATTAAATAGTAATTTATTTCATTGTAATACTAGATTTTACGAAAAAAATTATAATAAATATTTTTTTAAATTGAATAAAATTTATGTTAACTTAATTTGGTTCATTAAAAACAAAAAAAAAAAAACAAAAAAAGATATATAATTATAAATCTAATATTAAATTCTAACAATATTTTTTAACGTCAGTATACGTGTATTAGTACACAATGATAGCATATAACAATACTTAACGATTAAAATATCTATTATTCAATTAGACATTGAAATTCAATATTTTTAATTTATTCATAAAATAATCAGACATTCGGATTATATATTTTGATCAAAGCGTGTTAAACTAACAGAATATATTTAATTATCTATAATAATTTTTAAATAAAACAAACATAAAGTACATTTCAATTTAGTATTTTAACATCAAAATTCATACTAATTATACACTGAATTAAGTAGTACACTTTCCAACATATTTCTGCTTTTGAAAAAGGCTTTTTATTTACTTTAACATATTATTTTACAACATAGTAATTGAAAAGAACAATTGGAATCCTATCTGTTTTGTTAAAAAAAAACTTATACTTCAACAACTGCACTTGCGCATGTCACCTGCTTTCGCGTGCGCACGCGAAAATCCCATTCACGAATCTTACGGCTGCGTACTCCGTTGCTTATCTGAGTACAGCACCACCTTATCACGGTATTATCGTAAACATACGTCTCGTCTCTCATAACGGCTATATTTAATAATAATCTTGTATTCCGTTACCCTATGTGTGCTTGCGACCGTAAGTGTAAGTAGTCTGAGGGCTAGTGAATGTGCACGCGCATGTTACATACTCGTATTTGGTATAATTTTGTTATCAAGTAAAATTCAAAGAATCAATACTTTGTCAATTATTCTTTAAATTAAAATTCCAAGCTTTGGAATAATAATTATTATTGATGATAATGTTGTTGTCCGTAAATGTGCATAATTAATTTAACAATTTAAGAACTTTTTTTTCTCAAGTACTAGCCAATGGTCAAGGACAACCCATTTATGTCATTTTATCTCTATTTCTATTTCTATTTAAATTTAAAATACTATAATTTTAAATATTTTAAATTTTAAGCACTACTAAGTTTATTTTATTGTTGTTCTTAAAAAAAAAAATTTATAAATAAACAATAAAAAAGGACTGACCTAGGTCCTGTAGGTGAATGTGGAGTGGTGGAATTCTGGTCGTGATCTTGATGATGATGATGGGCCGCACTTTGCTGATGATGTTGAGCATAAATTGAGTCAATATAAAGCTGCTCAGACTGCACTCGTTCATCTTGAAGATGATTGACCGAGACGATTGCCGGTTGCATCGCTGTAAGATGTGTAAAGCTTTGAAGTCTCGTTGTATCTTGAGGTGGGCTATAAGTTCCAGTGGTATCATTATGTCTATTAGGTGAGGACAGATCCTGCTGATGCTGCTGCTGCTGCTGCTGCTGCTGCTGCTGCTGCTGCTGATCTTCATGTGGACTCCTGCTTGATCCTGGAGAACTTCCTGCTCTTACCGGTGATACACCATCACCATGTCCTCCAGAGGGACGTATCTGTAAATATGTTTCGTCGTGTAACACTTCCTCTAAATGTGATTGTTGGTGATGTCCGTGGTGACTGCTTGCAGAACCGCTACTTCCTGATCCACTTTGAGTTGACAAATTCGGAAATAGAACATTGAGGTTGAATTCAGTTCTAGCACCCCTCATAGCTGCAGCAATTCCGCTTACCCTGTCCACATCTTCTTGATCTTGTTCTTGTCTTTGGTGCTGTCGAGCCAATGCATGTTGTTCACTGAGCTGTTGCTGATGATGCTGGTGATGTTGTTGATGCAACTGTTGGGGTTGATGATGGTGATGGTGATGATGATGATCAGTTGATGCCGGCGAGAGCGCCTCAGCTGCGTAGCGGTGCATCCCGACAATAGGCATGTGACTGCCGGTACTCTTCCCTTCCGTCGGGACTGAGGCCTCGACACTTCGTCGTTGTTGTTGCCGCCGAAGCCGCAAGTTATCCCCTCCCTCAGGAAGCGCGGGGACCTCTCCCGCCCCTGGTTCAGCTATGCTGTAAGCCTGCTCGTGCAATTGCTGATGGTGGGGGTGATGCTGTGATTCTTGATCTATTGAATACTGTTCATGATGAACACTTCGTGAGTGTTGTTGCTCTCTTTGCTCTTTGTGCTGGTGATGGTGGTGACGTTGATACTCATTTAGAAATTCTCCATCTTCGCAGTGCAGAGAATTTAACTCGATGTAGATTCTAGAGCACAAAAAGACATTGATAAGCATTTTAAAAGTTACGAATGAACTATCTGTACAATTTCATGAAATAAATTTTATAATGTAATAAAAAGAATCTTTAAACACACATTTATTTTTTATTATGTAAATTTACAACTTTAATACTTTAAAAGTATAGAAAATTTTTAATTTAGATTTTTAGATAATTTAATAACTCTAATTGTATACAGTTTTAATAAAATTATGGTCCTCTCACATGTACTTAAGTTATTCATGTAATAATAAATTTTATAATAAATAAAAAATTTAATTAAATTTTAATTAAATCTATTAAATTTTAACTTTAATTTAATGAATAAAATATTTCACAAATAATAATAAAGTGTACAGTTATTTTTATACTAGATTATTTGGAATATTTTACTTGAAACATTTTTTCTTAATAAAATTATATTTAATTGTAAGTATTTTATATATTTATTAATGTAAAAGTAATTTTGAATAATTAATCTCATTGCTTCAATAACATAATGAGTTTGAATATCATTATAATAAACACACATATATATATAAATGATTAAAAGCACAAACTTTTTCTTTCTAAAAAAAAATAAATTTATGATATAAAATTGAAAAATCTCAATGGTAACAAATTGTATTAATGCATAATGTACTATTAAAAAATAAGTATTTATTTAATTTCTTAAGAATTAACAGCTTTAAAATATATAAATTATTAAAAACTTGGTATTAATATTTAATTCAGCGTTGCATAAGCAAATAATTATTTTTTTCTGATTGTTCATTAACATGTATAATATTTATTAAGTGATATCAATATAACCAAAATATAAGTTTATCTTTAAGAAAGTTTATTAAATGTTTTTTAAATTTAATAATTTTTAATTAATGATTAAGGGGAAATTTAATATATTTGTCAATATATTATTAATGAAGCTTTATTAATGAATTAAATAATAATAGTTTGTTGCCAATTTTAAAATAAACTATATTATAAATTATAAAAATTATATAAATTTTATAAATTATATTTATATAAAATGTTATTTTATTTTGTACATTATTAATATATATTTGTATAGTATTAATAATACGTGCGTGTATATACATGAGTACAATGTAAAATAAATATATAATAATATAAATATATTTTTTTATGAAATTATATTAAAATTATTTATAGATAGTTAGAAATAAAATTTATTATCTAAAATAAAATAATAAAAAATTATAAAAAACACGTATTTACTTAAATTTATTAACCTTAATTTTTAATGCTTTGAACTATTATTTTTCATATTGTATTTTTATATAATATTATTCATAAATATAAGTAATTATTCAAAAAATAAACATAATTAATCTTCGATTAGATTTCTGTTTTTTTTTTTTTATTGCTATTTCAATTAAATATATAAAACTCTAATTCTTTATACGCACTTGTTCAAATATGAATTTTAAGCATATTTGTTTAAAAAAATGGACTTTCCATTCATTGGTTCATTATGTGAAGGCGTTCTATATTTTATTATAAATTGATTTTCTATAAAGAGATGTATATTATAAAATAAAGATTTACACACAAGTCTTAATATACTTAAAAATACAATAACCAAAAAGTATAGTATTATAATTATAATTGATTAATTAAATATATTTTTAAAAAGGATTAGATCCCTATGAATTACTGAATAAAAGCTTTATTTTGCTTTTATAAAATCAAAAATTCTTGTAATTCGTGATTGACACCAGTATTAAATAAAATGTTTAACTAATGTTTTTTATATTAATAAATAGTACAATATATAAATAGTTTGATAAAATTTGAATATTATTTAAATTGTTGATTTTTATAAATTTGATACATTTGTTGTTTCTGTTAAGATGTTATCAATATACGTAAATGACTATCGAGTTTAGTAGTAAAATGTTCTTATTAAATTTATATACTTTAGAGCAAATATATAACAAATCTTTATTAGGGGCTTAAAGATGTCTATTTTCTTTTAGATAGATCAATATTGCATCTGTTATATGTTGTGATTTCAAACAATTGTTTAAGCAATTATTTAGTAGGAATCTATTAATTTCATTAAATTAATGTATTTCAAAATAAATTTTAATATAATATTTTTTTATTTTTTTAATCATAAACTGAACAATAGAAATTGGTTTGACAATTAAAATACTTTGCTTAAAAAAAATTTACTTTGAAAAAGCAATATTTATAAAGATAGTTATAGATATTTATTTGCACAAAAATAATTTAAAATTTTTTGTTTAGCTGATTAATCTTGATAGTTAATAGTGGTAAATTTATTTATTTTTTATTTAAGAAATAAAATTGAAAATTTTAATAAACATAATAATATGCAATTATATAAATTAATGACTATTGTAACAAAAATTAATATTTTTATTCAAAAGAAATAAAACCATCAATCTTTATGAATTCATAGATTTTAAATAAGCAACATGAGATATTTGTATTTATTAAATTTTTATAACCGAACATGATATTAAAGATTATTTTACTATTATGACTGTTGTTGTTGCTGCTGCTGTTGTTGTTGTTGTTGTTGTTGTTGTTGTTGTTGTTGTTGTTGTTGTTGTTGTTGTTGTTTTTGTCGTGCAACTAAAAATAATAATTAATGTAATTTAAACGCCCAATATTTTTTCCTTTGGAGTATTCAAGCCATAGCGTGCAATTTCACTTGTGTATGCATCTTAAATGTTTCAATTACGTCAAAAAAAAAAGTCAAAATGAATGAATTTATAAGGAGACATATTTGACTGCTGAATCTTCACGTTTCTCACTAGATGCGTTAAAATGATTTGAAAATCATCAAATACTGAACACCAGCCAGAACCAGTATTAAACCGTGAGCGCCGTACTGAGTGCAAAGAAAAGATACAAGCGCCCCCTAATAGAAGGAAAAAACGAAGAATCTTACTGTTGATCAATGACGTGTTGTTGCTGAGGGTCAGGTTGGTAAGCAAGCTGGTCTAGGGTGGTGTACTCGGGCAGCAGTCGTCCCTCGCTCGGTTCGTCCGAGAACTCTTCGGTCGGTTGCTGAGGTTTCTGTTGTCGCTCGGAACGACCATCGGGGGGAAACCGTTCCTCCTTGCAACTGACGCCATTTTTTACATCGACGCTATGCTCCGCCTCTGATACGCCCACCTCCGGCGCAGCCACACCCCTCTCGAGGCAAGAATCGAGCTGCGCACGCTTCTGTTCGCGTATGGTTTTTGATCGGTCGATATCCATAGTGTCGTGTTGGTGAATGTTGATACCTGCACCGCTTGACTCTGCGGCAAATCGAGCAACAAGTTTATTCGAAGAGTTCGTTCTTTTGAGCTTGCTTTTACGAGTATGTAAACTTTTATAGGGCTCTGGAAATTAATTATATCAACTTGGATCTTGGTGCAACGCGTGCGGCCGATCTATGGATTCTTATGTCATAAAAGACATTTTGTGTATTCGGGATTTTACTGCGAGGGATTTTTTTTACGATACAGTGCACAATACTCTGGTTGGAATATAAAAAAAAAATTTTTTAAATCTTGAAAAGAAATGTAAACCTTAATGTTTTGATGCGCACAAACAAACACACACACACACTCGCATACACACTTTATATCATACTTTTTGTATGACAATGAAATTTTTGCGTGCTTGTATAAATAAACTACTTATTTATAATATTTTAGCACTGATAATATAATTCATAATATTTTATTATATGTAGGATAAAATTAATATTAATTATTTCATTTAATTTTTAATATGAAACAATGCTATATAATTTGTGAAAATATGTATAACATAAAATGTAATAATAATATAATAAAATATTTTATTTGCGTTAAAAAATAGCTATTATTATATGCCATTTATTTACAAATCACTTGTACAAGGAATATATCTTAAATATCTTATAAAACTTTATATTTTTCTAAAACATAAAGATTCATTACATAAAAAATACCTTTGCATGCTTTTTTCTGTCGTCAATAAACTCTATATATAAAATAACTATACCACCTTTAAGGATTTCAATGAAACATTTATAGTCAATGTATAGTTAATTATAAACAAAAACGTATTATTTTTTTAATTTATTATTTATTACATACATTGATATATATTACAATTAAAAACTCTTGTGGTATTAATATAATTATTGATATTTTATAATTTACGTTTTTGTAATTCATTGAAATTCTATTTTACAATCAATTATTTTATATAGATAAGTATTCAAAATAAGCCTATCTAACTAAATCACATTTTTAAAATAATATTTTTATAAATATTAACATTTTATAAAAGGAAAATTAAAGAATAGTAAATGTATTTTTTTGGATTCATTATATTCACTCCAATGATTTTTGTTTATATGTACATTTTAATAAGCACTTAGTATTTTAATTAAAAAAGTTATTTTTAAAGTCAAATTAGTCATAATAATATTATATGAAAAATAATTATAATGAAATTCTAAATTATAATTTTTTTATAATTTAAATTCATATCTTTCTTATTTTGAAAGTAATTTTAACATAAAACAACAGAATCGATATAAATTACAAATACGGAAAATGTGTCAATGTTATGATTATAATTTTTTCATATAGTGTTTCGTAAGTATACGAATGATGACCTTGGTCAGTTTATGAATAATAAGATTTGTTTAACGTTTTAATTTTTTTGTTACTAAAATTTTTAATAAATCAATAGTTTCATTTCATTTAATTATGTACTAACAAAAATTAAACAAATTATAAACTTATGCAAATCAAAATAATACCATATTTATAAAAATTATTCTGGAATATTATAAAACAAATTTTGTATGGTATTTTCCAATATAATAAAAATGATATTTTAAAAATTTCATATATTTTTCTATAATTTTCCATTAAAAAAATATATATAAAAAAAAATTAAATCGTAATTATATAAATTCATGATATTATTTTTTAATTTGAGTAGTAAAAACAAGTAAAATTAACTTTAACAACATGATCACATTTATTTTTAATTTTGTGTAGAACTACTATTTGTGTATGTACTCAGTTAAGAAATGAAATTAAAAAAGTAGAGAAAGACTCATTATCAGAAATTCAATTTATAATTCTTCAAGAATAAAATTTTTTTAACGTAACTATAATTTTATTTTGAAGCTATTGCACAATTAAAAATTATTTTAACATATTTTTTATTTGTATAATTTATTGTTTAAATTTAATCAATAATAATCTGTAAATATTATATAAATTTACAGATTATGTCAGTATTAAAAAAAAAATTTGTTTATTTTTGCGTAAAATTATAAAATTTAAAAATTATATTGATACAATAATTATTCGTATACATCACATACGTAAATTGAAATAAATCTTTGAAATTTTATACACAGTAATTTGCTTTAAGAAAAATTTTGCATGAATTTTATTGATTAAGTTTTATTAAGTATTAAACAAATAGTATTTTTTTTCATTTTTTAAAAAAATTTGTTAATAAAATATATAGAAAAATTTTATTTTTTGTATTTTAAATTTAATGAATTATGATTAAAATATATTAATATTGTTAAGTTCAAATTACTATAAAACTAAAAAAATTAATTCTCTTATTGATTAAATATATTTCTTCATAACAATAGCATTTACAATGTTATTATAAATTTCTTTTAACTATAAAGATTTTACAGAGGAATATATTTTTTAGTATTTCAATCAAAATAAATTTTGAAAATTTCCTACTTTTTTAATTTTTTATTTTTAAATTTTCTCTTAAGTATAAATTTTTACGTATTTTTGATAAAATTATTTATAATAAAATTTTAAATTAAAAAAAAACTAATAAGTCGTATTGAAGATATTAGTTTACAACATTGTTGAAAACTAAATATCTTTTCAAATATACATAAAATAAAAAAAAAAAATTATTTCTAAAACGTTGATTCATAATTTTGTCGAATTAAAGTCTATATAATTTAAAAATTGGATAGTAATTCATAGAATAAATTACATTACAAATATTTATTGATAAAAAATTAATAACTGTAATAATAATATCCAACTATATTAGAGCCAAATGAAAGTATGATAGAAAGTTCATGAATTGATTAACGACCGAAAGAAGTTTTATACCAAGAGGGCAAAGGTTGTCCTTATCTCATATGGAATTTATGAAAATCACTCTGTCACTTCTAATAATGACTTAATGAAACGATCGTATGGTTACACAGCAGTATTTGATTCTCATACGTTTATGAGACTTAATTCCATTTCTAAGATTTTCAGAGATTGAATAGCGTCTTTATTTTGCTATAGAAGATTTTATTTTATTAAATTATAAAAGGGCAATGTATATATTTATTTCTATTGAGGTTATACTGCACTTAATATTTACTTATTATTACCATTGTTGATAAAACATTTTTTTCTTTAAAACAACATCTCATTCCAAATAAATATAAAATTATATATAAATTTATATAATTTATGTAATTATCTAATATATTTTCATGCAAATGAAATATAAAGCATTTGATTAAAATAATTAATGACTTACTCAAAATACTTTACTATATTATTTTTTAACTTTACATTACTTAACGTAGTAAAATAATAACTAAATAAAGATATTAGTTTATACATTTATTTATATAATTTATTAAACCTAAAATAATTATATTTAGGTTATTTGATTTAAATCAAAATATGCAATTTTTGTAATAGAATAAAATAAGGATATGTAGTATTATAAAATATTTATAGTTCTTATACTAATCGTTTTAATTTTTAAAAAGAGAATATATCGTAGCTTTCAATCATTATCAAAAAAAAAAAAATGATATTGCAGGTAAACTCACTATAAATTTACTTTTTAAATTATTATTTTTTTTCAGATTATATACTAATTGTGAATGATAATTCTAAAAATAAATCTGAATATTGAGAACGTTTAATTAAAATCATCAATTTTAATAATAGATACAAATAGTATCAAAATTCACTCTTTCAGTTCAAAACATATATACTCTAACTAAAATATCAATATATTATAAAAATAAATTATCAATTAAAAAATAGGTTTATATTTAATATAAAAAGGTTTCCATGGTAATCATCATTTTTAATCAACCTAATTATTAAATTACAAAGATGCAGTTTTATTATATCTTATGATTAGTTTGATATACAAGATTTATTAGTATGTTAAGCAGTTATTATTATCAAAGATAGCGTGATTAAACAATTCAATACTTATTTACTTTTATTTTAATGAAAATCTATATTTCATATTATTAAATATAATAATTGTCTTATATGTCAATACAACATGAATTACAGTTTGAAACAGGAAAAAGAAACTCTCATCGATATCGTTGCCCTCGCTTTTTCCAGGTAAAGATTGTAAATCTTTCGACAATATAGTCGTCTCAGGCAAAACCAGCTGTATATTCAGGTAAGACCGAAGCACATTTCATTTTTTTATACACATTTTTAATATATAATTTTTATTTAAAAATATATATACATATTGAAATAAATATAAATTTCATCAAAGATAGTAAAACAAAAAATTAAAAATTAAACGTAATTTTATTGCTATTATAAATAAATTTTAAAGCAAAACTTTAACAATCAAAAATAAATAAAGCCATATTTTGAAACATCTGTATAGTTGCGTCAATATAGATATTTTATACAATGAGGTTTTCAAGACTCAGAAGTACCCCAACGATGTAATAAAACTAACAAACAGTGAGGTTCTTCATCGGTAGACTTGCTTTCAGCTGCTCATTGTAATGAAAAAACATTTTATGTATTCTTTTAATATTTCATAATTTTACATTTACAAATCAATTTATTAACGTTTATCTAATTTTAATATCAAAAAGTATTTATTTTCGTACAAAAATTATAACACGTATAATAATTCGTATGTAAATATTTAAAAAAATTATATTGTTATTGTTGTATGATTACAGTAAATATAAATTATATTTTTTTATTAAAATATTTGGAAGATTTTAAATATTTAATTTTTAGTAAAAGTAATTCTAAAATAACTAGATAAAAATTAATTTTATATAACGAATTTTTAATAATTTTTGTATAATTTAAGATATTTTAAATAAATAAATGTATTAAATTATAATAAATTTTATAAAATTTATATTAACGGAATTATTTCTAAGCCATTATAACATTGTATATATAAAAAATTATTTATAACATCCTTAATAATAGATTTAATTATTAAATTGTATACTCATAAATATGCAATATATATATACATAATTAATCATTTTTTTATATAAATGTTATTATATTTAATATTATTAGAGTAATCATATTATTTTACTGTTTCATAAATAATTAATAATGCTTAAAATATTTTTTATATTTAAATATTTATATATATTTTTTTAACTAAAAAATAAAATGATTTATTTAAAAATATTCAATAGATAAAGAAATAAAAAAAACGACTATAATTTAATAAACTTACTGAAAATATACTATCATACAAAACAAAATGGAAATTAGTTTAATGTTTATAATACAAAAATTAAATGTTAAAAAAAAAAAATCATCTGTTATTAAAAAAAAATAAAATACAACCTGAAACTGCATTTAATCTTACATTTTCTTTTTATTTTTTTCTATGTGTTAAAGTATTTAATTTGTTAAACTTTATTATGTATTGATTTATTATTACACATTATATCATTGCATAGTAATAAAAATGTTTAGAAAGTTTGTTAAATTATATAATATTAATTAAAAAAAATATGTAATAAAATTTGTTTCTTTAACTAATTACGGTAAACCTATTAATCGTATATTAATGTATTCTTTGCATAGTATTGCATTTTTACATTTTTTAAATCTGCAACAAACGTATTTCATTGTTCTATTAGTAACACCTACTAATTAAATCCTTTTGTTAACTACCGATTTACAAAGGCATTACACTTGATCACGTGATTGTAATTAAATCTTTACATTTACAAATATTTTTTATAAAAATGGTTATAATTTTGAAATAAAATTTTTATATTCATAAACAAAAATTGACAGAAAAATATTAAACAATGGATATTTGAGTGTATTATATTTTTGTTTATTAGCTATATAATAAATTAATGATAAACAATACTTTAATGATAAATAAAATTATAGGTGCTATTATAATGAATAAATATTCATAAACTTGCATATTTTTATAATTTAAAAAAGAGTTTTAACAGTTAAAAATTTTACCAATATACTTGTAAAATGATAAATGAAAAATCGACAAGTCGGTAACAAAACAGAGTGATCAGCTATTCGGCCTTGCACCTGTGCACTGATATTGGTATGTTAAGAATTCTGTTTAATTAAACTTTTAATCGAATTTTCATTACGTCATTCACACGACGAGAAGGGCCTAGGCCGTGTACTTTAAGTTGCCACGGCTGTAACTGTGTTTTATTGTCGTGACAAAAGGAAGAATAAAGGCAATTTCATAGTACTTTGCGTTCCCTATGCATTTAGTTTAATAGAACATATTTGATTAGTTTCTTATTACTTTTTTTAAACAATTTAATTACACATTTCTACTCAATTTTGTTTAATTTTTATTCAAATTTATTGCTAACCCATAGTATATTTGGATAATATTATCATAAACATAAAAAAATGCGTATATTATAAATACACGCACACACATATATATATGTATATGTTTAAATTATGTACAATTTTAGAAATATTTTCTACAAAAAATGATTAGAAGTAGTCCATAACTCACACGCATATGTTCATTTTATAAAATAAAATCTATAAAATATATAACAAGTTACTAAAATATTTTTATAACTTCTAAATAGTTTTGATATTTTTAAATATATATTTGATTTAAGTTCACAATATACTCTTGCATCTAATCTAATTTTATGGTACTAGACTATAATAAACAATAAAATGGATTTTAGAATAAATGCAAATTAATTTTTATATTTTAATTAAACAATTATTAATTAATATTAAAAAATTTTAATAGAAACATAAAGTCACTTTAATTGTTTATTATAGACTAGTTCCATAAAATTAAATTATAAAAAAAACTTTATATTTAATCTAAATATAATAAATATATTTCTAAAAACTACTTATAGTTTATTAATTTTTATTGTTACATTTGTAAATAATTGATTTTTTTTATTTATAGTTTTTATTGACTGAAGTAATGTATATTACGAGTAAAATTCATATTTATTGTGAAAAATTCTTTATATTAACATTTGAATATAAATTTCACTCTATAATTTCAATATATAAATAGATGTATTTAAAAATTTATCATTTTTATAAAAACTTTATATTTTAAAGTTAGTTAAATTAAATTAAATCTAATCAACTACTTTCTCAAATTTAT
Source organism: Eupristina koningsbergeri (assembly GCA_018907245.1). NCBI lineage: Eukaryota > Metazoa > Arthropoda > Insecta > Hymenoptera > Agaonidae > Eupristina > Eupristina koningsbergeri. The sequence goes on from JACCHV010000044.1 coordinate 119,049, forward strand.
TTAAGATGTAATTAGTATTTGATTATTAAATTTAAATTGATTATAAATGAAATATTTATTGATAAAATACACACAAAGTTAATTTTTTATTAATTTATTTTTAAATATTATTTTTTACGAAATAAAAATGTTTCAAAAAATCAGTTTCGATTATTCGAGGTCATCGGATGACAAACCACGATCAATGACAAATACATACAAATTTAATTGAAGTATAAAAGACAAAATGAGAGACAGAGAGAGAGCGAGAGAAGTTATCGTATACAATGAGTGAGCCAATGACGAAATATTGGAACTAACCGACTTTATTTTTTTTTGAGTTTTATACTAAAACGTTATATCGCCGAATTACTGATAAAATAAATAATTTATCAAATAAATTATTTGATAAATTAAGTATAATAATTAATGAAATAAATTTCTTTCCTCTAATAAATAATACATATGTGCAATTTAATTTAACTAATAACTTCATCGATTACAAAATATATAAATATTTCAAAATTAATTTATCAATTTCAATACAATAAATTGTGTATTATTACAAATGTTAATCCATTAAAATTGTGAAAGATATTACATAATTAATATTTTATTTAAAAATTTATCTAATTTTACAAAATATTTATTCACATTTATATATTATAGTTTAATAATTATTTTTTATTAAAAATTTATTTATTTTGTTAAACTATTTTTAAGTTAGAAAATATTTTTAAACCTTATTAAATATTTTCTTTTCAGGTAAGTTTTTATATCAAATAACGATAATGTCACATATTAATTTTTTAATTTAATAAAATAATAAATTATAGTGAATTTAAACATTTTAATACATGTATAATGTATGAATTAATTAAAAAAATTTACATTCCATTAAATTTTTTATTACGTTAAATATTTTTATCATTGAACTATATTTTAGTAGTATTTAAATTAATATTATACGTTTTGAATTTGATCATTTTATTTGAAATATGATTTTATATTTTTAATTAAACATTATCGTTACCAATTCTTATTGTTCACTATTTATAGAATATTTAGAAAATTTAGCACTAAAGAAAAAAAAATATAATATTTTGCTTTAATATATATATATATATATATATATATATATATATTAAATTATTAGATCCAATATAGGTTAGATTATATTATGAAGAGTAAAATCCAGACTCAGAATACCGATTTTGCTGGATTCTGGAAATTTATTTTAAAATCTAAAAACATTAGTGAGGATTATTATGACCAGAACAACTACAGATGAGGCGTTGTTTCATAAAAAGTTTCCTCGTAATGTTGTGTAAAATTTTGACAAAAATTCTGTCTAGTACTGTCATCTGATTTCTTTTCGCTAAAAGTAAAACACAGACATATTGATTGATGTTTTTTCAAGGATCAGAACTGTTTATGACAGAAATTTTATGAAATGATCGAAAGTTTTCAAGTAATATCCTGAGTTTTACAAAAATAAAACAGATCTTCATGACTTTCAAAAATGTAGAAGACCTTTGATTCCACATATTTCATTATTTATTAATTGTTTTATTAACATATATTACAAGCATACACTAAAAGCTGAATTTTTATATTACATGATTTACCTGTAACTCCTATAACCATTAAGTGTTACTAAACAATATTTCACAGCACAAGATGACAACCAGTATTAAATTATATATATTATTATTAAATTATATATATATATATTATTATTCTAATATATATATTATTATACTTATTCTGATATATAGACAAGGTATATTAAAAAAATAACAATGATATAATATTACACAATAAAATATATACATAATATAAAATATAATTTTAACGAAAAAATGCATTTTTTTTGTTATAAAATGAAATTTGTAATTTTAACACTGTAGTATCAATGGGAAATTTATAGCTAATAAAATTGTAAATAAAATTCATTTTTTCATAAACCAATCGAAAAATTTGTAACTTTTTTATTTTTTAATATTTAAAATTCTAGTTTTGGGAAATTGAAGTAATTAATATGCAGTTTATTTATACAAAATTTCAACTTGATTGGATTATTAGTTTTTGAGTAATACTAATGTTAATTAAATTATGCCAAAATTTACGAAGTTATTTCCAGCTTACTTTACCGGATGATTTTAGTTTTTTCGACAGTTTTAAAAAATCTTTTCTTCTCCCCATTCCTCATCAAATTGCGCGCATCGCCGTTTTTGGTCATATTTATCTTCATATTTTAGATAATTCAAACAATTTTTGCAAAATGTGAGATACAAAATTTTTTGTGCAACAATTATATTTTTTAAATCCGTTAAGAAAACAAAAATCGTCCTGTGCATTAAGCTGGAAATAATGTAGTAAATTTTCACTAGAACTCTAAATATTAAAAAATGACAAAATTACGAATTTTTTAATTAATTAAAAAATTTTCTGGTTTTTGAAGAATTTCTCCACTTGTAATTTTCCAATTGCTTTGTCTAAAAATGAATTTTCTTCGCACTTTCATTAGCTACAATTCATCCATTAACAATATAGTATTAAAACTATAACTTTTCATTTTATAAAAAAAAATGCATTTTTTCGTTGAAATTGTTACAAAAAAACCCTGAATATCATGAGTAGCATTTTAGAAAATCAGAATCTACTAATTTTTTTACAAATTTAGATATATATCACTAGCTGCTTTTTTCATGACCGTTAATGTGCTCTATTGCTTGGTCTAATTAATTGATTCTTTTTGTATTATAACTTGCTATAATATTAGGATGTAGAATAATAATATATAATAAAATTTAAACTTTTTTCTTAAAAATTGTAAACTGACTTTGTGACGATTACACGTCGCATATCTCAAGCATTCCTTTGTATATAAATCGGAAATTAATTCTGTTTATTTGCATTCTCATAGATGTTTTAATTAAACAATATGCAACTATTTATGTTATTCAATAAAAAAATTTCATAAGGTCAAGGGTTTCCTTATACAAAGACTGACAACATAAATAATGAATAATCATTTTTGCTTTGATTTTACATACATGTCAACGGATTCATATCACCTCTTTAATTTTTTAAACTAAAATATTTTTTTAAATAAAATTTTTTCTTTAAAGTATTATTGAGGAAAATGCTTTACAATTTAAAATAAGGATTATCCAAGATAACATCTAATAGTTTTGAGATATTTAGTGGCTTGAATTTCTAAAGATAAAGATTTACCTGATTTAATATCATCTGCGAATATGTCAATTTTGATCATTTAATAGATTATTGACAATATTATTAGGATTTTTAGTAATTAAAACTTAAACAAACATTGATAACTTCCAAATAGTATATTTACGAATATATATTAACTGCATATAAGTAGATTTTATACACAAAACAGTTTTCTTAACAGTTTTTTATTACCGTTTAATAAGAGAACTTTTCCTTAAATGATCTACTCAATAAATGATTAGCAAAAATTTGGACTCTACAGTTGTAATATTAGTGGGAGTAGAAATATAATACCCTGATACAATTATAAGTTTAATTCAGTATATACAGTTATATAATAAATTAAAAAAATTTTTTTTGATAAATTTTTTATTTAGAAACATTTTTTAAAATTCCATAACCAATCACCGACTGTACAAAACTATTATAAAGCATAATAAAAGTTTCTGAATCCGATTCACAATATATTTTACTTAGGTATTTAATAATATTTATTAATTTTTAATATTTTTTATAAATACAATTAACAAATGGAATAAATTAAAACTTATAATCCAGAATAAGATTAAAAAATCTAACTATTACATTTTATTTGATTTTAATATTATCAATAATAATTGACTCAATAAACTTAACTCAATAAATTATTAAGATATTTTAAAATTCAAAAAAAAATTTAAGTAAATCGCAATATAACCAGTGCATTGCGAAATTTGAATGGTCTTAAAAGACGTTTTGATACATCTTTAACATACAAAATACAAAAATAGAGGGCTCAAAACAGTTCCTTAAGACATGCCTTTATTGATATATCGATAGTTAACTTATGTTAATTTTGTAAATACAAATCATTCATATATGAAAAATTTTTACATGAAGTACAACTTATGAATAGACAATATGAACTAATGGTATTAAAAGAATGTCATAAATAATATTTTCCTAAGAATACTATTAAATAATAAGAATACCATTAACATCTAAAAAGAAAAGAAGAGATTTGTTTTAATGAAAGATTTGTTAAAATATAGTATATAGAAAAAAAATTGACGATTATTAATACAAACTATTTCCTTCCGTAAACCGAATTTACTTTTCGGATAAATGTGATTATACTCATTTCATCAATGAAAACTATTTTTAATTAGCATTTCAAGTAATTTATAAATACATAAAATAAATTCTGTTGGACGTACTACTTTCCAATAACGTTTATCAACGAAGCGAATAAAAGTATTTTTCTAATTTTCAGAATAATCACTATTTAAAGACGTGTTCTGATAAATATCAAGAAGTACTTGATAGTATTAATTGAAAGATGGTTTAATGCTTGATAATCAATGAAATCCATATCGAGAGAAGAATAATTTTTTGTAGAACTAAGAATTATATTAAATTAATAAAAATCAAAAAGCATATAAAAAAATTCATGATCATAATAACAAAAAATCATGCAAGAATCTGTATTAGTCGAAAGTGAACTTTTTTGTTTAATATAGTTTTAATTTTGTAGCTTCTTTATAGATTTTCTGACAAATTACACTTATCCCAAACATATTTAAAATCTGATTCAAATTGGATTGTTTTAGTGAAACGTTTTGTTTATTAAATTTTTTTGTAGCTAAAACATATATTCAATTAAAAGATTAAATTTAAAGGAAAATTCAAGAGTAATTTTAATTTTGATTTTGATTTAGATTAATAACACATTTAATGTAATGTATTGATACAAATATAAAAATAATTTTTTCAATTGTATAAATTACATGTATAAGTAAATCAATATGACTTGTGATGAGAAGCTAAAGGATGTCCGGCTTAAAATCTGATATCTCTAAATATTAACTAACTATTATTCATAAATTTTTCATACATTTTCGTCATAAAATATCTATCCACTGTTATTCTTTGAACTTTCCATGCATATTTCTTAGGTCCCCTATATCATGAACTTTTATTTGAAGACATTTTCCATGGCTGAGATTTATTTCTAGTGTAATTAACATTAAATTACATCATTGTTTTAGCCGTTCATTTATTTTTCCATTTTTTTAATGTATATACGCATTTCCCATCTTCGCATGTGTACGAAGACATTTCACCTGGATGCGTAGATTTTCCCCCTATTATACGATTGTTTGCCACGTATAGTGCAGCATTTGTTGCCCATATACAATTTTTTTTTCAAATGAATTGACGTTTGTTTTATTTGTTCAAAAATACTTTCAGCTAATGGGTCCATTTATCCTGGAACATAAATAAGTAATCTAGCAAAGTTAATAATGAAATTGGCGTACATACTGAATAATCTACATATTTTCTATCATATAAATTATAACATTATATCAATTAAATATAGAAGCTGCTTCATATCAATTTTCAGAATTTACCAACACTGCAAAATCCACCAAAGATTGCAGTCCACTCCACATCAAGACTTTTTCAAAAAAAAGTTTCATGTGCACATGGTGAACAAATTACGAGTAGTATTAAAAAATGGTTCAAAATCAAAAGATCTTTAGCTATTAAAAATTACAAAACACGATTTTTATTGAAATGTGAATATCTTGGCTTATCACAAAGCACTTAAACAATATTCAATAGAAGCTACAATTCATCCATTTTTATAATAAATATTTTCAAAATAATTTTTTTTAAAATTCTGAAAAGTTTTTAAATTGTTTATAAAAGATATTTATTTACATAAAATAAATGTATAAAAATTATTAAACAACATACAAAATAAATCAATGAACTCCAATATTATACATAATTTTTTAAAAAAATTTTTTTCATAAAATACAAAAGACAAACGCCCATATTTATAAAAAAGAAAATAATAGAGTGGAGAAGAAACTAAATATTCTAATTTCAAATAAAAAAATACTAGATGATCTTATTGATATTATTTCTCTGTTTTCGTTACAATTTAAATAAGAACTGTTTATTCAATGAGGATATCACTACTTTCTAAAATATTGAGACCATTTTACCAGCTCTAAATATTAGCAATAAAGAAATAAAATTACATAAAGAATTGACAACAAATTGTATTAAAAACAATATTAATAAGAAAGAACATGAAAATAAAAATACATAAACCAAAAACCTAAATATATAAAAAAAATTTTTAAATGCAATCAAAATGTATTTTTTATTGAGGAAGATAATATACCTAAGGTATATGACTAATAAAGTATATGACTGGCCAGTGTAACCCTTCTTATCTATTATTAATAGTCCTCTTCACATTATATAAACATTATTATATAAAGAACTTTAAAAATTTGTAAATCCTCACATATCAAGAATAAGCAATAGTCTTGAATTAAAAAATAAATAAAAAAATATTCAAATTACAGAAAACTATCTTTTAATTTCATTAGACATAAGTTTTTTGTTTACCAATATACCATATGAACTAGTATAGAAAATAGTATAGAACTAGCTTAGAAAAAAAATAACTAACATACACAATACTAGCAAGATCCTATTTAATAATATATTTAAAACCACAGTTTCTTTTTAAAAACATATTTCGTTTTTGATAAGAAATTCTATACAGATTTTATGATTTTATAAACAGATATAATAGGCCCACCCATATCACCTTCACTTACAGACATAATAATGAATGATTTGGAGTCTAAATATCTTAATGTACTAAAAAAAAAAAAAATAATTGCACAATTTTATTTTATTATCGATATGTGTATAACATAATAAGATAATCTAAATCTAGTCTTGTACACTTTAAATAGATAGTCTACAATTCACACTTAAAATTACAAATAATAATTTAATTTATTTTTTAAATATATTAAATATAAAATTTCGTAACAATTATTTGATTACAAATTGGCATCACAAATTTACATAATCAAATAGGTAACTTAATTTTAAAACCAATCACACACTGTCTCTAAAAAGAAACATTATTTGTAACTCAAAAAATCGAGGTATTTCTTTTCCAAATAAATTTGTTTATAAAAATAATTTGGAACTTATCAAGTCCATCCTCAAAGGAAATGACTAACCGAATTATTTTATTAAAAAAACATTAATATTGTTTCAAAATAATAAAATATAGGAATAACTGTATAAACAAAAAGAACATTACCAAGTTCCATAATATAATATACTGCATATAAAATATATTTTTAAGCATTATTTGCAACAATCAACAATAGATTAGACTCATTTATTAAAAAAAAACAAAGATAAAATTGTAAAATTGGATTCAAATAGTGTTGTTCATAAAATAAAATGCCATGACTGTCTATCGGTATATACTGGAGAAACCAAATGTAGCTTATTAACAAGAATAAATGAACACGTAAAAAAAATAATAATACGTCTATCATTGCTGTACACTCCGACGAATATGCAGCAATCATAGATAGATCATAAAATAGACTGAGATAACATTGTCATTTTGACAGAGAAACTAATTATAAAAAAAGAATTATATCTGAAATACTACATATTAAAAAACACAATAATACGCTCAATCATCAAAAGGAACGTAAAATCCAAATAGTAGATACCATATGATATTTAATAATATAACGTATAATAACATTATGACGTAGTGTATGACGTATAACAATAATATAAATTGGTGTACCGAACATATTGTTTACATTCGAAACTGTGACATTACGACAATCACATCGTTGATTATCAGTATTCCTATAATGAAATAATTAAAAATGATTGAAGTTTTATAATTTTTATAATATACGTATGTATATTATAAAAATATAAAAATATATTAATTTTTTAATTTTATTAATAAATATCCTTAATCATGACAAGCGATTCTTTGTTGAAACGTAGGAAAATTGATTAAGAATAACTTTTAAAATTTAAAAAATTTAAAATACTCTGATTTCATAGAAAAAGATAATTTTTCAAAATGTGTAAAATATAAATCTTATCAAAATTTTGAACTTTTATCTTTAATTTATATTTAGAAATTCAATAATACTTCGTCTCAATAATGCAATAACTGCATATACAAGGATCATTATTTAATTCTGCCAAAGATGTTATGTTTGGATGTACTATGCTTCTAGAACTACTTTAAATATTAAAATTGACACTGTTATGTAATTATTTTTAAATACCATTTACCATCATATACTCACTATGCAACTTATTTGACTTCATTAGTAAAATTAGAATTTAAATATTTGTTTTTAAAACATATAATCAAAGACAATAAATTTTTTATTTGAGATGATTGATTTTTATTTTGTTTTTGTTTTATATCAATGTATTAAATAATCAATTGAAATAAAAAAATTTTGTATATAAATACTCAGGAAATAGTTTATTTCTCAAACTAGTTAAGACGAGTACATATGTAGTGTAATATAACTCGCATCATATTAATCTAATTAAATGTAGTATTATATTAATTTTAATATGGTTAATTTACTTATTATTATACTTTTAGTTCCTTTATCTATTTCAGAAAAAAAGCTTTAATTAATTGATATCGATTTTCATTAGAACTGCAAATATAAATAATGTAACTATTATTAACTTATTATTCGATATAAAAGTAAATAGTGGATAGTTGTAAAATATAATTTCATAAATTTTAAATATTATCAAGAAAATTTATTGTAAAATTTATATTTTTTCAGATATCTATGTTCAGATTTTAATTGAAATCATTTAAAACATATTCGTTTTTTAAAAAAAAATTTTTATTAAATTTAAGAAATTGAATAAGAAATTTAAATAATTGTAAATGTAATTAAATGTATAATAATAAAAAAGGGTATATTTTTAAATAAAGTATTATTTAAAAATTTATATTAATTTCTTTAAATTTATTTTTTTTTCAACAAATACAAAAACAAATAAATTTTTTTTTAATTGTGCATATTCATTCCATTAATAATTTTTTTGTAGTTTCAGATTGAAGCAAAAAAAATTCAATGACAAAAAATAAATTAACGTTTGTTTCACCTAATTTATTTTTAAAAATTGATACATTATTGTTACAACAACATTTATTACACAAATAAGACTGCACAACAACAAAATAATATTTAATCCTTTTATTTTATTTTTTTTTGGATATAAATTATACGATTTATTTTATTAAAAATATTAAAACATTATGAAAATTAACAAAAACAATTGTTATATATATTTCAACAAAATTTGTTAATTTTTCGAAGTTGTACGAAATCTAACAATAATTAATTAACCAGTATTAATATTGTATTTTATATTTAATTTTTAAAAAATACAGATTTAAGATTATACTTACTAATAATTAAGATAACTGCAAATAATTGCTATGAGAATTTGGTTGCAATCTAAAAAAAAAAATTACATTATGAAAGTATAAAATATAAAAATAAAATGCATAGCAAAAAATATATTTTAATTTTTAATATTTCTGTTTATATAGCAATATTAATTATAAATTTTAATTTTTTTTAAAAATATATTAATAATTTATATAGTGTTAAATAAAATTCATAAATAAATATAAATATAAAATTACGTCATTTCATTATATACTACATCATATCAGACATCAAATTAAAAATGATTTTCTAAAAATTTTCATTTACACACGCACGCGTATTCATGCGTGCACAAGTAACTAAATTTATGAGTAGATAGACAGAAAATATAAATCTTTTGGAGCTCCGTGAGAATAAGTTAGTAAACTCCATCTGTTTTTTCTGTGAAAGCCTCATTCTTATATTTTATTTTTAACATTAATTTGTCAAATACGCTTTAAATTTTAAAGATTTTTTACAAATACATATTATACTTATATTTTATCTATTTTAAATTCATTTTTCATGGAAACTCTTATTTATTAATTTATTTCATAAATCAAAAAGATATTATCATTAACTGCTAGCTTTAGTGACCAAAACAAACCAACCCAAACATAAATTCTATATTAACACGAAATATGATTTTAAAAGTGAAGAACAAAACTAAAAGTAGATATACTTGCACAATAAAATGTAAAATTAATTAGTTTAGTTCTTTCCTTTTACTATGACATTATTGGTGTGTTGAGAGTTTTCATAGTTAAATACATTCTCAAAGAGAAATGCCAACCAATGAAAACCTAATACACATTTAGCTATCTTTACCAGTCTTGGGTGAAAAAATAAACAGATTTATTTTTCAAATTATCTATATTATCTTCCTAAATTTTAAGTAATGATAAGAATTTATTTTTAAAAATATATTCAAAATGGAAACATTTCATTTAAAATTGACATATTAATTAATTTATTTATATCAATATCAATTGATAATCAATATTCTTATTAACAAAAAATTATAAATTATATACTTTTATTCAATGTCATTAATATATTTAAAAAAAAATATTTTTTTAATAAAATATTAAAAAATTGTATTTTTTAAATAAAAAAAAATTCAAAATTTATAATGTTGAAGAAAAATGTTGTCAACATTCTAAATATTTTCATAATCTAAATATTACATGATAAAGTAAAAATTTTAAAACTTAAAAATATAATATAATTATAGATTTATTTAATTCACTTAAGTAAAAAAATGTAACGATATTGTAGAATTACTAAATAAGTTTTAATAGATATTTTTGTAATTTTTTATTTATGTTACAATTATAATGTATATAAATTGTATGAAATATTCATTAATTTACTTTATATTAATTATAATAAGAAATTTGTTTATATTTTTATTTAAAAATTTTAATTTATAAACAATTTTTAAATACATTTAATCATACACATGATCAACAAATAAAGTTCACATTAAATTGAATCATACAATAATATATATTATTATATACAAGTACATTATATTTTCCTATAAGTATATTATATTCTAGAAAAACATGATATTTTTTATTTTATTTTACCAGCTTTATTGCATCTTTTAAATATATTACGTATAAAAAATATATAAAATTGAGTTATTAATAAAACTAATATTATTTAAATAATAATAATAATAATAAAATTATTTTAATAAAAAATTGATATTCATAATTTAATATACGGCTTAAAGTAGTTTAGGTATACAAACCAATTAATACAAAATTTATTATAAAATTAATAGTAAATAATATAACAAATGGCAAATAAAATAATAAGTAAAATAATAATGGAATTTGCAATAGAATTTATAATAAATCTTCATAATTTTCATTAAAAATATTTAGAAATATTAAAAAAGTAAGTAAAAAAATAAATAATTTCAGAGCATGAAACAGAAAAGAGAAAAATAAAAGAAGACAAAAAGAGAAAAAGAAAAGACCATGACAGAAAGAGAGATGACTTAAGAGATTTAAGGATATTAAGATGATAAGATACTGAGGAAAATACAACAAATATTTGGTGGGTTGAAAAGAGAATTCAAAATTTATGAGCTTAAGCCTACAGTTGTTTTCTATTAAACAGATTTACAAACATCAATACATGCTTATAGAAGGCACCCAAAAACTTCAGTACTTTAACACGTTCTTGAAGGATTTTCATCTTGGATATTAGCTTTAAATTTATATTTTTATTTTTTTCAAATTTTGTTTTCTTGTTAAGAATTTATTTCTTAAATAATTTAAGCTATCTTAAAATTATTAATATTGAATTTAAAATAATCCTTTACATTATTGAATTATAAACATATTTTAAGTAATTCGTTGTTTATATTTTTCTTATTGAGTTCTAATCAAATTAATATTAATATATTATATAATAATATTAATATAATATAAATATAAAAAAAAATTAATGTAAATAATAAATATAATAAATATTTTAAAGTTCGTAAATATATTAAATAAAAAAATTCTAATCACACGTACAAATTAAATTTTTTTTGTGTTAATCTTATTTTCTTTTAAATTAATATTTAATTTTTTCATTTTTTTCAACTTAATTATTTCTAGTATTAAAAATTACAAATACCTTTATATAAAAAAAGCTCATACAAATTTGTGTGTAATATTAATATTAACATACTTTATTAAAATCTCTCTCTGTATAATATTTAATATATTTAAATATTTATAATATTTTTATATATTATTATATAAAATTGTTTGTATCATTGTTCTATTAATTATTTCAATTTCAATATTTTAATTTTATAAAAATTGTTTTTTTTTCACTCAGAAAATCAATATATTTTAATTAATTAGGCAAATCAATTATTTGAATTAAATTCGAAATTATAATTAAATTCAATTCAAATTTAAACTCATAAATTAAAATTATTCATAAGAAACATTTTAATTTAATAATACATAAAATAAATATATAAAATAAAACTAATAAATATATTCATTTATATTAAATATTACATAAAATTATAAGATAAATACTATACAATATAATTTAATACAGTAAGTTTTATTCTTATTTTATGTATTATTAAATTAAAATGTTCCTTATGAATAATTTTAATATATGAGTTTAAATTTGAATTGGATTTAATTATAATTTCGAATTTAAAGCAAATAATTAATTTACTTAATTGATTAAAATATAACAATTATTCAAACAATTTTATTTAAACTTCAGTAAACTACTTTAAAAAAATTTATACTTCTATGCTCAAATCATGTAAATAATAAACAATAAATATTATTTTTAGCTCTAAAATTCATAAATTGTTTGTAAAAATAAAAAATATATTTTCAATATTACACGATGATGGAAAATTGAGCTTTTAAACGGTTTCATAGCTACGTTTATGTATTTGACGTCATATCCTGCAAACCGTCCGGAAATCCGGTTTTACTGTACATGGATTCTTCATTGTACATGATAATATAATCTATGATTTATTTAAAAAATTAAATGAAATGAAGAAAATTTTTTTAAAAAAGATTCATTTAAAAAATTTTACAAATATTTAAATATATATTTATGAAAAATATTCATGTGCTAAATAGCATTTTTGTAAAATAATAATTTTATTTATGGAATTTTTTTTAAAATTTATGTGTAATTATAGAGAAGAAATAGACATACGAAATATAATATTTACATAACTATTGTTTATAAAAGTAATAGATGTTATCAATTAAATAATTTGTAAATTATATAAAAATGTATACGCACTTAATTCTAATCTATTGTTTAAAATAATAAATAAATAATTAATATTTTAGAAAACTTTTTTTATATTTAAGGGAAATAAATACTTCAGTGAATTTGTTATATTAAAAATACAAATTTTTGAGGTATTAATGTATTATTGATTATAGTACAATTTAGTAGTAAACCGTTGAAACTTTCGTTATGCTTATAATATACTGAACTAATATAAATACATACAATCTGACAAAAACGAATAAGGTTATAATGCAATAAATATTTTCTCCTTTATTATTTTACAACAGTATTTATTGTTATAATGAATTATGAAATTTGTTTATTAATTTAGAATTCAATATATTACATTTATATAAGGAAATAAGATCTATATAATTATTTTTTTTATCAGTTTTTTATAGAACTTAATAAAAATCTGTATGATGTAGAAGAAATATTCAATTTCAGTACATTATTTAATTATTATTTTTACAAAATTTGAATGTACTTTAATTAAGAAAAAATACATTACAAATTAATGTTTTATACATTAATAATTCAATACATAATTCAGAAATGGCAATAGCAGATACTATCGAATGCAAAATTTAAAAATTACTAAAAACCAACTATTCTATAAATAAATTTAAATTATTAAATTATTAAATTATTAAAATTTTTTCTTTAAATACTGTTCAAATATCTATTTATTAAAAATAGTATTATTATTATTATATTCGTAAATAATTCTATGAATAATTTTTTTTATTATATTTTATTTAAAATAATTATACTCAGTGTAATTTATTAGCTAACAATCAAATTTAAGGAATTAACATGTTAAATATAAAGAATAAAAGAGGTATTTTATTAAATTTTCCATTAGATAATTACATATTTTTATTTATTTATGAGATATTTATGAATAAAGTATTAAAAACTAAATATAATTAGCCTGTTTCTATAACATTATCCTTCATTACTTATTTAATTATTAATAAATTAAAATAATAAATAAATATACATAAAATCATAAATATAAAAACTAACTTTTGCAAATTATGAATTCTATTTATATAAAATTGTTCAAAATTTTAATTATTTTTACTTAATTTATGGAATAGTTATTAATTCTAAATTCAATTTTCATAATGTTGGTACAATTAAAAATGATTATGTTACACATGAATTAAGATTAATGTATCTGAACTACAGCTAATGCAGTCGTTCAATATTTCTTGGAAATTTTACTTTATATACGCTTTTCGGTTTGTGTTTCAAGTGAATAACGTATAAAGAAAAAAAACGCTTGATTTAATTAATTAAAACAGCATGGGTAGAAAAAACCAAAATGATATTTAGTTTATGAGTGATATGTACAAATTTAACGCAATATGTATAATTAAGCCCAATAATAAAGTTGAAAATATTAGTAATGTACAATACATAATAGTTAAGAGGTTAGAAAGTTATTAGGAGAGGCATTTGAATACTAGAACCAACAATATTTGTAAGAATTAAATCTGTGCTTCTCTTTATAATCGTTAAGTGATATTTCTTTATTATATTAATTAAAATTTTAATTTTGTCTTATATTATAGTGTTATTCATTTCTTTATGTTGATATAATATATAGGAATGTACCTTTGGTTATTCTGCAAGTATTGTGAAAAGCTTAATAAATGAAAGTAAATGAAAGCATATGTCCCGTTTTTAGACATTTATTGAAGCACAGTTTGTTCGTATAGAAGTTATTAAAACAATGCTATATTCTGTAGTTTAATAAAGCTCGAGAAAAGTGAATTCAACATAATTTCAAGATACGATAGTTGAGGTGTTTTGATGAGGCATACAATATTCTAATGCTAATATAATTTTGTAATTCGAATTGGATTCAAATAATTTTAAACAAAATATCGAATGTTTTCTATTTTTTCTATTATGAATGCTGCAATATTAAATCATATTAAAGCGCCGTATGACAAAATCGGCTTAATTAATATTATATAACATATTATTTTAACTTTATTATTCAAATTTTTAAATAATAAAGTCAAGTATAATAATAATCTTAAATAAGTAAATTGAGAATTGAAGAACATAGGTAACGTAACGTTATTTATGATGGGTCTTTTATTTCTATTTCATTTAAATCATTTCAGATTTAGTCAATATTTTATGATTTGTTTACACCTTGTCTGCTAATTATATGGATATTAATTTAAAAACATCTTTTAATTTTGGGTAACAAGCATTATCGATGAAGATCACACTTTTGTTTTTGCGCTTATAGATTTAAATTCATGTGAATTCGTAATTAAATAATAATAAAATAATAATTCTGTAACTCAATTTGTTTTCTAAAGGTAACATTGTCGTCAGAATTATTATTATTTTCGGGATCTAATAGGTTATTATTTATTGATGTATTAAATATATTTGCTAACATAGTTAGATTTTTTTTCTTTGTATTTGATATTTGTTTACAGATGTGATACCTTGGAATTTTTTATTATCTTGTTTGTACATCGAAGAATATGGAATATAGGTGCCCACTGCTGAGGGAAAGCAATCTGAAGTATTAGTTGACGATTGCATTTTTGGATCTCCGGTAATAAATTTAGTAAATTAAGTAAAACAAAAAATTAAATAAAAAATAAATTAAATTCTTGGTAAATTTATATATTTTAATTTACTTATATTTATGGAATAATTATTACGAGTAAATGAAAGAATTGTGCTTAAAAACTTTATGGGTTCTTCTGTACCTCTAAACACACGGATAGATTAACGAAAAGTATAGAAATAATGAGTAGACTGTAAAAGTAAGAAATGATTTTATAATTAAATTATTATATAGTTAAAGGAAAAAAGACTCTTTTCTTATTTGCAGTCTGTATGATCTCTTTTAATGTTATATGTTAAACTGTCTTATAATATTATATATCGATACTCAAATTATATTATCATTTGATATTAATTAGTGAATTTGAAGAATCTATAGTACTTTTAGTTTAGTTTTTATGTAAAGTTATAAATGTTTTTAGTTTCAGAAAAAAAACTATTAAAAATTGTTGAAATAATAAAATTCAAAATTACATACTTTAAAAAGTTGATAAGAGTCGATCGAAAGACTTCTCATGTCAGTCTGATAGTCTAATCAGCTAATTCAGTTTTCTTTATTACGCTCGATCGACTTTAATTAGCTTCTTAAATTTTATTATGATTTTAAATACATTCAATTTTTTTTAAATATTGATCTGCTTTGATTCACGTGATTTTTATAAAATTTGAGCATTGCTATCATTCCCGTCCTATCAATTTATCTTTGCCTTATAGTCCTTCTTTTTTCCTGTTGCTTTTTCGAATTCTTCTTTTTACAATCCTTACATTGAACATTATATTATTTTGATATTATATATTTCATATTCGACCCACTTAAAATTTATATAATAAAGGAAAGCGCGCATTGAGTCTAGAAATAGCTTTTAATATGAAAATCATAGTTTAATTAACAAAGATGTTATCATTACATGCTTGATGTTGTTGAATATTTAAAATAATATTAATTCTACTTCTTCTGTCTCTAACATCTTCTCGTTTGCTCCTGAAACACTCAACCATATATGGATATATGGTAATTAGTTTACTATTTAACAGATCATGCACTTCTAGTCGTGATGATTGATGAATACAAATTGCAAATTAAGTAACTTTTCAGTTTATTTTCTACTACTGATTCCTCATCAAATTTCTTGCTTACAAGTTCAGCTATCTTAAATATTTATCTAACTTTTTATAATAATAAAAAAATCTCTCTGAAATATAGAAATTTTGTATTATTTCAATTTGGATAACTATTCTTGACAATAAAATCGACACTTTTTAGATTATGAAATTTTTTTATTTTTATTTTATTTTAATTTTTATTTTAGATTATGATTATTTTTTCATAAAAACTTCTTCTTTTATGCGCAACACTAAAATTCCTACTGAACTCAAACATTATTCCACCTAATCCTTAGTTTTAAATTTAACAATTTCGTAAATGTGTCTCCATACACTAAAACTGATTTGAAAACGTATTGTTTACTTTATATGACTTTTCTAT
Source organism: Eupristina koningsbergeri (assembly GCA_018907245.1). Classification (NCBI taxonomy): domain Eukaryota; kingdom Metazoa; phylum Arthropoda; class Insecta; order Hymenoptera; family Agaonidae; genus Eupristina; species Eupristina koningsbergeri. Next base: position 136,461 of record JACCHV010000044.1, read on the forward strand.
TCATCCCTACAATAAAGTTAATAAAAATCGTTCTATAATAATATTGTTACTATGATATTTTCTATACATTTCTTTTAACATTTTTCAAGTTTTTTGTTATTGGTTGTTTTTTCTCAGCAGAAATTATACATCTGCAATTCTTTTTCATATTAAGGGAAAATTTAGTCGGTAAAAATTCAATATTACAGTATTATTTCAGTATTATTATATATTACTTATATTATATTATTAATATTTCTTTCTTTTGTTTCTTTATAACAGCTTAATTTTTCGATTTTTCTACAAAGTACTTTATATTACACATAATTTATGGACCGTATTTGCTCTTTTGAACTATATATTATTACGATATAGACATCAACGTTATTTTATTCCTAAATAAAAATTGTATTTTTATATAACCGATTAAATCACTAATCGATTAATGAATTTAATTAAATTTAATTAAATTATTAAAAAATTCACTTTTTTAATATTGATGGAATCATACAAATATTTTTAGAAAAAAATAAAAATAATTGAAAAATTAAAAATATCTGCTTAACATTAAAAATATATATTATTTATAAATGGTAGTTACAGGAGTTGCAGTAAAAATATTTCATGTATTTATTAATATTTCAAATTCTATAAATTTTAATGTATTGAGTACACAAAAAATTCAGATTTATTATTCAATGTATTTAAATTTTATGTAATATGTATTTATATTTTATATATTATTTATATAAACATTTTAAATAAAAATTTGTATAGTACCGGTATTGTTCACAAAACCCATGTACGTTTTAACCGAATAAGGTTTGATTGGAGATGTAGGCTTATAGGTAAATAATCTAAACGTTTTATTAATTTAGTTTTATTTTATTGAATTAATACGTAGGCTTATAATATCACTATTCTAGTCGAAGTCGGGAGTACTCGTCTCAGTCTTTCCTGAAAAAGATGCGAATCCTTATAGATGAGCATATGTATATGCTGGTCTGCCTTGGCTGATATTAGAAGGTTTAGATGAAGAGTTCTGAGTGCTAGTTTTTGGAGAATTGTTGAAAGTATCTGAACGTTACTTGCTTTCAGTAAACTTATGCATCTAAAAATTTTGTTTCTATCCGTCAGACCTCTCAAGTTATTTGATATAAATTATAGTCGAAACTAATTGTTTTGGTTGTTTGCTTCTTGCCTTTTATAGTTATTTGGCTTAGTGACGGATGTTTATTGACTTTAGTCCAGTCATTTTTAGTTTAATTTAGTTTTAATTTTATTATTATTTCATTTTTATTAAATTTAATATATTATTTAATTTTTAATTTAATTTAATTTCTCTCAAAATGAAAAATTTTACAAAGTATTTGAGATTTTTTTTTGAAATCGATTAAATGCGATCTGTAGAAAAAGAATATCGCTATGCTACATGTGAACTATTGGTTACATTAACAAAAAAAAATCCTGCTTTTTTCCAAAATAGTACTTATATCTTGAAAACTAAGACTCAGGAAGAAATTTTATTAGCTCACTTTTCATTCTTATTTAATTTGCTAAATAATTTGCTAAATTCCGAGTGAGAGAATAATCATACCTTTTTAAGAGCGACTATTCATCTGCATAATATTATACAATGTTATTAATATTAAATTTGTGTAAATATGCATAAAACGTTATAACAGATTTTTGCAAACTCAAGGCTTTTTACATTGAAAAAATTGATATTTTGATTTTTGCAATTAACTATTAAGAAAATTGAACTAATAAAGTTTCTTCGTCCTCCAAGGCTTAGTTTTTTTTCCAATAAAAAAAATAGGGTTTTTTTTAATTTAAAAAATTTCTAGCGATAGCATAGCAATATTCCTTTTCTACAAATCGCATTAAAAAAAATCTCGACTATTTCGGGCCGTGTCCAAAATGATCCTTTTTTCAGCTAAAAGGACTTGACTTTTTATTTAAGTCGTTCAATTGTGCATTCCTTTATATTTGTATCTTGTACCATTAGTTATATTTCTGTCCAATAGGCAGAAGTAATATCGACGTATTTAATTAAACTCGAATCTCAATTTTGGTTACTAAGTAACAGCATTTTATACATGCTGTTATTATATTAGATATGGAAATTAATTAATTTGGTATTTTAAAAACATAAACTATAAATAAACCATAAATATTTTATGGTTAGTTTTCTTAGTTATAGATTTAAATATTATAATGTAATAGTTTCATAAAATTAAATTCGCAATAAAAAATATTGTCATTATTATCAGTTTTACATGTAAATAAACTATTGTTGTACATTCATGATCATTAAATCAATATACAGAATAAATTAAATTATAAAAGAAATAATTTTTTTTTATTTAGTCTATGAATTCAGAGTACAAAGTATAGAACCGAAAAAGGACAATGAAAAATATTCAAAAGTAAAATAGCTAATAAAAAAATAAATCATTAACTACAATCTATAATTTTAATCTTATATAGTTTTTTTAAAGATTAGTTACTATTTATAATAAATATGCATATACATATATACATGTATATATATAACATATACACAGGATCGTGTATTTATACAACTCTGCTATAGTAAGCTTGCGAATAGCAGAGTCTTTATTCATTTTTAAATTGCTATTTAGTCTACTGCGAACAGTGAAACATCGTTACGGAGCCAAATTTTAGATACACATAAGTCAATTTCTATTAAGCTCATGCTTAAATACCGACATTGGCGAATTTGTACGTTACTTATATTGTACATTTTAATGTCATGTGCCCTATCTATCGGACATATTTATATTTATTAGTACGCGTAATATTTATTAATTTTTTATTACTTATTTGCATATTTAAAATTGGAGTATTTTTTAGTCTATATTAGTGAAGCATAGCCCAATAATCAGAAGTGAGTTTCTCATCCTTATCGGCCCTTTCATTACAAAAGCATAATAAAAGATTGATAGCAAGTGTATATTTGTTGTATCTGGTGTATGCAACGGTTTTAAGTGAGGATATTTTATAAATGTACATTATGATTTAGTTAGGCAACAATTGTTTTTATTTTTTTTTTTTTTTATTTCCGTTTAAAAATTACTATTTTACTTAATAATATACTTAAAAATAGTAATTTTTAAACATAAATGGAAAAGAAAAGTAATAAAAATAAGCGTAGCTAAATCAGATTCAGTGTACTTCAGTTATAATGTACATTTGTAAAATATTCTAACTTTAAGCCAATCCATACAATAGATATAAAAAATATACTCATTCTCAATCTTTTTTTATGTTTTAATGCTAAAAGGGCTGATAAAGAATAGAAAATGATTTTTCATTGAACGGTGTTTTTGGCCTCATTTAAAACAGTTCTACTCGTTCAAGATATCAATAAAAACAAAAAAAGAATATTTTTGGTAGATCAGCCAAGCTGTGCAGTGTAAAAAATATTTTTATATTTTTTCTAAGCTTCCGAGAATCTGGCATCAAAACAGAAGACCATTCAAATGCACAATGATGATTTTAATAGTTAAGTAGTTAGAGTTTTGTGTTATGCCATTTCGTTATTATGTAACGCTCTGAGCGTAAACGAAAACTCGGAGGTATATACGTTTACCCATGAGAATAGCTTTGTATACTCAGCATTAAAAGTCGCCCTCCATCCTGATATATATGCAGCAAAACAATCATGAGCATACACCACGCGACATTTCCTTATGGAACTCATAAAACACGACTTGGCAGTTTGTTATAAGCTTACTTGCTTGGCCTCTTTTGCTCTTTCTGTTGCTATTGCTGCTACTATTGGTGTTACCTCTTTCTTTTTGCCTTGCGCACGTACCTCGCGCGTCCTTACATTGCAGTAAAAATTCTCTGGCAAGACTTACACGTAGCGTCCAATGACCTTTGCAATGAGTTCATAACACGTTCATACTTTCAGTTTTTTTAAGTACTACAGTGTTGAATAATGAAATAGTTAGAAGTTTGTTTTCCTGGGAAATAATGAGTTTTTATATAATAAATTCAAATGAATTCTAACTTTCTAGAAATAAAAATCGAGGGAAATTTACTCGGATTTGTAATCGAATTAAAATATAACTTAAAAGTTTTAATAATCTATGGCATCCATCAATACAAAGATATTTTATTACTATGAGCATTAAAATTATTGTATTACATTAGCATTTAAAAGTATTTCGACATATGAGAAATAAATGTTTTTAATAAATGTTCATTGTTATAACCACATTGCCTTTAACGAATAACAAATAAATTATAAAGTAATATGCAATATTTCATTTTTATTCAAATCAAAAATATTAAATTTTCAGATAAAATATAAAAAGTACGAAAATTAATTTAAACAAACCGATTTACAAAAACACTAAAAAATCGAAACAGTAAAATCCACCACTCTCAGAACATAATGCAATGGTAATATAAATATAATATTGCTAAATACAGATTATAAATAACTATGATAATCAATTATTATTATACAATCATACACTAACTAAATCAATCTAATTAAGCTAAATTATGATCAATGTAATAATACACTCAATTAACTGATGATATTTAGTTAAGAGAGTTGCATTACAAAACTTTTGTACATTTACTAATATTAATAATTAAATTTTTAAAAAATCTATAATTTATACACATATTATATACACGTAATAAATATATATTGTGAAAGAAATTTATATTTAATTTAGAAACTAGTTTATTTGTTACATGCATTAAAACATTGTGAACATATACAATTAAACATTTAAATAAACTATCAATAAAGTATAAATAAATATGTATAGAAATAAAATTAAAATAAAATATGGAAAATTCAAATTTAATTATGATTTGAGATTAAATTTGACATAAACTAATTGATTTTGAAAGCCAAACCCCTTTTTATGTTATATAGTAAGCACTTTATCACGTTGTGAGTGGGTGGAACATGAATATTTCAAAAATGTTTCAACGTCTATGCTGTTTGATTTATCTATTGTTCGTATTGAGAGACATATTAAAACCATATGTACAGAAATATGTTTATACTTTTTAATACAAACATTTTTAAACTGTTAATATTAATTTTTCTTTATATTTTTTTTTTTTTTTTTTTTTTTGTTTTTTGTATATTTTTATTATATATATAAGTGTACATATATTTTAGAAGAATTTATTTTTTAATATTTAAAAAATAATTGTAGAAATATTTATTGTTGTACGTAATAAATTAACAAATTTTTATAAAAGGAAATTCTATATATTATATTTCTTAAATTTATTAAATTACAATTTTAATTACTACTATTTTTTTATTGTAATTACCATATTATTTGTTATTATTATTATTATTATTATTATTATTATTATTATTATTATTATTTTTATTATTATTATTATTATTATTATTATTATTTACTATAATTGTTTTTATTTTTCAATACTACATCAATAATTAATATTTATAAGAATAGATTAAAATAATATTTTTAAATTATAGATAATAAATTAATAAAAAATAGTAAGCGACATTTTTTTGGCAATTTTATGTAAAAAGATTAATAATACCTGTTATGAAGTCTTAAATAAAATATTTTTATTCTTGGGTTTAAGGATTTTTTCAATTTTAATATTAGAAAATTAATGATTGTTTAGCATGATCAATATAAAAAATGTTAGTCAAGCAATAGTATAGTACAATAATAGCATTAAATTCAATTTTTTTGATATTTTTTTAATGAAATAAAATTCAGTTAAGATTAATTTTTATTAAAATAAATTTTTAAATGAATTTAAAAAAAAATATATACACCGACGAACATTTATATGTATATTAATATATAATATTTAGAACATTTAAAATAATTTAATATTATCTTTTATAATCTTAATAAATCATTCCTTAAAAATAATAAATATTCATTTGATATTTTATATTATCATTTTACATACTCGTCCACTATTTTATATAACATTATATTTAATATTTTTTTGTATCATACGAAAATAATTAATTATGAATTATACTCGTATATTTTAGAAAATTATTATAGTAAGAAATTTTTTACTTTTAAAATTGATTATCTGTCAAAAGTTAATATCTACTATTCCAAATTTTTTTTTTATAACCTATTACATAAAATAATATTTTTTTATTTTTATTAAAATTCGTTTTTTAATCTATGAATTTAATTAAAAAATAATTGAATTATTAATTTTGTAAATAAAAATCACACTCATTTATTTATTATGAGAAAATGTAGTCAAATTTGTGTTATCAAAGAAAGCCGGAATTTGAATTTTAAAATACTAGTATTCTGAGATCAGTAAATCAGAGTATTTGATTATTTAAGAAGAAACAAACACATCTATGATTATCACTACCATCGACTCCCTATTTAAAACTGTATGCGTGAAATGACCTCACAGTACTCACCATCTAATGTATAACATGTAAAGAGTAGCTATAATCGAAAAGCAGGCAATACTATCCTTCTATAGATTAGTAATATAAAGAAGGAGACATTGATTTATCTATTTTGTTGACTAAATTTATCCCCATATAATCATTTTTATCTCTGACCAATCTTTACACTCTCAACTTTTTCGTGTCCGAACTAAGATTAATGAATGAATGTAAATCCATATTTGATGAATTGTACATTTATACAATTCATTTTATGCATCATGTATAATTTTGTTGGATCTTTATTTAACATTAGATACAAATAAGTACAAGTGAACCATTCAGTAAATTTCGATTTAAATTAATTTCAATTTTATAATACTGACTTTATTAAATAAAAAAATTATTCAAAAATAATTACATCAGACTCTAGCTATTAGGATGGTAAGACCCTTAAAGCGAATACATACACAGATAAAAAAAATGACGCATATAGACTTAACAGTTATATTCACAAAAATAAATTTAAATTTATTAATATTTAATTTTTTAAATAAATAAATATAAAAGATTTAATTCAATATACATTTTTTTAACTTAAAATAAGAATTACAGGTAATAGAAAATATAGTTACTTATATTACTAAAAAAAAATTTCTTTTTTCAGGAGTTTATTTATTTTCAATCTCTAGAAGATAAATGAAAACAAAGATTTGTTAAAAAATTAGGTTTATTAAAAAAATTAAAATTTATTTAATATAATTATTAATACAAGACAATCTAATTTTTCCCAGGTATTAAATATTTAAAATTTTTAAATAAAATTTAATAAAAATGACTTCATATCGTCAAAATCGTTGCTCGATCTCATTTTATTTTATTTTATTGTAGAATAACCTAAAAAACTTTTTTTTTAAATTTTCTCATTTTTTCTGCTCGCAATACTATTAATATTTTCAATAATTAACCGTTAATCTATCATAGTATTGATTTTTATATTAATATATATATATATAAATACAAAAAAATTTATACAAACAATATTGATAAACTTTATGTAAAACTCAATAATCTATAAAAAAAAAAAAGAAACAATTTTTTTAGAATTCATCGAGTTTCATTAGATGAGGAGTAAAACTATTGGTCGAAAGCATTATTACGTTGTGCCTCGCTAAGATTATAAAAGTCCGAGGTGTGCGTACAAGCATGTACGAAAACGTTAAACATGTATATGAGGTGGTCGGCTATCGCTCAACAGTTGTGCGATATGTCTCTTATCTGAACTAGTTGCAGAGCAGTGATTCTCAAACTACTCTTGAAGATGCATACTTCTTATGTGTTGGATGATCATCCTTTTGTCGACCATGTGTTTAATTCCAAGAAATATAGAGAAATAATTTAATTTAGAATTGAAAAGGAATTATGCTTTTTAATTTTCAATTTAAGTAGTTATTAACTCTATTTTGATTAAAATTTGAATTCACAAAATTAATGAATGTACAGCTTTGTTGATCAAGTATTAGAAGCTGGTATATCAACAAATGATTTGCTTAAGAACACACTTTTTAATACAATTTCATTAACATGATGTATTCATCATGTTAATGAAATTAACATTAAGTAATCAAAATAACTTATTTCAACCATACTACCTTCAAAGATTTACTAATTTCAATTTTTTAATTTAATAACGATATAATAAACCATTTAATTATTTGTTTTAGATGATGTTTTTAAATGACCTTTAACGGATCTTTATACAAAAATAAATTTAGACATTAAATTTCAATTTTTTAATAAAAAATATGTATTATAAATAATTAAATTATAATTTTTCTTTTTCTGTAGAATATTTATAAATAATAAAGTATTTTAGGTTTATTTGCATATCGGATTTGTAACCTAAATTTTTATATGTCGTCAAAATAATAGAATATTACAATTTTACACTGCATCGCTCTTATTTATTAATATATTTAATAATATATAATCATAGTTCATTTTTAACTTTTATCAATGATTGCACATATTTTTTATTTGGCCATAAACGGTAATTTACGTTAATAAATATGTCCTGTAAATTGAACATAATTTTATCACATCTAAATTTAAAAACTCATGTATTAGGTATCAGCAATCTATAGAATTATTTTTAAAGCTATTACACCATTGATATAAATATTTCATTTGTAATGCATACTATTGTGCATGTATGCTTTTGCATCTAAATTTCATTACTTAGCTTATAATACTAATTTCATTAATTTAATTAATTAATGTAGATATAATTATGTTTAATAATAAATTTATATATCTTGTATATTGAACTTAACAAAACGAAAAATTGACAATATTTTTTTTATAAAATTACTGATTTATTAAGACTGTGAATGCAATTTATGGTTACAATACTGGTAAATAACATCAAATATTAAATTTTACATATTTACTTATTTTCAACAGTTTTTTAAATAAGCTTTGCTATTCAAATCATGTATATCCTTATTTTTTTATTTTATTTATTCTCACGCAAGTACATTGGAGATCAATTAACTAGTACTAATAATTTTACTCTATTCATTCAATTTAAATAAAGTTTTATTAAAAAATATATTATCATTTAAAAAATTATTAATTACATAAACCTAATTATATTGTTGTATAACTTATTTATTTTCTTGAATCAAGTTATATATTCTTCTTTATTATTTAATATTAAACTTTTATTTTAGATATAATTTTTGCAAATATTACTTAAATGTATTTATAAATTTATTATATTTTATAAAAATTTCTGTTATAATAGAAAATAATTGTTTTATAAAATATAATAAACAAATATTTATATTAATATATCTATTTAACTTCTATTTAATATAATTATAAATATAAAATATAATTATAAATTATAAAAATAATTATAAATACAAAAATAGTTTAATATCGTTCTAATATTTTTGGATTTAATGTTTTATATTGATCTAAAATATGAATTGCACTAAAAAATTAATAAAATTATATATATTTGTTTACAGTAATTAAAAAATTTTAAATAATTTTCAACAGATAAAGGTATTCATAATTTTAATGAAAATAACATCTCATACTGGCATTTTTTTTGAAATGATAAAATTACTTAACATTAATTATAATTTTATCTAATGAAGTAATGTTTTAATTAAAAATTTTACATAGTGAAATAGACAACCTATCTAGTATTTGTCTATTTTAGTGCTCTTGGCGTTGTATCATGTTCATCGGCATTTTTTAACATGTTTAAGCATATTTTAATAATAAAATGAAATAAACGTTTTGTTAAATTGCTTACTTAAATTTTCTTAAATTTTACTTTGTTATATTTTGTTAAATTTTTATTTGTTAAATTTTATTTATAAAAAACGTTTTAAGAACTAATAATGAATAACCGGTCGGTCAATGGCCATTATTTTATCATCTACAATAACTTTTTATTTTGTAATTATAAATATTAAAAAAATGTATTTTTGTTTTAAAATATATATATAAGAAAATCGCTCAATAGATTCTTTAATTATAAATTGAACATTTTTCATTGATTAAAGATTTGAAGTATGCCGACAAGTTTTCAAATTCTTTTTAAACTATTCATCTCCACCTCCCTCACTTGTTGTTGTAGCCAAAAAAAATTCTACGTGTTTACAAGCATTATTTTAAGATTTAATCAATTGCATGATAAAAAAATATACATTAATAATAAGAGTAAATACTCAGCTATCTATAAAGTGTTGTAAAATTCATTTATGCTGTTCATCTTTGTTGCAAACGTTGATAACCTTTAAGACTTCGTATTTTAGAATTTAATAAAAATATTAAGATTTCGTAAAAATTGCAAAAAGCATAATATATATTAATATTAAGTAAAAAGAAAGAAAAATCCATTGACAATTGATAAATGTTTTTTAACAGAATGTTTATGTTAATTAATAAGAAATTTCTTAAAAATTTTAAGTATTGTAAAATTAAAAACAATTTTAATATCTAGATTTGAAAAGATAAAACGAATTTATTAAACAAAAAATTGAACATTTTTTTATTAATATTAGTTTCAATTTTTGATGAATTTGATTGGACTAAAGTATAATTTCATTGATTTTTATATTATCTTCGATAACTTTTACCCATATTAGTTGCTTAAAATGTAATTTTTAAATTAAAACAAAAATATTAAAAAAACTACTGAATTCGTGTAAGTTTTAAATTTTTTTTAGGTTTTTTACTAATAAAAAAAATATTTTTATTCATTTTTCTTTAAAAGAATTATAAATGTAATAAAAATTTAGTAATTTAATCTATTTTCTGGGAAAAAAAAATTAATTTTTAAATTAATAGTATTAATTCATATTGATAAAGATTATTTGGAATTTTAAAAATAGGTAATAAGTTTTAACACACTTAACCTATAGTCATGTACTTAATAGAAGAATATACAGTACTAATTTAAACAGAATTTTATATGTTAAGGTTATGTATTCGAATTGTTATGTATTAGAATTGTTATGGTATCCATATATAAACAGTTTTTAATTTATATTTGTTTCTATATTGCTTTGTAAGTACAACAAAAGTATATAAAGTAAAATTATAAATTTTTAAGGAAATAATAAATTTTATATATTCCTGTAGTGTGCATAAATTGAAAACGAAAATATATTATTTGATTTATTTAAAAAGAAAAATAATATTAGCATGGGTATATCTTTATTTAAATAAGGATTACTAATTAAATTATATTTTTTTGTAATTCCTGCCTTTGGACGCAGAAATGGGCCCTATCTTATTTCTTTATATTGGATTAGTTGCAGTACCTTAATTACAATATTTCATTATCCTATATAACTACCATGATCACATATAATACAATTCTCTCCATTCTACTTCTCACTGTGTCTGTCCTAATTTTACACTATACATATTGTTCCCTTCCTTTCGTCTTTATTCACCACACTTTCTCCATTGCTCCAATATGAGCTCTTGTCTCTCCATCATCTTTCTGTGCGCCTGCCTCCTCTCTCCCCTTTACCACTTCCGTTTGCTTATCCTTGTTTCCCTTCTTCTCAATTCTTCCTCTGTTCTGATTTTCTTATCTTCCTGCCAATTTGGTTAATTAATTTCAACAAATCAAAATTTTTAATTCCTTCCTTAAATTTTTCTAAGTTTCTTCCTTTAGCTAGCAATTGCTCCTTCCCTTAATTTTCACGTTAACTCCCCTATCATTTCACACACCTTAACGAGGTATTTCTAAACGTTTCAAAAAATATTTTATTACCCTTAATTTCCAAATTATAAAAAGATTAAAATTATTAAACTACAATTATTTTTCAATCTCAATTCATTTTATAATAAATATTATTACTTCGAACATCAAACCAGCAGAATAATTAAAAAGTTCTTTTAGACGATGAAATTATTAAATTTGAATGAGGCTCCAACTGAAGTAGACTCCATGATGCAGATGATATGAGATTGTTGTATTTATTTTTCACATAAATGATCCCTCTAATTGAAATAGTGTCATCAAATGAATAAACTTTATTATTCGACTTACTTTAATCTATTATTGAATATTGATAATTTCTGTGTCAATATATTTAAAAATATTGGTCGACATGTTGACTAGTGGTAGTATATTTTTTTTTTTATAGAAATGCACTACTCAAATTTAAATAACTTCAAATTCAAAAAGAATTATTGAAATAAGAAAAATATTAGAAAAGTAACAATACTAAATATATAAGTTATTGTATTAAATCAATGCTGATTAGTACAAAAGCTAATAATGTTTAATTTATGAATCGGGCTAAATTAAAACTTTTTGGTAAAATGAAATATAAATAAGCCATTGATATTATTCATAAAGATTAATCAAACAATAAAAAAAATATGCATCAATTATTACATTTTAGTACACTAATTTTTTTTTTCTTTTATAACAAATAATAATCACATTTCAACGATTTTTAATACAATCAATTTATTAATGATGTAAAAAAAGTTTTATGAAAAACTAAATAAATAAATAATTAACAATTCAAGGAAGATAACTGTAATCCTTAAAAAAAAAAGTATATACAAAAGAAAATCGGTAGCATCAAAAAATGGGATTGCGGGTTATATTAATAAACGGTGGTCAAAAGTAAAACAAAACCATGTATAATAGTAAACGAAAAAACACCACAGAATATTAGTCCTGTCATTTTAGCTGAAAAGTGGAAATCCCACGTAGTATACCGATATTCGTTTTCTACACACTTCAATTAACCGATTGCAAAAAAATCTCGCATAATTCATGTAACATTTAAAACAACCTATTTTCGATTACAATAGCTGGACTATCTGGTCAACCAACAAAACACAGTCGACAAAATATATAAACGAAACATGATATGAAGCTTGGATTTTATGCCATAGTTTGAATTTAGTACTATCACTATCAAAAAAAAAGGAACGTTACTATATTTATTTATTATATATTTTTTTCTCTTTTTTACGAATAATTATTTCGTAAGAAATTTAATAAATAAATAAAACATACGAAATTTCTGTTTTTAAAAATTTTTGTTTATAAAATAATTAATTATGTTAATATTTTTTATTTAAAGTACTTAAAAAAAAAAGATTTTTATTGTTTTATATTACAAATTTGAATAATCACGTCCAAAATTTTGTGACAATAAATTAATATAATATAAATAATTATATAAAAATAAAAAATTGCAATATAAAAAGGACCAAAAAACGTTTACTTTATTTTTATATATATAATTTTATTTTGCAATGTTTCAAATAATATAAAATAAAAATTTTATTTTTACATAACTTTTGAATGAGAATGTACTCATGATATATCTTTAAGTCATCTAAATCAAATTCTATTTATTTAGGCTATTGTAAATTTTAATGACATTTGATCACTCAAAATTACTAAAGAACGTGAATTTATTTAATGAGTGAATTCAATTAATAATAGTAATTACTATATGTGGGTGCTTTGTTTATCTACCTACAGTGTTTTCTCGGTGAATACTAGATAGAAATTAAGTTTCTTTAAGCTCTCTGGTAGTAGTTTATACCATCTCAGCATTATCATAAATACATTAAAAAATGATAGCCAGCTAATTCTAATATTATTCTTTTACATTCGTCCATTCTGACTTATCAGATATCCTTAGCTATTTTATTATTATACTTTAGCAATTTTTTTATTATTCATTTTTTTTTTAACAAACAATATTATTCTGCAATAGACAATATAAAATTAATAACATTGATAATTATTTATCGAAAATAGACATGTTGATATTTGGATTATATAGTTTGATTCTAGAAAAATCCTTTTTTTTGTCTCTCAACTTACTATTCTTTTGTTAGCAGTTCAGCTTACTCGTTTGTTTTCTACCTAGTCCTATTAAGATAAACCGAGAGAACATTCACTCTACTTTTAACCCAGATTACCTATATAATTCTTCTTCGCCCTAAATGAAGTTTCATCATGCAAGTTGATAATTGACTTTTATTCTATGGTATCAAAGGTAATCCAATATTTTAAACTATTAAACGTTTCAACAACGAATTTACCCTAATTCTTCGATAGATTTCGTCTTGAATGTCATAAGAATTATTTTGTAGAATAAAAATCATTACTACCTATCCCCGTATTCTTTTAGCTGAGTATTCCATTAAATCAAAAAAAAATTTAATTCTCTTCATTAGTTTAACCATAGATTCAATTCAAAATTTCAAATTTACAATTTATATGCAGATGTATTAAAAAAACATAATATTTTTAAGAAATGATATCATACTTGCATAGTTTTGTAATAAAAACATTTGATTTTTTTGTTATCTGTGAAACATGTCATCATAGAAGTAAATGCATATTTATTCTTATTATTCATTAAAAAATATCCTTTGAAGCAATAATCAAACATGTTTCATACCTCTAAATTATTTCACAAAGCAAAATAAAAGTACTGTGTTATTTAACATTATGACGTTACGACTATCATGTCGTATAATACCTACATATTCCTGCGATTTAATATTAGCCTTGGTAAGGACAGTATTTCCCCTGTCGAAACTTCGGTAAATTAATTAAAGAATAAACGCTTATTTTTATTCACAGTGCACCTTATTGTATATTTAAAAACGTAATTACAACGTGAATGCTTCTTTGAATTAAAAAAATTTACTAAAATATACTAATACTTAGATCTTCTGTTAGCTTAAAAATCTACCAATAAATACATGGTTCATCCATGAAGTATCGAGTTTTTTTTCATTTTAGGACTATGGTCGTAAAAATTTGGGAGGGGTCTTAAAATGTTGACAAATTCTTTCCTCATTTATTCATTTTTTTTTTTGTTTTTTCGATAATTTGAAGCGGCAGGATTCTACTTCGCGCGAAAAGCGATGGAGCAACTATTCGAACAGCGTTACGCGATAAATTTTTGTTTGCAATTAACAAAAAACAGTGTGAAAACGTATAAAATATTGCAAGAAGTATATGGACATAATTGCATGTCAAAATCGCAAAGTGGAAAATAGCACAGAGCTTTTAAAGAGGACCGAGAAAGAATTATCGACGAGCCTCGATCCGGATATCTAAAAGGCTGTTGAATGGCTAGGAACACCCGGCGCGTGTTAGAAATTTTAAATTTGGACTATTGATGAGCAGATAAAGCAATTCAGGATAAACTGAATTTAACGCGATCTTCAGTGTACAATATAGTACAAAAAAATTTATAAATATCGAAATTTTTGAAAAACATCAAAGCTGAAGAGTTTGAAATGCATTTGAAATTTGAAAAACACGCTTTCAAAAATGTGTTGATGTAGGAGGAAACTATTTTGAAGAATTTAAAATTTTTATTTCACACTGTTTATAAGTCCACCAATAAATCATTTTTCAAAAAAAAAAGATAAGAATTTTTTTTTTTTTAATTTTTGAACAAAACATTCTCGCGTAGTAGTTTTCCACTAATCGCTTCAGCGCGCCGTGTCAAAAATGTAAAAACACCCTTCGCGCGAAGTTAAATCCTGCCGCGCCTAATTATCGAAAAACAAAAAAAAAAAGGACAAATGCGGAAAGAGTTTGTCGACATTTTAAGACCTCTCCCGAATTTCTACGATGAATAGGCGCAAAATGAAACAAAAAACTCGATACTTACGCATTAGGCATCGTATAAAAATTATTTAAAAAGTTTTCAAGATCACCAATTCATCTCCTCTTACTGTTGCAAAGTTCATTACATTTTTAGGTGCAGACATGCAGAGCCACATCTATCCCAGATTTTCTAGATATCAACGTGTTTTCATATGCCCCCCTTTAAAAACCCAATAATCTTCCTAAATTTAAAACAACCCGCAAATAGAAAATGATTTTACTTCACTTTAATTCTAAATAATGAAACTTAATGTCGGTTTTTTGAAAGTCTATTAATGGATTCTATAATATGTGCACATTGCCCTCTTCTTTTTGCATTATAAATTGGGATATAAAACCTATTTATTCCGAGAAAATTCATCAGTTTTAGATACCATCGTATTTAAGCATACCGAATTTTGAAATCAAGCGAGCTCATTTCTAAAAGACTAAATAGGGATTTTGTAACCTTCAATTTTTTTCTTAACAAAATCCATTGATATAGAAAACTACATCATGCCGATCATACTACTTATAAAAAGGAAAGAACTAAAAAAACCATGCATTTTTTCCTCGCATTTCCGACCTGCCTGAAATCACTGCGACAAATAGTCGCTTCAAAAAAAAATGAACCTCTATACTTTTATAAAAAATTATGTATATTTCAGCAGCATTCAAAAACTTAGCCCTCTTATTATAACTTAAAAGGCTTATAATATTGCTATTCTTGATTCATAAAAAAAAATCCCAGACAGTTGTAATAATAAATAACTTTCTTCCTATATTTATCAAGTAGTTTTTTGCTTGAAAGTTTATCATTAATAGAAGAATTGTAAGCCATGTTCTTCACACTTAAAATATTACTATATCTTCGAATTTTCATAGACAGAAAATTATTTCTTAGTTACAAATTTTTACCTATTTTGGTACTATATTTAACCGCGTACTCGCCTGAAAAAGCAAATAATCCATATTAGGACGAAAATCAAGTTTTTTTGGATTCTTTATAAAAAAATTCCTTACATATTACTTATTTTAAAACTTTGGCCGTTATCTAATATTTATCTGTAGTATTGTTTACTATGGACTCTATTTGAAGTATCACAATTTCACTACTAAATCTTCAAAACATCTACTATAAAATTCTTTGAACTTTTCTAGGTTATCCTTGATTCACAATGAAGATTCAGATGACCAATATCTTTTTTGTTGATAAAATGTAAATCATCAGGACACAAATTTGAGGTGATTTACAAGAAAATTATCTTATACATATCTGTGCAGAATGTGCCCTTAAATCGCAAGATAAATTTCCCAGATGGTGCAATCTACGCCTTGTATCTGGTCTTAATCGTCACATTCCTCTTTTTTTTAATTCCTACAACTCATATATTTTCTTTATTTTATGATCTTTTTTCTTTTTATAAGATAAAAAATACTTCTAATAGTATAAAATTATGATAGAGTGAAATTCATAAATCGAAATATTACTTCCCATATATTTTACACCATAATAAAAAAGAAAAGAAAATTATATTATTAACAGGCTAAGAAAAAAGCATTCTTGAAAAATAAAATTTCGAAACGTAACAATTATGAAAATAACATTGACAAATAAGAAAATGGTAAAAAGTATTAGTTTAAGTATTAGATACTAAGAACAATAATGACAACTAACAAAAGGATAATAAAAAATGAGTATAAGAAAGAAAATCAACCATTATACATATTTAATTATTGTATTATTTTATAAATATAGTTAAAAAGGAATGAAATATTATAATTGTGCATAAGAAGTTGACTGCATTTCAAGTTCTTTGGTTATAAATAAAATCTATTAACTAAGAGCGTATACGCATTTTCAGTAATTTGTAAATAGTATAACCCTGAAATTAGGTAAATTGTTTATAGAAACACCATACCTTCTATATTTATAATTATTGTGTGGAAAAAATCCTTTTTTCAGTGTATAGGTATACAAGAATTACAACTTATTAGTTGCTACGCCAACGTTTCGAAGATGTAGTTATCGTCCTTATATATATATAATAATATATCATAGACTGGAAACGCGAAAAAGGCATCATCCCATTAGATTAACTTCTACTTTATGTTAATCCTATCGAAAACATCTGGATCTATATACATTGTTTGTTTATTTTTCTCTGTCTTTCTTGGTTTTATTACAATTTAGCTCTACACTCCCCATTACATTACAACGCAAAACCCCCCTTTTTTTAAATTTAACTCTTGCTACCACTTCGCCTCCCTCTTTACACACCGCCCCCCTACTAAAGAAAAAAATGTACTTAAGTCCGTCAAAAAGCTCCTTTTTACAACTTGGATCAACTTTACATGAGAAACATATCTATACTTTAAAGCAGCTTTTTTGAGAATTTAGATATATTTGGAGAGCGCTTTCTGTTGAATATGCTGAAAATTTATTAAATAGTATGCGCGGAGAGCCAAACATTTAGTGATGCTTGTGGTACTCACCATACATCTTATTGGTATTATTGCATCATACTTCATAATATATAAATAACATTTTTTTAAATAAATTTTTGAATTAATACATTTTACACACTTTTACTTAGCAGACAATTAAAATTTATAATTTTCCTATATACAAAATTTCATTTATCATTTGGTTGTTAGATAGATTTCCTTTGAACTTCAAAATCTATCTAACTAAAATTGATGAAATTATAATAATCTATACATAAATTAGTAAAATAAATATATAAATAGAAGGAAGAAATCTGCAATTACAAGAAAACTTAAAATAATGTGTTTGCATATTAAACATAAATGTCATTTTGTAAAATTAGATTTTAAGCACTTTCCATCTTGTTTATTTAAATAAATTTGAGATCAGGGTGAGGTGTGGTGTAATTAAAACTAACTTATTCAATTATTTTTTGCTGACGTTTCGACAAGGTATCCCTTATCCTTGTCGAGGCTAATTTATTAAAAAATTATTACAATTATTACATACACATTTTTAATAGATACAAAATTATTTATTTTATAATTATTAAAACAAAAATTAAAAAACACACAACACAAAAATATAAATATAACTGTGATAATAAAAACACTGATCAATGCCATACTTGCATATTTTTACCATATTCCGAAAAATTTTTTCTAAATATACACTAACATTTAAAAAGTATGGAATAAATTTCATTCCAAATATAACTAATAAATTAGACACAGTTTTTATAAATGTTAAGGATAAAACTGAAAAATGGGAAAAAACGAATGTATACAAAATTAAAAGTAAAGACTGTTCATCGGTATACATTAGTGAACAAAACGATCCTTAAAAACAAGAATAAATGAACATAAAAAAAATAATTGCAATATATTTATATTGGTGGCACACTCTTATGAGTACAACCACGATATAGATTGGGATAATGCTGATATTCTCGATAGGGTGACTAATTTAAAAAAACATTTAATTTATATTAAAATTAACAATAGTACGATAAACTGACAAAAGGACACTCAAATTTAAATATCAAATATCATATGATGTTCAACAAATAACATAAACAATAACATCATGGCGTAGTTCATGACGTTTTTAAATCATATAAATTGAGGTGATTTTAAATAATGTTTACATTAAATGCTGTGGCATTATGACTAATACGTCATACAATATCAATTCATCTTCGTAACTTAAAATTAGTTAATTAGATTTAAAATAAATAATTTCATATCCATTAAAAATATGTATGTAATAATTGTAATAATTTTTTAATAAATTAACCTCGACAAGGATAAGGGATACCTTGTCGAAACGTCGGCGAAAAAATAATTGAATAAGTTAGTTTTATTTACACCGCACCTCAGCCGAATCTCAAATTTATTTTAACCAAATAAATTCTCTTAATTTCCAATATAATGTTTTGTAATGGCAATCAAAATCTTAAAAACATGAAAAAAATTTTCTTTGACAAAAATGTTTTACATTTACTTCAACAATACCATTTTCACTATATGTTTTCCATTATTGTATCTATATTAAAACGGTTTACATTATTAATTACATTATTTCCAAATTTCATTACAGATTACAACTGAATGTATATATTTAATAGTTCGGAAAAATATATTAAAAATGTAATAAAATTATAAATATTAAATAGTGAAATCTAGACGAAGAAAAGAATATAGACGCTTCAGAGTCTTAATTTTTTCTCAAAAAATGTTAAAGTACGCACTAACTCCATAATCATTCTTTCTTATAAATAAAAATTTAATCCATCTTCGTTGTTTGAACTGTCTATAAATGTACATGTTGATATAATGCAAAGAATTCTTTTTACACTAATATTATGGAATGTATTTATTGCAACTCGTATAATACCAAACAATAATCCTATAGAATCCGCAAAAATCACTTTCATCGTACTATACACATTCGTCTCCTGAAAATTGTTCAAATAATATTAAAATATATAGATCTTTAAAATTTTATTCTCCATGATTGAACACAAAATATATTATTGTCAAATAAGTTGTATATGTTTTAAAAAAAAAAATTATTTATTCAAGTCTTGTATGAAAATAGTATTTTTTTAACACAAAGTTTAAAAGGTGAAATCCTCTAAAGCAGAATATTATGCTATTCGATTTTACAGACAATACTATTTTCAATTTAAGAGGTTAAACTCTTCAACATTAAAGATGATGATCATTAAATAATTATACTTCCCCCATTCTACTGCTCCACTTGACATTGATACTTAATTATTATGCTCATTTACCAATCTCATTTCGGTTTTATCGACGATTCAACTGGTCCAGTATTTTCATTGCATGTACTAACTTATTTAATATGCTATCATGATAACTATATAAATACTTAATAGTACCACAATTACTTTATATTTATTATTATTATTTTTTTTTATTACTTCAGTTTGTATATTTATGTATCATATTATAATATATATACTATATATGTATTTTATACATTAACTATACATTATGCAATTGTGAGTTCCAAAAATGTATCGTTAAAGTACTAAATCAACTATGTGACAACCTACCCATTTATTTTTCCGTGTATTTCATTTCTAGTATAATTTATAAATATATTCTGAACTATAATTTTTGATAATTAGAATTATTTTTATTCTTTTAAAAAAATTTAAATTATTTATACGTAAAATTCAATTTTTTGTAATCGTGTCAATTTTGAATGTTTTTACTGATATTACATGTATATGATATCCTCAAACAACAATGTCTAATTCAAATACAGTTAAACTCGTCAACCACCAAATATTATTTCTAATTTAACGTATAAAATTATTAAATATAACCATTGCTATTACTAAGATAATATAACAATATTAAAAAGTATTTATATTTTAAATGACTATATCGTCACGATTATTCATTGGACTGTGCAAAATCAACTATAGAAAACAAAATACTATAACGATACATAAAATCTTTTAATAAAAAATTCATATAAATTAATTTTTTCTTTTATGTGTTTATTCATGAATAGTTATATATATTATGTTTTTATTGTTAATCAACATTAAATTAGAAAACAATCTTTATAGAAACACTGCCATAACAATTCAAAATTATTTTTAAATAAGTTTTGATACAGATCTTCTAATATATTATATTAAGATTCTTCTGTCATGAAAGTTTAATTAACATTTTATAGTTCACCATTAAATTATCGTATAATTACAACATTTTATTTTGTTATTCTCTTTACTGACTATAATACCAACACATAAGATAAATTACGTTAATATGCAATATTAATTTTTATTTATGATACAAACTTAATTTTGTTTGATATACTAAACAGTTTTTAGAATATGGAACCATCGTTAGATAAAATATAAAAATAATTATTATAATTATATTATTTCAATATTAATACACAAAATAAAGAAATTTTTGTTTAATTTAAAAAAAAAAAATACTTTACTAAAAGTTAAATTAAATTTGATGGATGATTATAAAAATATTTAAATCTACAAAAATTTTTATTCTACAATTCAGTTTATATTTCTAAATAATTTAATAAATTCAAAAACAAAAATTTAACAATAGTTTAAATTGATTACATTATATAAATATATTGTATTATTCATTATAATTTGTATTTCTGTGATACAAGCATAATGGAACAGCTTTACGAATAAAAAAATTTATATAAATACTTTTTGTATAAAAATCATTATTAAATAAATACAGTTAAGTTATAAGAATCTCTATTATTTCAAAGACAATTTCGTTGAAGGCGGAGCAATCTATGATACGTGAAACTTGATTCTCCGTATGAAACTCTCACTTGTTTCGACCGGCAAAGCGCCATTTTGAAAAATTCTTACCCCCACTCTCCTTCATTTTCTTTGATTATTGTAATATATTATCTTTGCATGTTATTTTTTTAAAATATTAAAAAATTTAAGTATATTAATTGATATCACCGATCGTTATTAATTAATCTTATAGATTTAAATTTAATTTTGAATACAATATTATATTGAAATATAATGAAAAAAATATTTAAAAAATTTGTAAAATTTTTTTTATTAATATATTTTTGAAATTTAATAAACTGAAAATAATTAAAATTTTATAATAACTCATTAATTAATTAATATAAATTTAGTGCACTCTAAATAAATTCAATTTACTAATTACAAAAGAATTTAAGCTACTTAATCATTGTTTAATTTCCATTTGCTTTAAAACGATAATTAATTGTTTGATTTTAAAAATAATTTTTAATATTTTTCATTACATTAAATAGAACGCATAAAGCAAGCCTAAATCTAAATTTTCAGTATTCTTAACTTTAAATCATGTAATATATTTTTCAACTATTTTTATTTTACATCTTGATATATTATAATATTTTAAAAATTATAAAATAATAAAATATTTAAGAAAAGAAAGAGAATATAATATATTTGATACTTCATATAAATTAATTTAACAAATTTTTATTGAAGATTTAACTAAAAGAATAAAAGTAAAAATCTATTGGTAAAATATAAATAAAAAAATTGTTATCAACATTAAAAATATTTAAATATTACTTACCTATTTTTATATAAATATAGCAATAGTAGTAGTGAAATAATATCAAATATTGCCAAGTATAATATAAAAACTTATTTATAATTCAATTGTCACTTCAAATTTATAGAATTGAGATTTAAAAATTATTTTGTTTTTCTAACATATTCCAATTTTAAATCCATTTCATAAAGTTTTGTCTGTCAAAAAGTATGTGATTAGTAATAAATACGGTTGCTATTTTTTTATTTATTGATCTTTTTTTGTGATTTAAATATTATTGTGTCATCAAATATTTTTGTATACTAAATTAATATTTAAAAAAAAAAATACAAATACATTTAATAATATTTATATAAATTAAATGAGAATAATTTAATAATCTTATATTCATAATTAATCGATGTACACTTATTTATGTTTGTAAAAGAGTTTTTGGCCAGTAAACTTGATAGATCAGGTATTGGTTTTCCATATTTGATATAATACTAAGCATTACCCACCCCTATTTATAATTATTTATACATTTTACTTTTTAATTTAATTAATTCAATTTAGACAAATTTTTTTAACTTAACGAGTATATCACAAAAATTTATTAAAATATATTAATGGGTAATTTAATTCAGTTTAAAATTCTTATTAATAATAATGATTTTTGGTATCATTATATTATTACATTATTTTTGTATCTTGATAATTGAATATTCAAAGAAATATATCACAATATTTACCTTCATTTATATACATTTTAAATACTTATATATTTAGTAACTCTTTTGAAAACTAAATATTTTTTTAAATTATTCACATAGGTTTAAATCAGAATTAATATTAAACATGTATGTTGAAGGAAGAACAATTTCGGTTTTAAATTCTGTACATTAAATTTACATTGATCATTGCATTTGGGTTAATAACAACATAAGTAATATTCCCACAACATTCTATATCTAACATTAACTATTATGAAAAGTTTTTTTAAACCGATTTTGCTTTCCTTAAAATATATTCCTTTCCATGTAATGAATTAAATTGATTAATATAAATTAATATTATCTAATTTTTCTTAATCATCTTATGGGTGAGTCTAATATACTTGCAAAATTTTTATTGTAATGAAAATAGATCAATCATATAAGATTTTTGGAAATTTATGAAATATTTAAAACATGATTTTTGTATACGACTACTCTATACTCCTTAAAATTAAACTTGACTTGATTATGTTTGACAGTCTCGAATAGTTGTAATAAGTGATATAATAAAAATAGTATTTAATTAGTTTTGGAAAAAAAGTTATTACATATATACATGTATTTTTGTGTATCACTCACTTATTTGTGAAATGGTTGAATTTTACTTATAATTAAAATCAAAAAAATTTACTAATTCCCTAGATAAAGATATACATATATATACAGCGTTATTCAATTTAACCATTTTTTTATGTTAAAAAAATTCAGATTCAGTTGTCTAGTGAGGACATAAATTCTATCATTGACATTATTTTATGTTGCTTTATCTATGTAAGGATTATAAAATCTACTCAACATTAATATTATAAAAAAATTACCGTACAGTTACGAGATTGATCAGCAGCACAATATTTGTTATTCATATTTTGGTCCATCAGAACTGATAGTCGTCCTTGACCATTGCTTCTATATTAATATTTTTGTACTTGTAAGTTACAATTATAAAGCTAGATTAGAGGTTAAAATAAATAAAAATATATTATTATAGGTCTTCCCGTATTTATAGGATATTCTTTACGGTTCTTATCCCTAGTTAGAATATTCAATTTCTTAGTTATTAATTATTACTTAAATAATAAAAATAAATTTCTCGCATCTTTCCTATTAATTATAATGTATATATTTATAATTATTAACTATCTTCATATTTAATGACTTTTACTATTATCTATTACTATCAAAATTCTGTATCATTGTGAGTAGTAATTACAACACACATAAAAATACAAATACTTGCTCATCAATTTGACTCAATTTTAACTCAATTAATCAATTATTCGAAATTTATTTGAAATTTAGATAATTTATTCGAAAATTACAAAAATTCTTAAAATATTGTAAATATAAATATACATGTATTATTTGCCAAATGTTTAGTTATGACGCTTTTGGTAAAGATAATATCGCACTGTATGGTTTATATACAGTATTGCGTGGTCATTAGTGATCTCATGACTTGAAATTAAAACTCTTTGATTCACTCATTTTCTTACGAGAAAAGTTGACTAATATAGATACATTTCAATGCTTAAGAAAGGTCGTGTAAAGTAAAGGTCTTGATATAATTTTATACTTTGACTCAATTTAAAGACTCATAGCAGTAATAAATATCGTAAACAAAACTATAAAATAAAAAATTATCATTCTATTATGTAATCAATCATTTTTATATAGGTATGCTTGACAGATGCATTAAAACATTAAAAGAATTTTCTGTTAAAAACAGTCGATTAAAGCTTGACTTACTCCATGGTTTTTTTTTATTCAAAGGGCTAAAACCTTGAAAGAAATTCAAGAAAATTAATACTCATCAGTAATGCTAGTTTTTAATAAATCAATTGTACAGCTATTGTACTCATATTTTCATTTTTTCAATCCACATTCTCTCACCATATCTATTTGATAATCTCAGTATTCTTCTCCTCTGAAAACTCAGTATTTACTTCAGCCATTATCCTTTAAAAAATATAAATTATTTAACAATAAAGTAGCTTGAAAAATATCTAGTTTCATATAATTATGTTCGGTAATATATCTATAAAATTATTTTTCAAACACGGAAGAACATGCTATAACCAACCATTATATTATACATACTTATTAATTTAAATATAAAAGATAAATGTAAATAATAAATAATATTAAATAATATTTATTATAATAAATAATAGTAAAAATAAATATTAATAAAGATAATAATTATATAATATTTTTATTGTTCTATTATTAAGTTAAAATCAAATATTCACAAATAACAAATCACTTCCGTTTTTATATGAAAGTAATTAACAAACATAGCATTGAATTAATAAAATAATAAAAATACTAACAATACTAAAAATTAATAAAATAAAAAGGTTTTTCTTAAGAGTAGTATCAAACATAATGTGTCCGGAAAGTAATGCCAATTTATTATTTTTGAAGCAACTATTTATTGTACAACATTGATTATTTCTCTTCTATTGTTTCAAAAAGAAATACTGAGATAGAAAAAATGAAGAAAGTATGAAAAAAGAAAATCAATCTCTCGTAAATTGTATATTTTTTTAACATTACAAAAAAGTGAATCTAAGACATGTGAATGTTGATTATCATTAACACATTTCTTTTTTAAATTTATATCATTTAATTTTTTTAATAAAATCTGTGAAAAGTTTAATAAAAAAATTTTTAATTTTTTATTATTAATGATTTTATATTGATATAATATTGTAAAATAAATATATTTATTAAGGCAATAAATTCTATTAATGATTTTATTAAAGTATTTTTTTTGTAAAAGAATTCTTTTATTTTAATTCATAAATATAACTCAATTTTCAAATTTATTTGATTGATTTTTTCCATTGTATTGTTTTCTTCTTAAGACATTTAATTTTATTAAATGAACTAAACATTGTCTACGCTATTAGAAAATAACCATTTGTGATTGGTATAACAATGATTTCTAATCACTCTGAATATCAAACTTGCATTTGAATAATAGTCAGAGAAAAATTCACAACTTTATTGGCCGTGAATAACATAGTTAAAAATTATTCCAGTAATAATAAAGAATCGTGCTGTACAATAAAAAGTCCAATTTGTATAAAAATAAAAACGTACATGCATGATAGGGTAAAAATAATCCTAAAACATTATAACTCATAAGTAATCTCATCATTTTCGTATTTACAGTGTATAATGCAATTATAGTAATGCAACAATCCATATATAATAATCTTTGTGTTGCAATTAGTAGAGGGGAAAAAAATGAAAAAAACTATTAATGTACATATCGATCAATTTAAGTCGACACATATTAACCAAATTAATTAAAAAAACTTGCAATTTTAATACTGAATACACTTTTTGAAACCCCTAAAAAATACTGATAAATACAATATTTGAAAATTAAACAAAAAAATTATATTTATTGATAAATTTTGAACAAGATTTGAGTAATTACATAACGTCATCTCAACTAAGAGGAATGGGATGAACTAAAACCCAATGTTTTTGATCACAATAGAAGTCGAACGTCGTATCATATTAGAATTTCTTGTCTAGAGAATAAAATAAAGTACGCATAGAAAAGAACAAGTATATTGTTAATATTCATAACAATGTACGATAATGTATATACAAAAAAAAAATTCTTTGATATTAAGTTTAATTTATTATTATTCAAAAGAATCTTTATCATAAATAAATTTTGTACATACATTGCTTTAAGTAATACATTTTTTTATATTGCTAGACTTGTATGGTTTAAAAAATTAATATATATTCTCGAAATAATAATTAAATATTATACTTATTTAGATATTTTAACGAGATATGTTAAAAAAAAAAATAGGAGTACTGCTTACACTCTTGTGATGTGAGGTATTTTTTTTCAAAGGTTGGCAACAATTAATAATTGACAAATTGAGGGAAGTTCCAATAATGTCTTTGAATAAGTATACGATCAGTAGTGTGATACTCACCTATACAAGTATTACAACTATCTTGAGTACATTCTCTCCTTAAATGCTAAATTTAATTTTTGAAGTACTAAATAAATTTTTTAAGCATTAAATCTATTTTTTTACTTCGATTAAAAATCTTCGGAATTCTAAATCGATATCTGTAATTAAGGTGCTAAGCCTTATAAGCTGTGCGAATAAATAAGGTTAACTAATTACAATGCTTAATCTCATAGAATTCCGCATCCTAGTAGGTTTAACATATCTTTATCTTCATAATTTATCTGTGCGAGAAAAAACTTTTTTTTACAATAAACTGGTCGTTCATTGATATTCTTGATTTTACTTGCGTTTATTGAATTTACTCTATACACCAATATGTTACTCGAAATGAAATTTTACTATTTCATAATTTCATTTTCGAGCACAGCTAGATAATTAAATTTTATTAAATTAATGTTATAATAATTAAGATTTAAAAATATAATTATTGTGCTTCGATTGAACAACAGTTAAATGTGAATAAACAAATAAAAAAATAATTTTAACATATACATTGTTAATGAAATCACTTCCTTAGGGCACTTTTATTATAAAATTTCAAAACAAAAAATAACAATGAGTTATACATTATTGATCTTTGTAGATATTTGAAACGTTGAATGTTTAATGTTTAGGACAGTCGATTAGTTTATGAAACAAATATAAATTTTATACTTAAGTGTATACAAATCTACATTCTAGATATGTAGTATTCGTCATGAGACGTTTGAACTTCAATATCGAAAAACAATTGACAACATATTTATCATCGCCGTTAATACGTATGATTTTTGTTTACGTTAAAGTTTATTCATAAATTTTTTTTATATAATTCAAAGTACATGAATTATGTAGTAAATCAATTTAAATTTTTTCACGTTAAAAATAAAAATAATACTAAAATTCGAAATATAAAAAATTGGAATAATCTAAACTAAGCTATTCTAAATTTTTTATAAAATAATATGAATTTATCGCAAAATCTAAATTTTTTTTATAATTAATTTTAATTGTAAATGAAAAATAATGATATGAGTATTTATTATAACAATAAGTTGATATAATAATCCAAATTCATATGAGTAAAAATTCTATTTATAGGTCTTTAAAAATTGAATATTTTTGTAAAATTATAAAATAAATAAAAATAAATGAATATTTAATTTTTTAATTATAATTAATTATATATTGAATATTTCTCATTATATTTTTTATAAATATTAAAGTTTGTAAACAATAGTAATAAATTAATAATTGTTTTTACAATAAGAAATCAATATTATTTTTTGCTGTATAAAACACGAATCAAGATAAATAAGGTAAATATATAATAAAAATAAATAATAAATAATAAGTACTGTAAATTAAATATATTTTGAATGAAAAAAATTAATTATTAATTATTATATACACAATATTTAATATGAGAAATAGTACAATAATATGATTTTATTTTTGTTTACAAATTTTGTTGAAAATAAATTATTTATTTAATAAAATACTATACCATATGAAGTATTTCTATAAATCGGTGAAATAGAAAAAGTGATAATTAATAATAACAAATATATTATATATTTATATATATATATGTATCATTATTATTTATTATATAAAAAAATTTACTATTAATAATTATTATAACCTACAAAATATAAATAATACTCGACAAAAATATATTGTATAATACAGAGTTTAAAAATTATATGATAATAGTACAATATTTTAAATTATAAATTTGTATTATAAAATTAATTAAAATTTAATACATTACTAAGAAACATACTTAATATAATATATACTTATAAAATATTAATTTAATTTTATACACAGTTTTCAATGAATTATTAGCTTTTCATAAATAATTTTCAACTATTATAAATGATGCCTTCGTATAAATATTATAAATAATTATTAAGCCATCGATGAATGAAATGTATTTTAAATCCAAATTTTAACTTCATACATTTACTTTGTAAAAAATTAATTCATTATTATTTTATGCATTTCATATTTCTTTTTTAATATTTATCAGAATGGAAAGTTGATATTAATTAGAATCAATTAAAAATTAATAATACAAATACAAAATAATTAACTATATTAAATGTTTTTAAATTGTAGAATAATCTTTTTATTATATTATAGAATTTCCTATATTATTAATTACGTATATTTATTTATTATTAAAAAATTTGCTTTAATTTAATATATATTATTATCATTGAAAGTTTTACGTAAAAATTTATTTTATTTAAAAATAAATATAGTTTCTTGTTCTCTTTAAAATAAATTATATTAAAAATAAACGGTTGAACATATTACTTTAAAAACATTTACTTTTTGAATTAAAATTGAACTTAAAATTAAAGTATTTTATTATTTATCTGAATATATATAATTTTTTTTAAAAATAAATTACTAAAAGAAATATATTTTTGAACTCACATAAATATATACTGAACAGGTAGATAAACTATCTGTTGTAATTAAATATTTATTTTAAATGGTACTATAATTTTAATAATAAAAAAAATAATTATGCAAACGTAATCATTCATAATTTCACCAATAATGACTACTATTTACAATTTAATCATAAAATCGAAAATAATTCCATTCTCTTTTTAGATATTTTGATTATGAAAAATAAAAATGATAAAATTATAAATTATAAATTGCTATAAAAAATTCTCAAACTCACATATATCTTTTAATTGGAAATTCAACCATACATTCTCATAAAAAAATAACATAACTTTCAAATTAATTTATAAAACTAGCATTCTATCAAACAAAAAATTCCATAAAAATAATATGAAGATAGTCAAATATATTCTAAAAGATAATCATTATCCTGATTATTTTATCGAAAGATATTTTAAAAAACTTCTTAAAAAATTTTCCTACATTAATAACAGTAATAATAATATTGGTAAGTTGAAATAACAATCGTTCCATTATATTTTGAAAAATTCTTTTCAGAATTTGAAAAATAATTTAAAAAAAAAAAAAAAAATAGAATTAATCCTGACGGTTAATAATAAAATTAATTCAGTTATTAAAATAAGTAAAACCAAAAAAATGTGTATTCTGATGGTTTTTTGTAAAATAAAATGTAAGAAATATATTGAAGAAACTAAACGTAGCTTAAAAATCCGGATAAATGGACATAAAAAAGACAGTCAATAGTTTTATAGTAACTATAAATTGAAATGTGCGCCAGCACAAAATAGGTTGAAACAGTATTTTAATTCTTGACAGTGAGATTAACTGAAAAAAGAGAACTTTATCTGAATATGTATTCACTATAATGCACAATAATACTCAATCATCTAAAAGGATACACGAATTAATTGGTATCAGTCGATTTGTGTTATTATAATGTACAATAATTTTTGTGATGCAGAATAATAGTATACATGTATAATAACGTACAAGAAAGTATTACTTTCATATTATATTCTGAGATGGTGATGATTACATGTTGCAAATCCTATTTGTAACTGTTTTATTAATAGATAATTAATTTTTTATGGTCATGTGTGTGTTAATAAAATAATTTTCATCTAATTATTTATTTAATAAATATCATTGATAACGATAAACGTTCTCTTATTAAAAGGTTAACAAAATAATTAAAGAATAAGCACTTTTGCTTTTATTTTAATTGCTCATATCAGGATCCATATTAACTTCTTAATTTTACAACAATATGGAAGGTGCTTCGAATCAATATTTTTTTTTTATTATTATAGAAATTGAATATTGAAATTAGAAGGAGCTTAATTAATTAAATAAGATATATTTCAAATGCTGTATTTTATAAATCTATCTATCTACAAATGCGGTTTTGATAAATAGTAAATAGAGACTGGCTTCGTTAGCTTCTTCGACATTTTATAGTCGCTATCTATCATGCATGGTATGTCCGGAAAATATAGTTTTTATTTTTTTTATTTTTTTTTTAAACCACTATTTGCCATAGCATTTTTACGGAAAAGGAAAAATTTATGGCTTAGTAAAAATCTTAAGGTTTTTAAATGTTAAAAACAATTTTTAAGGGTAACTACTTGTAAATGTTGATAAATTCAAGGTGTCATCAATTACCCTGACTCTTAAATGACGGTTTGAACCTCAAAATTTTATGTTTAGACTCGACATTAGAATCCAGTCGAGATGCTTTTGGGTGCTCAGAACGGGTCTCATAAATGATTTTCTTGAAAGCCCTGTATCATTTTTATAAATTATGATTTACACTTTTATTTATTTTTAAAAATATTTTTAATATTTAAAAGTCTCTACAGCATTTTGTCAAGTTGCAAATAAATTGTTATCGTATAAATCTGTTCTAATAGAAGCTTTATCGTGCCGTGTTACAAAACTGAAAAACACGTTTCGTACGAAGATAAATCCTGCCGTTCCTAATAGTTGAAAAAAAGGACAAATAGGAAAAAAACTTGCAGTTTTCAATTACTATGATAAATGGTGCTTCAAAAATAATAAAAACTCGATACTTTCCAGACACACCATGTAAATTATTTTCTGGACTTATGGGCAGCTGTTTCCGCTTTCATTTATATTATTTAATTTTTTCCTATATTATTAACATTATTTTAATTCTTGAGTTCTTATTTTTCATCTAAAGATTTCAGTCAGTAATTATTTAGAATTTTGGATTATTATTAAAAAACAAATTAAAAATTTATAAATAAATTAAGTATTATGTAGAATATATCGCTAGATACAAAAAAGAAACTTAATTGCTCTACCATATTATTTATCTAATAGGAGTTAAATACTATCAAATACCTAGTCATTTTTAATACTAAATTATAATAAAATTCTAATATTTTGTACATGTATTCTTTTCATTTACATTATTTTGAAATAATCCTATCAGTTCCGAGCCTCGACCAGCATGCATACAACACGTGGTATTGTTATATTAATGCATTGTCATAAATGCACATGGTATAATTATGCTTTATCACTTCTATTATTTTTTTTAAACCATCAAAAATTTTTACAGTAAATAAGTAATAAACTTTATTTTATGATTTAAATTTCATTAAATTTTTAACATAATATTTTTACTATTGAATATTCAATCACCGAAAGTGTATATAAAAACATTTACTTGATTATTATTAATATTATTATTTTAATTGATATTTTTTATACAATATATTCTATCATTATCAAATACCTGTAATATAAAGTATTTATAACTTAAACGCTTTGAAAACTTTTATTTGGAATTTTATGTTGATATAAAAATATTTAACACGTATTATAAAATAATAGTTTAAATAAATACTTTGGTAATATATTATTTTCTAAAACAAAAATGTGGGATAAAAAATGTTTTTAAATTAAATACATCAAGAAATATTTGTTTTGGATAATTAGATTAAATTCTACCAATAATATTTAAAATGTAAATATTAAACAAATGAATGAGTATTTAAAAATTAGTCGAAGAAAAAATATTTATACAGTGTATTATGAAAAAATATTTAGAAGTGCAGGACATGATCAGGGCGATCTGTACGAGCGGTCGTGTACATGCATGTTGTATATATATATTTGAATATATATTTCTGAAAATATATTAGATGTAGAGTAAATATATAAATACTTTTATCGATTTTTTATTAATTTTTATTAAATCAAATAAGCGAATATTAAATTAGTTTAGTAATTAATTATTTTTTTTAAAAAAAAGGGATTCTAATAGAAATCTTTTTTCAATAATATAAAAGGAAATATATAAATATTCAGAAAATATAGAAATTTAGAATAACAATGTAGATATGTAAAAGTATTTAAGCAATAAAATTATGTTTAATAATTAACTAAACTAAAATACTAAAGAAAAAACAAAAATTTAATCGAAAAACTCTAAAGAATTGTATATTTAAATCTGTTGCGTATTTTTCAATTTAAATAATCTTTCTACATTTTTTAAATTTATTAAGTATTGTTAAAATTTATAGTTTCAATATTAATTTATTTTCTATTCTTTAACAAAGTATAGATTTATTGTACATACATATAGATTAAAATAAATTTTACATCACAATTTAATATGTATTAAAAGAATATGGTAACCCTGAATCATTTTAATATAGCATGATGGTTATTTAAAGCTCATAACACATTATTGAATCATTCAATTTGAATAATATTTTTATTAAAGAAATAATAAAAACATTTCTTTTTATTATTATTATTATTATTATTATTATTATATACTTAATTAATTTACTCAATAATTTAAAAAAATTCTGATTTCTGAGTTGTTGATTCAATAAATTTATTCGTTTATTTAAAATAAATTTTAACCTTAACCACTTAAAAAGTATATATACTTCATTACAGATAACTGTAATTATATGAAGTACGCTTAATCAATTATATTTAAATGCAACTGAAATTTTTTAAAACATATGAATCACACCATTTAATTTCAACGAGAAAAATTTGTAAGGAACTTGCAATAAATATATACGACTGCATTACGTTATCGAGGTGCGTAAGTCGTCGAACAGCAAGTGCCGGTGTTATCATCATTCTGATATCCAACATACATGTACATCCCCCACGAACAGTTTCTGCTCTTCAGTAAGCCGCGAACCATCGGCTAAGTTTATACTGACTTTTTTTTGAAGTTTAAAGTTCATATGGGCTAATAATAATTAATTTTGTTGCACTGTCTGTTAAGGTCAATTGTTTTGTGTTCAAGTATTACTTTTACATGTAATATAACTTGAAGTTTTCAAATAAGTAAAGCATTTACATTTCAATAAGAAATATTTATTCGATGAAAATATTTTTTAAAAAATGTTCTACCTGGAATCAACAATTAGTGAAAATTTAAAATCTAATTGAAAATTTTGTGATTATTCATAAATGTTCGATTAATAACTATACATAATTTTCAGGGAGCTTGGAACTTAATTGTTTTATTGTCAATAAAGTATGGTTTAATTGTCGATGTAATGATAAATAAAATTAGTATAAGAAGCAAAACTAAAGCATGACTCACCAAAATTTCTGGACCGAAATTCAGAAATTTCTCTATTTTCGTCCACGCTCCTTCTTTTCATAATTTTCTTTAAGATAAACCACTTTTTAATAGAAAACTTGTAACTTTCCTTTATTTATCTCGGTTAAGGATAAAATAAAACCAATATAAGGAGCTAAAAGGAAAGAAAGATTATTGAAGAAAAAATATTCTAAACTCGTATAATACGTATATCACTTAAAATCAAGCCAGCACATTATTTTTCATGGAAGTTGCGAGTGTAAATACGTCCAACAGTAGAATGCAAACGCGCACAGTTCGAAAGAATCGAAAGAGAACACTCGATCAGCGTACGTTCTGACTCCGAGAGTATAAAACGTAGTGTTTTCTCTTTTTCCTCCTCCCTCAATGACTCCCTCCGTCTCTGACACGCACTGTATTTTCTTATCTCTATCCTTTTCTTTCGCTCGGTCGCAATAATCGCGCGTGCAATCGAGAGCTCTATGATCGACACTACTCGCTATGTACTCGGTACTTCAGTTTCTTCGTATAAGACATAAGCACGTAAAATAATTACGAAAAGTACTCATAAAGCGTATAACTTCATAAAAAAAAAACAGTAAGCTGAGTTCTCCAAGATTCTAGCCAAGTTTTATAGGCTGAAAAGGAGAATTGTATTGAGACAAAAAAAAAGAGGGAGGTAAAACAAATAGAAAGAGAAAGAGTGAAACGTGCCGTGCAGGGCTGCATTTGTAATGAATATATGTTGGCTAGACGAGGAAAAGCGCGAAAATGATAAATGTTGTGATTTTATGGCTTTGGTATGTAATTCATTGTTAAATTTTATCATAGACAAAATTAGGATTTAACCAATTTCCAATAATTTGTAATATACTTTTAATGAATAAATATACTACCACATTGAAAAATTGCATCTTCGAAGATATTGCATGCAAAAAAAAGTTTATAAATTACTAATGAATTTTATATATAATTTTTTAACAACTTTTATATCATTATAGCTTAATTGTTTATTTATTATACACTCAACTACACATTTTTAATCTATTATATATTTTATACATTATTAGGTATTTAAGTATTGATAAAATATAGATTTTTTAAATGTTATTAATTTAATGAGTACATGTGTATAATGATATTGATACATAAAATAATGGTAAGACAACAGCTTATATGTCCGTATTCTGTTAAATTATTTTGAATCGCTATGTTTAATTATTTTATAAAATATTTAGAATATCATATTTTTTTTAATTATATATTCATAATATAAGTGTTACCGTCTATATTTTTGTTCTATTTAGAGGTATTTGCATACATTTTTTTTTGTATATGAATACAAGTATACATCTCGATGCCTTACTATGTGCATCTAGAAGTTACTCATTAAGTGATTTACAAAATTCAAATAATAAAAGAAGTCTAACTTTGTCAGCTATTACAAAAATACTGATTATTATTGATACACAAAAACTCAGAATTGTTTAATACAAATTAATCACTATAATTTATGTGTCATGGTATAGTGTTGGTGTATAATAATTGATATGTTATACTATTAGAGTTATTGATGTAAATTACATGTGTTTCTTATCATTAATTTTTGTTTTAAACAAATTTTTCAAAAGTTCATGTTTTATTTTCAGTTAATATTTCATTCCTATTAATAATTAGTCTAGAAATAAAATTATAATATTAGTAAACTAATATAAATTATATTACAATATTAAAAATTTTGTTATAATATTTTTAATGATTTTTTCAAAAATTTAATTTTTTTTTTCAATAATATAAAAAAAAAAAAAAAATCAATTATGAATGAATTATTTTTATTATTATTTACTCTGTAATTACTGATTTTTATAAATTAATTAAATAAATTAGAAAATTATTAATATTATTCTTATAAAAATACACTTTTCTTTAAAAATGTATTATAGTAGAAAATATTAATTTCTTATAGATAAGAAATTTCAGGTTTATTATTATCTGTATCACTTAATTTTTAATTTCTTACCCTTTTAGTTTTGTATGTTAAATACATGATTTTATATAAAATTTTAATTACAAATAAAATAATTATACCATACTATTAATTAATGAGAATAAAATCAAAGTAGCATAGTCGACGAATTTCACGAATAAAAACTCTAATAAAAATGAATTAAATCCATGTTCAATGAAACAGATTTTTCCTACAAAATTATATAAAATTTAGATTAGTAAAACTTTGGTGTGGTGGAAATCATAATACAACAAGACTATGATATTTGTAATAGTATATTTTTTATATTGGTGCAAAAAGTTTAAAAAATTGTTGCATAAGAATCAGGGAAATTTTAAACTCGGAATACCTATCAGTGAACCATGTTTTGGTTTGAAAGCCATAAGAGTTTGTTAACATATGTTTCGATAAAAACACTGCTTTATATACGCGAGATGATTTTGATTTCGGAAACCTTTAAATATTTTATAAATTTATTAAATTATCTGAAGAATAAAACTCATGAAGCATTTTAAATAAATTAAAGTAAATCTTTTATTAAAAAAGAATTCATTCTGATTGAAAAAGAACAAATTGTTATTAATGCATAACTAAATCAAACAATTGATTATAAATTATAAAACTAATTATAAAATGTAACAATTATTAGAATATTTTACATTATTTGTAAAAAAATATTTTTTAATAATCGTGTCTATGAACTCTATAATCGGTAGACAACATTAATTTTTTAATACAAATTTACAAAATATTACATATACTTTACCTTCATTTATGTGTATTGTTATAACTTATTTCAATTATTTTTTTAAAATTAAAAAGTTTTTAATTTTAATTTTTATTTTTAAGTTTTTAATTTTAATTGTGATTAGTTATTTAATTTACTTGCCTATTGACGACAATCGGGTTTTCTGATTCGCAAGATTGCTCGGACCGAAAAAGTCAATAAAAAAATCATATAAAAAATATTTTTAATGCAGCATTGATGTCACCTTAAGGGTAATCTAGTCTAGCGTGGAATGTTTTGAAACATTATAAATATATTTTTATACTTTATATTTATAAAGTTTCGAATTATTTCCAAGTCAAGATATACAACAGACTGGAGAGATAAAAAAAAAGTTGAAATTTTTTTTTTTATAATTAAATTATATTAAATTCTATATAGCCGGAACTTCCAATTTTTTTAAATTTCAAAAATTGACAAAATGGCAGCGTTTAAAAAAAAAATCGCTTATTTTTTGTATGTCAAATTAGTAATTTTTGAAATATTATAAAAGGGAAAGTTCATGATATACAAAAAAGTGTTTTATACGTTCTTTCAAAAATTCATATTAATCGAATAATTTGTGTTTCGATCACAGTGTTAGGTATTTTTGAAAATATAGTTTTGATAAAAACGCGATTAAAGGTTTGAGTAATAATATTTGTAATATAAAATAAATGTTTATATATTTACATGTAATTTACTGTTCCAGCTCCATATAGTGCATATTTTTGTTTCTCAAAAAAATATTGTTTTTCAGCTAAGACCTTTTTCAAGCTTTCTGAGCCTTTTTCGACGTATCGTTGTGTTTTCTCTCGAAGTCATGTAATCGCGCTATATTTCGCTTTTCAACATAATCTATAGCACAAGAATTAATATTGATTCCCATAATTTTTAAAATATGAAAAATTTATATTCCATGCCATCATTAAAAATACTCACATCGAAAAAAAAAATTAGTCGATTTTATTGGTTTTGAACGAGTGTAAAGATGTTTGGGGACAAAGACCACAACAAGCTGAAACTGTTATAATTTTCATTATTATTTTTTATATTACTCCATTTACATGAGCTGAATTGAATTTCGAAGCTTCTGACTCTCAACTATAATTTTCTTAACTTATTTTAAAAAGTATAAAAGCTATCATACAATTGTATAAACTATTCAAAACGAAATAAAGCGACTGTATCACGAATGCTAAATATTGTTTAATTTGTCTACCTTTAATCTACTAATAAATAATTTTAGATGCATCTATATCTGCTCTTTCTCGTATATATTATATATTATATATCGTATATTTACTTAATATTCACAATTTCCATGATATTTACTTAATATTCACAAATGCAGAAAATTTTTGCACTAGAAACTATTAAAAAAAAGTTCTTTGTCAGATCAGAGACTCTTCTCTTGCATGAATAAGGAGTAGTGCAATTACAGCGGTTCTTACAGACAGATTGTTTAGGCGTGACACTAGCTCACGTGCATCGGAATCAAATAAGCAAGGTCACCAATACAAGATTGATTATAAAGAAAATAATAGCCATTGAACAATAACGCTTAGTGTTTTTGGGAGTGAGCGTACGATGAAATACGTTCGAATGGGAGGTGTATCCCCATTATACATTACATTCGACGGATGTTCGGTTGAAGAGAGTGTTCGCGATCAGTAGTGTTCGGTGAGGATGTTAACGAGCAATAATATTCGACAAAGGAGAGAAGGTCTGGAAACGCAAGGTGTCAAGAAAAATCCCCAGAGCGCGGTTGTTGCAGAGTTTTTTTTACGTGTCGGAACCTCCACTTTTTCCTCGTGAGTCACGAAGTGCAGGCCGCAAATTTAAACAGAAAATTTTTGAATTGATGAAAGAGCGAATTTAAAAGACGGGATTGGATGGAATGCTTCCCACGAACAACATTTTCAACGTACCTAAATAATTATCATGTTCGTTGGCGCTACGCAACAACTAAATGATTGATGAAAGATTGGGGTTTCACCGGTGTGGTAATGTCACCTATTATGACGTCGGCGGTCGACACACAACGGATCACGGTGTGAGGTTGAATAAAGCGAGACTTTTAGTATAGTGGCTCCGGAAATCTCGTTCGAAGCAACATATGAGCTCGCACTTTCTTCTAGCAACCAGATTTTCGTATCTCGTTACAAATCAAAATTAAAAAAAAAGGAGTTTTAAATTAAAATAGCATTCTAAATTTGTGTTAACTACAATTTGCCTTTTATTTTATATATTATTTTTTGTAGAAAAAAAAAAATAATGATGTTTAAAAAGAAATGAAAATAGGTATTAATACAGATTTTTATCTAATAATTTAGAAATTTTTTAATTTATGAAGTAATCGGTCAATTTACATTATATACATTTTATAAGCTTTTTATTTGAAAATTCATAAATTTATTGTAAAATACAATAATTGAATACGTCTCTTAAGTATTAAGAAAATATTATTATTAAAATATATATTTATATAAATTATAAACAAATGTAATAATAGTAGATATTGTTAAAAAAAAAAAAAAAAAAAAACAGTAGAAAGATCAATAATCTTTATATGAGAGGGAAAATCGTAGAAAAATCAATTAAATAATACTTTAAAACAAAAATACATTTAAATTTAAAAAATAAAAGTATAATAAAGTGAATTTGAACATCAGTTCGCATTAATCTACCTAACTTAAAAACAATTGATTGATGTGACAAATAGTGTATGATTAATCTTAAAATTATGATATAATTTGACAAAATGCACCTGTATTGAATGTAAAAATAAGATTTTTTTAAGAATCAATTTATTAAATTTGTTATTTATTGTAATTTGCTTTTGTATTCTATTATTACTGTAATCCCACTACCTGGTGGGAGAGGAATAAATGATGTTCGATTTTTGTAAAGAATCGGAGGAAGTTAACACGCGCGTATACCACATAACTTATTTTCTAATTCTTGCGAAAACAAAAAATAAAAAATTAAATTAAAAAGTTAAGAAAAATATATTTATTTTTTAAGGAAAGACTTGTATATATATATAAATTAATTTATAAATTTACAAAAAATATTTTAACATGCAAATACAAAAAAATATATAATTTATATTAATAATAAACAAAATAAACATACTTTCATGTAATAATTTAATATTATAAATAAAAATATTATTTAAAAATAACGCAAATTGTGGGTCGACTCCAGGTAATGCACCACAAAGGCTAATAATAATTTTTAAATGAGTAATTCTCATCATTAAAGGGACAATAGATATCTATAATATGTTAATGATTGGTCATTAATTTTACTTTTTTATGTAATTCTTCTAGATTTTTTCTTAACAAATCACAAGGATTTAAGTGATACTCTAATTGTTTAATTACAATTTTGAAACAAAAAGTAATGACTTATACGTGTAAACATTCATAAATAAACTATTCATCAGAACCTTGATTATTTTCCAATAAATTTTTCACTTTTTTTCATCGCACTCATGTGATTAGAAACTAAGATAAATACGAACGAGGACGTTCCAGTCAAAAATAAATTGACCAATTAAAAAATTTGCTTTTATGTAATATTGGTATTTGTATTTCAGTGTAACATAGATCTTATTAGTATGGAGCGGTATTGACAAGTTTCTGTTAAATTTTAGGTACAAGGCCACTCGGATATTAAACAACATTTATAATTTAATTTTTATCGTATAACAGAAACTGTTATTATTTAACAGTTTCATTCTAATTTCTAAATATTGACAATAAAGTTGGAACATGTGCGTAAAAGAAAAAAAAATTGAATTAATGAACAAAGATAACTTAACCTAAAACTTTCAACGAAAATGACAATATTTGCATTATTATTGTATTGCATAAAATTTATATTAAGGTTTTATATTGCTGTTTTTTTTTTTAATCATCTAATGTTAATGATTAAAAAATGTCTTAATTAATGCTGTTTTGTATTAATTGTTCGAATTTTTTTCTAATTAAAACGTAGCACACTCATTTATTACGAATACATAGGGTTATTCGCCATATCAATGAAAAACATTTTATATCCTGAAAAAAATTAAAAAAAATATATATAATAAAAGTCAACGCATAATATTTTAATAAACAGAATAAAATAATAATATTTTGGAATAATAAAATTTATTTCAAAAGTTTAATTTTTCAATAATTTCAAATAAAAGATTATTTCTCTGATATTAGTCTAACATCAGAAAATTTTTTTTATACTAAAGCTGCTCGCTCAAAAAATTATTCTCAAGTTTTATTATTGTACTTTTTATTTGTAACTAATTTGACTTTTTCTTTCTTAAATATTTTTATTAAATTATAAAAAAGGAAAATTATAATATACTGTTTTAATTATGTATATCATGTTTTTTTTATTACATATTTAAAATTTTTAAATATAATTTACATATTTACGTTAATAATCATAATTTATTATACTTATTAAAAATTTTCAT
The DNA here is from genome assembly GCA_018907245.1 of Eupristina koningsbergeri. NCBI lineage: Eukaryota > Metazoa > Arthropoda > Insecta > Hymenoptera > Agaonidae > Eupristina > Eupristina koningsbergeri. The sequence continues at coordinate 178,168 of JACCHV010000044.1, forward strand.
TATACAAATATTTTTTAAAATTTCAAACAAAAATTATTTCAAATAGAAAAGTAATAAAAATTATGATACAACTGTTAATATAAACAAAATTAATTATATACAGAATTTAAATATTTACTTAAAAAATTAGTACAACATTGAACAATAGAATATAAATTAGAAGAAAAAATACATTTTACTATTGAATGCAATGAAATTTAATTATAAAGTTTAAAATCTATTGCAATATGAAATAAATGTTAAAAAAATATTAACCTAAATTTTTTTCTTTTCTTACATTGAGTTAATTAAACTTTTATTAACATAGTGGTTTTTTATCAATACATTTTTTATATAATCAATGGTTTATTTAACTAGATTAGTTGAAAGTCGTTAATCAGCAGATAATTAAGATTATTAACTAGAAAATAATTAAAATGGTAATCATAAAATATAAATTATATTTATGACCTGTTGTAAAGAAAGATTCATTTTTTATTTAAAAATTTAATAATATTATTACTATTTTTGTAATAAATATTGTACATCTAATCATTTCTTATTTCGGATTAAAAAATGCAGTTAAAATTATTTCTAATATCTGATGTAATAATTGAATTCTAATACTTTTACTCTAAATTAACTGAATATGTATTTTGTAAAAAATAAAATTTTAGATTACTATATAAATAAAAGAAGTATTTAAATCTAAGTTACATCTAGGTACTTATTCTTATTTTAGTTTTTATATTTAATTATTAATGAAATATATAGTTTTGATTATATGATTTTTATATGAAAATTTAATTTTATAAATATATGTGAGTGTATTTATGTATCAATTATTTAACAATAATATTAAATATAATAAAATTGAATATATTAATATGATTATACAAAGCTTTTAAAATAAAATAAATTTTTTGGTAAACAGGTTTTATTATTGTTTTCATACAATCAAAGGTAAATGAATCATGGGGAAAAAATTAAATATGAGTTTACAGATTATGCTTTTATTTATTAAAATAATATCAATAGATTTTCAATTTTATTTCATTCTAAAAGTAATACATTTTATTCGACTTAAAAGTTATTAATATGTATTTTCACTTTTATAAGTGTATTATTATTGTACTCTAAAGCTTATGACTCTCACAGTGCATATCAATTTTTTCATTTCATTAATATATATGCTCATGGTTTCATAATTTTCAATACTAAAGAAAACATTCTAATTTTAATATATCAACTTATAAATGAAATAATTTTTGAATAAAATAACGTTTAATCTATTAAAAATAATGTTTGAATAAGGAAAATGATATTAATGTGCACATACCTCTTATAGTTAAAGATGAAATTTTGTATGATAATATAGGAAAAAATCATATAAATTAGAACACCATAATTTGTGAGTGACCATTAGGGACCACGGACTTTATTCTATCCTGATCAAGTGGACGAAATATAAAATTGAAGTAGAGCGGCGATCAAATAAAGCTAGAATCTAAATATTAAATTCATTTTTATTAATAATTTATAAAATTTTTAAAGAAAAATCAAAATATCTAATTGAAAAAAAAAGAATAAAAAAAATTTAAAAAATAGGTTAAATTATTTTATTCATATTTAAAATACGATACAAATTTTGTACCATTCTACATTTAAAATTTCAAAGACTTTTTGCCTTCTTCGAGCATGAATATAAATAAATATTTGTATATATGCACGTAATCATAATTTATTTTAAATCCCAGTTCTCTACTGATGACTTCGGATTGAGCAGAACTCGTATACGTTTAATTTATTTGTGATAGGGTTGACCAAAAGATTATTCAGTTAAAATATAATATATTCTCTGTACTTGCTAAAAGAAAGTACCAGTACGTATATCATTTATTATTTTCATATCCGAAGAAATGTGTTAATCACTTATAACAAGTATACTACACAATAATTAAAATAAATAAGCCACAATTCGGTTTTTTCAGTATTTTTATTAATTAATTTGGAGCAGATCATCTGTTCCAGATAACAATCAGTTTGATAATTCATTAATTGCGTTACACTATTCAGTTGCCTAAATTTATAAAGCTGATGTTACATTCTTTTAATTTTATTATACAATAACGTCTTATATTCCACACTTCGAATTGCTACGTAAACGTATGCGAAACGATTAGCTAATGTCATACGTAACAATACAAGTATTTAAAAAATACAGGGCATCTTGTTTTTAGATACATTTTGAATAAAAAATATAAATGCAATGAATTCAATTAATCTAACTAAGGCATTTAAATAATTCATGTTAATAAGTATGAATTTTTACATAGAAAAATGTATATATGTATGTATATATATATATATAACAACCATTCACTATTTTCACTCAATTATGGATATATCAATTATAGTTATTAATATATTTATGTGAAAGCTTTATAAAAAAAAAAAATAAAAAAAAAAAAATAAAAAATGTTTGTTTCATATGAAAATGAACCTAAAACCATATTTATAATAAAATATAAATTATACAATATAATTGAATAAAAACTAATTACATACTGTTACAATTAAAAACATTAAGTTGAAAAACATCTATTAATAAAAATTTAATAAAAAATTTTAAATTATAATTAGAATAGACTAATAAAAATTTAACCAATTAAATGATTTTATTTTATTTTATTAAATAAAATTTAACCAATTAGCAGACCACAACCAAGTCTAAATTGATTCTTATTATGATTAAGTACACCACTCAGAGAAAATGAGAAAGGTAGTGGTTGCAACTTTTTTTCTAAAACTCCAGAGATTGTCCAATTTGAGTCAACACTTCCTGTAAATTAATTTTTTATTTAAATATATATTTAAATAGATGTTTCTTAATACATATATACAATCACATAAAGATCAATATATATATATATTTTAAATAAAATTATATAAAAGCTTTCATCCATCCATTTATATACCCTTTCATGTATACATATGTTTATTTACTATAAATTATTATTTTTTAATTATAAATGTTTATTTCTTTTTTTTTTAAATGAATGTAAAATATAAATACAATTACCTTTAAAAATTATATCAGCTTTTGGTAAATCAATTTGATATCCAATTGTAGTTATAGCTTCTTGCATTCTATTATTAACTTCCAACTCAACTCCAACTTGTACTTGTTGACTAGCTTTCTGATAATAACATACATGACATCCAGAAAGACCTGAAAATTAAAGAATTAAAATATTAAATTTTTATTTGCATATTAATACATTTTTTTTATAAAATGATAAATGATTATATAAATGATACTATAAAATGTATTTCTAGCAAAAATATATAAATATTTATTAAGTATAGATAGACATGTTTAATATACGATTATAGTTCACCTTTTTAAAATAAAAGTTAACAAAAAATAATTTGTTTAAATTTTTCTGAAAGATAATTTTTTTTGTGTAGATTATATAAATAAAAACACATTTTTACACAGATTATATAAATACATAAAAAAAGATATCAATACACTCATTAATTCAATACAATACAAATAGTTAATATTCAATACAAATAGTTAATAAAATAAAATATTACTGGATTTGTGATAGATATCTGACAGAGTTTTTAAATCAAGCAAAAAAGTATACCATACTTTATGTTATGGTCAATAAAAAGAACTGATGAGTAAGGAAAATTTACCCAAGCAAAATATGACTTCAATTTTCTTATAACTTAGACCATAAAAAGGATGTATTAAAACTCAATAATTTACAAGATGTACAATTAACACGAAAAAAATAATCAGTTTATTAAATATTTAAGATATAATTTCTCTCATGGATAAAATGCTAAAAAAATTATTTTTTTGAAAATTAAAATGAGTTCTAATACAATTCTTTAAAAATTTTACCTATGCTACCACTTATTGTTGAATTTCCATTTATATAACGACCAGCAGCAGAAACAAGTGAAACATATCCTCCAGGTACTGCAGGACCTTGTTGATAAAGTAATTCTCCACCTAGGGCTAAATTTTTTGTTATGCTTTGAAGGTAATGAACAACTAATAAACCTAAAAGTAAAATTAAATATATATAAGTATTATTTTGAGCTATTATCATTTTTATCTATTTTTTTATTTTTAAAAAAGAATTATATAATTTTACCAGAATTATTAATGACATCAGGATTTCCTAGTGTTAATGATAGTGTATAATTATCACCACGATAATCTGCTGTCATCTGTACAGCAGTAAATTTATTTCGTTGTACTTGTGTAGCTAATTTTCCTCTTATTCTGTCAGTAAACTGATGAATAACATTAGCATTCAGATTTCCTGTTGGATCAATATCACCCACAAGTACAGGAAACATATCTGTAGGTGATATTTGTTTTGTTCCTACATAAGTTGCTCCAAATCTATAAAATGAAAAATAATGAATATTACATAAGTTTAAAAATTAATTAAAATCTAATTTAAAAATTTATTTCACACCTATATCCAGATGGCATTATAGAACTCATATTTATTGTATGAGATATTTGAAAATGACTGCTAAGACCTTTGCTTAACATTAACTTTGCTCCTTCAAAATTTATTGGAAATATTTCTGGAAATTAATTTACAAAACATTGTTGTTATATATATAAAAATTATTTGTTAACTTATAGAATATTTATATCAATATTAAATATAATCAACTTTACCAATAAATATGTCATTTAATATTTAATTTATTAAATGTAAAGCATAAAACATCATACACTTGTATTCATTTTTATAATTAATTTACATTTAATTTCAAAAGTGTTCTATTAAAAAATGATATTTTTAAGGACCAAACTTTTATTTAATGTTTTTTTTTTTATTTTTAATTTCATATTATAATTTTTTTATAATAAACATATTTAAGAAATTGATTTTTTACATGTTTATACACAATAATAATTATTATAGTTCTTGGCAAATTCATTTTAATTGTTACATTGATATCTCTTCACTTATTTTATCTAAATACTCATGTATAATTCAATAATCTACATATACAGAATAGTTTTACTAGACTACTACTGATAAAAGTTACAAAAATTTATTGAAATAAAATTTCATAAAAATATGTTATTAATTTCAATGTAAATCATTTTACCTTTACACATTTTATGTAGGTCTTCCATTGTACCTGGGTTTCCAAGGAGTGTTGATTCATTTGGCTTTGTCGACAAATTGTGATCAGGATTTTGATAACTCATTGATGACTTTGAGGCTACATTTAATGCATCATCTTGAGGCAAAGTCGTTGCTGGGGATGGAAAATTCATTGATGGACGAGGTGGAGCGTTAGTTGCGTGAACATTGCCCATTTTTGTTTTCTTATTTAATTACGTTTCTAATGTTTTAATAACAATAATTATTATAATTATGACAATTTTAGCTTAAGATTTAATAATCAAATATATTGATTAAAATGACAAGATATATCACAAATATTTTTAATTAAAAACTTTTAATTCAATAATAGATTGCGACTAGTGTCGACCGTGCGATTATACAAGCCAGCGTGCTTCACCGGAGGTCGCCATTTGTAAAATGAATTAATTTAACTTCAGATAAAAAGGGAAAATGTATTTCGAAACGACGGCTCTCCAATTTTTATTTAAAATCTACTACATATCACTACCTCTTACGGATTCTGAATAAACTAATGTTATAATTATATGCAGGGAGGTCCAAACCACAGAACAGATACTTAGAGAACGCTAAGGTCCATATTAAATTTTGGAAACCAACATGGTAGGAGAAATATGGTCTTTCGCCACACCCACGCCAGCCTACGAACTTTCGAATTTCCAAAAAAAAAAATATGGACGGGTAGATCTTCAATTGCACCCTCCGAAAAAACTATTTTTTTTAACTGCACCCCCCTTAGATTTTGAGAAAAAAATTCATAAAGATTTTGAACAACAAAAATTTTGTACTCGCGATAACTCAATCAATTTGTTTTTTAAACAAATGCACCCTCGCCCAAATTAATTGCACCCCCTCTAAATTTTTAATTTAAATTATATTTATAATAAAAAACTATAAAAACTCTTAGGCCATGAACTAAAGCCAAAGCGCATGCGTGAACAAGCCCAACACGATGACAAGGAAATTTGAATTTAAATAAATAAACTAAACCAATCAATCAACTAAAAATTGTGCAAATTATTAATTAATAATCCACAAACAAGGAAAAAAAATTATAATGGTACAAAGAATATCAAATTGTCGATACACAAGCAAAAGATGGACAAATAACACTAAAATATTAAAAATACTTTTTTTTTAATAAAATATGAACCAATTAATGCATCAAGGTAAATCTTCGTAGGCTGGCTCTTCGATACTTTACCTACACGATAAAATAATTTTCATCAAATGCACCCTCCTGATTTTCGAGAAAAATCGAAATTTTATATCATCAAAAAAATTTTTTTTTATTTAATATATAGAAAACTAGACCAGCTAGCCACGTCATTTTTTTTTTTAAACAATTGCACCTTTTGAGTACTATACTATTTAATTTTTTCAAGAATATCGCTCAGATATTCAATTAAATAATGCGAAATTATTGCAGAATGCATTTGTACTGTATTAAAAGAATTATCAGCGCCACTAGCGGTCAAAATAAAACTAGTAATACTTTTAAAGAGAAAAGCAAATATTTATATTTTTTTTTATTTATTAACTAACAAATAAAAACAATTGACTGAAACGACAACAATTTTATTCCACGACATCATAGCAAATACAGGTAGGATACTTGATAATTTTTATATGTAAAACATCTGCATATGTAACATCTGCACCAAAGTTTCAGCCATTGGAAAAAGTACAAATACTGTTTTTTTTAAAAAATGGATATCTGTAAATTAAATTAAATTTGTTAATGTAAGTTTTGTTGTATTTACAAGCAATTTGATAAGGATTTTTAATGGAATGTATAATGAATAAATTTTCATTACCTCTTAATTGTTATTTATATTTTAGTTCCTTTTACGTTTCTTTGTATTGTAATATCCCATTAATCTAGCTCTTGGTAATTTGTAGAAAAATTATTGCAAAAAAAAAAAATATATTTATAGTAATAATGTTGCTGGGTTTAGAAAATTTTTTTGTCTATTTTTATTATATTAAACTTATATTTTATATAGTTGGTGGATAATGTTGCTTTATCAACATAGCATCCATTTTTTAAAAAAAACAGTATTTGTACTTTTTCCAATGGCTGAAACTATGGTGCAGATGTTACATATGCAGATGTTTTACATATAAAAATTATCAAGTATCCTACCTGTATTTGCTATGATGTCGTGGAATAAAATTGTTGTCGTTTCAGTCAATTGTTTTTATTTGTTAGTTAATAAATAAAAAAATATATAAATATTTGCTTTTCTCTTTAAAAGTATTGCTAGTTTTATTTTGACCGCTAGTGGCGCTGATAATTCTTTTAATACAGTACAAATGCATTCTGCAATAATTTCGCATTATTTAATTGAATATCTGAGCAATATTCTTGAAAAAATTAAATTGTATAGTACTAAAAAGGTGCAATTGTTTAAAAAAAAAAATGACGTGGCTAGCTGGTCTAGTTTTCTATATATTAAATAAAAAAAAATTTTTTTGAAGATATAAAATTTCGATTTTTCTCGAAAATCAGGAGGGTGCATTTGATGAAAATTATTTCATCGTGTAGGTAAAGTATCGAAGAGCCAGCCTACGAAGATTTACCTTGATGCATTAATTGGTTCATATTTTATTAAAAAAAAAGTATTTTTAATATTTTAGTGTTATTTGTCCATTTTTTGCTTGTGTATCGACAATTTGATATTCTTTGTACCATTATAATTTTTTTTCCTTGTTTGCGGATTATTAATTAATAATTTGCACAATTTTTAGTTGATTGATTGGTTTAGTTTATTTATTTAAATTCAAATTTCCTTGTCATCGTGTTGGGCTTGTTCACGCATGCGCTTTGGCTTTAGTTCATGGCCTAAGAGTTTTTATAGTTTTTTATTATAAATATAATTTAAATTAAAAATTTAGAGGGGGTGCAATTAATTTGGACGAGGGTGCATTTGTTTAAAAAACAAATTGATCGAAAATATTGAGTATTGATCGAGTTATCGCGAGTATAAAATTTTTGATGTTCAAAATCTTTATGAATTTTTTTCTCAAAATCTAAGGGGGGTGCAGTTAAAAAAAATAGTTTTTTCGGAGAGTGCAATTGAAGATCTACCCTTCCATATTTTTTTTTTTTGGAAATTCGAAAGTTCGTAGGCTGGCGTGGGGGTGGTTGCTCTTTCTTTCTCGTACTTATAGAAACACCAGCGACCTCTTCAGAGTCCGTAGCCCGAACTAAAATTTCTTATAAGTGCTTTAAAACCTATTGAAAAATATTTTAACTTACTCTACGAGCTCTTGTAAGGTTGGCAAAGAAGCTATAGGTGTGAGAAAGAATGAGAATATTTATCTCACCATGAAAATACTTTTATTAAATTTAACCATTACGATGTACATTTGAATTTTAAATATATTACAGAGCTACTGCTTATGCTTGCATTATTATAAATATATTTTAATTGTAAATTTAGCTTTGTAATATATTTAAAATTTAAAAGTTATATATATGTATAAAATTTTTATTTCTAAAAATAAAAGTTACTTTTCAAATTTCACACACTCACTTTAACATTAATTAACAATTTTTATATAGATTTATAGTAACAGTCACTTAGCTATTAATATTCTTGTTGAAAGAGTTTTGGAAACTGTTATAAACTAAAAATTTGTTCTGTGGCTAGAATTCTTTGAAAAACAATAAAGTAAACACATGAACCGGCTTAACAGTGCCGTCATACGAAAAGGGACATACGGGGTGATCTGATTCTACTAAATTTGTTTAAATTTCACTAACATTGAAGAAAAATTAATTTCTATATTTAATCCAATAATATGGCTTATAATTATGCATAATTATTATAAAATTTAAGAAATTTTAAATTATATTGGAGCGGGCATTTTCTTTTAAGTCACAAATCTGCCTTGGCCCGTCTACTGCGTTTGTTGCCAGTTCTCTCATATACAGTTGACCCCTCCCCCCTGGTCCAAACTTAATTGGGAAAAGTGTCAACAAACGGATCAGGCATAATCCGAACTATAAAAATTAACGTCCTACACCTTTAACATTTGATAATATTTTAATTTTTCATTAATTATACGTAAATTAATTATATATATTTATATTCAATTAAAAAACTTATTTTACTTTTAAAATTATAAAAATATAAGGGAATATAAAGGGAAACAAAAAAATCCATCTATGCCCTTTTTAATAAGTCGATCCGGTATAAGTGTTTATGTTATTGTTCTTGAAATGAGTATTACAGTGTAAAATTTCTTTCCCAAAGAATATGTAAAATGCATAAGTGCACATGCAAAAATTAAAATTAAAAATTAGTGTTACCGAACAACAATTTCGGGTATGTTAATTAATTTTAAAGCTAATAACGGATGAAATAATTCATTTTCTTTCATTGTATTTTTTGTGGTTTCAAGCATATAAAAACATTTTTTATTGCTATAAAACCTATTAAAAAAAAATAATATTTATAGATATATGAACTGTAAGTAAGTGAAAACCTATATTAAAATACTTAGAAGTTGTACTTAATTTAGTAAAACTACAAAATATTTTTCATTTTCATATGATTATAATTTTATATTTATTCAGAAATACTTAATAAAAAAATATTAAACATTATATTATAATGATTTTTACTATTATCTATTTTTATAAAAATATAAGTTATAATCATATTAAAATTAAAAAGGTTTTTAGCAGGGGAGTCAACTGTATATGAGAGAACTGGCTACAAACGCAGTAGACGGGTCAAGGAAGGTTTGTGACGTAAAAGAACGTGCCCGCTCCAATATAATTTAAAATTTCTTAAATTTTATAATAATTATGCATAATTATAAGCCATATTATTGGATTAAATATAGAAATTAATTTTTCTTCAATGTTAGTGAAATTTAAACAAATTTAGTAGAATGAGATCACCCCGTATGTCCCTTTTCGTATGGCACTGTTAAGCCGGTTCATGTGTTTACTTTATTGTTTTTCAAAGAATTCTAGCCACAGAATAGATTTTAAGCTTATATCAGTTTCAAAAAGTCTTTCGAGAAGAACATGAATAATTTATACACGTATATTATAAATGAATAGCTAAATCTACTTTTATAATACATTATAACACAAATATATTTTTAGTTTTTTAGATGCTAAAATTAAACTGCTTTTAACTACATATTATTATTAAGTTTTTGTTTAAAAGTTTATGTAAAGTCAAATATTTCATGAGAACATTAAAAAGAAAGAAAAAAAATTCCATTTATGTATTTTTATTCTATATTATGAAGTGAAATTCAGAATATATTAGATTTTTATATTTCATTTTATTACAAGTTGTCGACCGTAGATTTTGTTTTTGAATACAAATAACATAATGCAATATGTATTCCTTTTTTGCTTGATTTTTATTCATATTCCAGTGTTACTATTAAATATAAATTTGAATATTCAATAAGTGGAACTTTAAGAAGAAAAAAAATGTTTATAATTTCTCCAACTCTTGTGCTTCAAAAAATAAACAAAAAATTTAAAGTTTTTGTTTCTGATTTGATTTTGAGTAATAATGCAACGATATAATGTAGTATTATTATTTAAATATATTATTTATATTTAAATTGTTACGTCTGGGATTATTATGATTTTTTTAAAATTTAATTTGTTAAATTTTAAATTATTAATTTATTCAATTAATTAATTTAATACAATTTTACGGTTGATTTTACAAATATGTATAATATGAAGAGACTGTCAGTAAGAATAATTTTAAAAATAATATTATCGCAAAATTTAGACACTGTATATATTAGAGTACAAAATTATCGCTCTATGAACGTATGACGTTACTTGTTTGGGATGTAGATTTCGTTCAGCTGTTTAAACGTGCTTGAGAGTAGTAGATGATCCGAAAGGCCGATGTGGGTGTTGTATTTCTTCTTACGCAGAGTGCTGTCACCACTCCAAAATGTTTTGGGTTCGGAGTTCCTAGTTGTAATTAGAATTTATATTTTGAATGTCGAGAGTACAAAGAATTAAATTTTTAATTACAATAGAATGAACGAATGTCGAAATGACAAAAAATATAATTTTCTTTTTTAGTATGGCTTTTATAGCCTTCTAAATCTTTCGTCACCATAACACCTTTAGAGGTGAGGTCGAAAAAAGGAGTGAGCTTCTTTGAATCGATAATTCTAAATAACCTGTCCAGGAATTTAACTGTTATCGGCCGTATACAGACACAATGACTTTAATCTCTGCAATTTTAGCTTGATTTCATGTGAATATGAGTTTAGTTATATTTAATTCTCATAATAATGATTAAAGATTTGTAACTGAATCTTTATTTACAGTCGATACGTCGAATAAGATATTTAATATATAATTGAAAGAGAAAAATAACAAATTTTTTCTTACATAATAAAATATATATTTTAATTTTATATACAGACAGGATATTTTTTTTAAATACCTAAACTTTAAATTGAAACTTGATTTTAAATATAAATATCATCATTCGAATATTGATTATATATGTCATTTGTATTGCATTTTAAATATATTTAATTATTAAAGCATTTATATTAATTTATAAATTCTATATATTTATATTTCTATTTATTATTATTTATAGTTACAGTTCTATTATAGTTATTTTTATTAAGTTTCTTTCACAAAATAATTATTAACAGGTCAATTTCCATGTTAAGAATTATAAAAAATGTTGACTCAGGACACGGATTTTTCATATGTTGCTTATGTTTCCATAAATGCGAAAAAAAAAGATATTTCCTCTGGCACATTAGTTGCCAACGCTTAACACGAAAATTATCTCTTAGTATCTGTTTTGTGACGTAAATTATGGAAAAGTAAGGAAAAGGAAAAAATGTTGAATTAACAAAAAAAGAATCAAGTAAGTAAACTACGAATGCAATATTAAAGCATTATATCCACGAAAATATGACAAAATTTAAATAAATACGTTTCAACCCAAAACTGATTATAAGAAGTAAATGAAAAAATTATCCATTACACTATTTGCTTATAAATGAAATTAATTTCTCTAAAAAATTTTATATTTCAGTAAAACAATTTTTAATGCTCATCCGTGATTCTTCATTTTCATATCTGATAAAATAAAAAATAAACTCTTAAATAAAAAAAAACATGTAAATTATCTAATGCCAGAAAAGATCCTAATAATCGCGGATAAGTATTTGATTTTACCACAGTAATTTAATTAATTTTCTCTATAAAGAAATAATGAGGAATTCGAAGCAATAAAAATGGGTTCAATGAAAATGCTAAATTTTATTCACAACCACTTTTATATTAGCTTAGGAATTATAATAAATTTTTAAAAATTAAAATAAAGAAAAGTACATCACTGAATAGAGCTTCCGAAAAAACTTTTTTTAATGTACATTTATATTTTTAGATTATAAAAAAAGAAATTCATGCAGATTTATAGCAAAAAAAAATTTTTAAATACTATATCCACAAAAATATTTAATATCTTCATTCAGTATTTTTTTTTGTAATATACTGAAACTTTGTCCAATAAAATTGCGTTTATATTTAAATTTAATAAAAATATTTTTAATAAGAATCAATAAAAACTATTTAGTCATAAAATAAAATTACTGTGCAAGCGTAAAAAAATACTCATTTTGAGAACAACAAATCTAAAATTTAAATAAATTATTTTTTTTGATAAAAAATAAATGGATAAAAATAATACTTTCATAAGTCATATTTGATATAAAAAAATATTATAGAAACATTAATAGCCTGTTAAGTTCACTAATAATATTTTATTAAAAAAATTATTAAAAATAATTTAATTAGTTTAAGAACTGGTAGATAGCATCGTCATTTATGATTCTATTATAAAAAATTGTTTGTTAATTACACTCTTACATAAATTGTCTAAAAAAATTGAAAAACGAATAGAATTTTGTAAGAAACAAGAAAATAATATTGCCCACTCGCAAATTTACAATATTTTAACAGGGGGGATTTAGAAATAAACCAACACCGATTTAAATATTAAACAAGCAAGCTTTTATTTCAGAGATAAAATGAACAACACGATGGCTACGCTCAAACTTAATTCTTGTCCCCCGTGCTGCAGCGCATCCTCCCCCGTCCGTTGGGGTTGACCGCCGATTGTCTGGACTGCAGCTGGCCAAGCTTTCACTTTTCGGCTTAGAAAAACGTCATCGCCCGTCTGCTCTCTTTAGGCGAAAAGTCAACGCTTACAATTTATTTCAATTTTGAATAGCTTTATAAATTGAACGAATATATTTTTAAAAAAATTACTTTTTTTGCAACGACAATTATTTTGAAATTTCTTTATTATATTTTTTTATTTAAATACATATTATATTTATTTTTTATTTAATTATGTATTATAAATTAACTATACTTGTCACCTGAAAAAATCATTTCGAAAAATTCAAGAATCAAACTCCTTGATTTTTTAAACATAACTAGTTATTTACCGTAATACAAACGACATATTGTTTACTTGTGCATTCATGTATATAATTAATATATACAAGTATTTTGTAACATAAATTATAATATTTATCTTATATAAAATATTTTTTTCTTATTCTTTTTACTTTTGAATTATGTATATATTTTCATTTTATATATTTGAATAAAGGAGAATATACGAGAATAAATATATATATATGAAAAAGGGAATAATTTTTTCCCTTTTATTAATTTTAATTATGAGAAATATTTATAAATAGATAAAATGATAGATTAAGTCGTCATTAAGATTTGGGAAATGATATACTGTAAAAAATTTTAATTAAATGAAGAATTTAAAATAAAAATAAATAATTTTCTTCATTTTGTTAAAATTATTAATAACAAAAAAGAAAAATGAATACAAAAATAAATAATTAAAGCGTGCAATGATTATCTGTTATATAGTGTGAATGCGGGGATCACAAAAGTGTCTTGATAAAAGAACTAGAAACTCTTGGGAAAGACTATTGGTGGGAACATATAATTATGGTGTTTCCGGTTGATCTGTTAATTTTTTAGGAGCTTATCTCCCTTTTATAATTAAAATATTCCATAAAACCCTTATTTAGGGAAGACTAAAGGTAGAGCATGCATTTGTAAACCACCATACATAAACTTAAATATATGATATTTCTTTTAAAACAACTATTTTATTTTTTTCCAGCGTTTTCATCAGTTTTCTTCTTGAAGACTAACTCAAGTATATGCCGTGAGTAGTAGCATTCTGTTCCGACTAATTCTTTCATGTTAAGCATTACAATAAAATCATATCTTTTCTCTCTCTCGCACTTATGAATTACTACCAGAGCTTTTGCTTTTATGTCGTGGCATAATACAACAAATTTTTTAATACATTAAACTATATTTAAAAAAGATTTGAGATGCTAACATACGAAGTATGGGCGAACAACGTAGTATTTTAAGATATTTCATTTTCGAATCATCCATTTTGTTCTACTTTCTCAAGTTTTCCATTCCTTGTATAAGTTATCTTGGGCTGCTCATCATCCATTAGTAACGACTTATACGATTTATCCATCCTTCCTCTGTCAAAGAATTTGTATCAGTCGAACTTGTGCTACTCATTATCAAGTAACAACGTTTCACAGTGAACGTTTCCTCTCCTTGTAAGGTTAAGTAGTTATTGATTATTTTGTTTTATATTGTTATTGATCGTGTCATGGCTTCCAATCGGTGAAATGTTGTAATAACGATCTTATTAAAAATATTATATGAAATATATTATAGTATAATATATAATAGTAATAATATTGTTATTAAAATTAATTTTCAGTTATATGATTTTTAATTCAAGGCTTTAAGTATTTTAAAATCCCATGTTTTTTACTCAAACTTAGTATGACTATAGTTAATGTTGGTTAAAATAGATTTTATAGCACTCAAAATTAAATAAGATCTCATCAGTAACATCTTAGTTGGCTGTGAGTTTAAGAGAGGAGCGGTATATTTTATCCGTCATCTTTATTGTTTAAAGTTAAAATGAAATTTATGTAACGATTATTAAATTTAAAAAATTTGGAAATATATTAGGCATACTTATCAATAACTTTGTTTTCAAGTATGTACTAATCGAATGTATAGGAATATCTTTAAAATAATGTATTTCATACATTATTTAATGAAATATTATAATTATATGATATATCTATACAAGTCATAAATATTTTAATGAAATAATACATATATTTTGTCTTTATCAATGTAATTATAAAAGAAAATATAGTGTTCAAGTAATAATAATAATTGTACACGGTAAATAATTCAATACTATTGAATTTAACTCAATAATAACTATATTCAATTTTTGGGGGTCTTCGTGCGTGTACCGTAGCGAAAACATCGTGTATTATAAGCAGCGACAGCAAATAACGAAATTGTGAATTTTGGAATGGAGGATTGAATAATTTGGATGGATATCGAAGAAAAAGACACTTGTTTTCGGCAAGACACAAACGAACACTTTATTTTACAACCAAATCACAATGTTTCACAATGGCACTATCGCATAGTACCGCGGTGTCAGCGCAACTGATTTCATAATAATTTTTCTCGCGTAATTAGACTGCCGAACTTGGCCCCGCCCCTCGCGACTCGATTTTCATCTATTATTTCCCCGAATAAAGGGGCGGTAGATCTTATTGTTTCAACCGTTACGATGTCTCGAATTTCCGATCAAACACATTTTCCGACCCCGCGTCCGTATACATTCACACTTCGAACATTTCCCTAGGCATAAAAAACTCCCGGCTTGCCGACGGGAGAAAAAGCCGAAACAATCTAAACGCACATCCTCGTGAATTGACACAATATGCAATGTAAAAAATGACGGTACGTCTTCGTCTCCAGAAATTATAGCAAGAGCGAGAAAGGGTAACGGGTCATGCAACGCGAATGAGAGAGAGAGAGAGAGAGAGAGAGAGAGAGAAATGAGAGCACTAGCAAGAGAAAGAGAGAGAGAGAGAGTGAGATTGTAGAGTTCGGCCAAGTCATGCTCGCGAGGAAGAGAGAGAAAAGATGGAGACGTCCACGAGTACGTCTTTCCGAACACACACCCACATTCCCACATATCCACACATTCGCTTTCACCCACGGCGACCTATGCGTGTGTCTCTTCGAGCTTACAGCTCTACGCGGCCAAGCGCACAACAAATTTGCGCATTTTAATGGCCCTTTTCAATTTTCCATTGCGGGCGTCCCCGCATTTCAGACACACGCCTATCTGGGAAACAATATCCCAGTTCCGTCCCTAACAGAAATTATAGTGAGTATCAGATGAAGGTTTAAGAAAAGTAGTAGAACAGAGAGAGTACATAGTGAAGAGCTGCCGAAAGTGTGGGTCACGTAAAAGAACGAGAGAAAGAGTTGAAAAAAGTGCAAATAGAGTGAGGTTAGAAGAAAACGCAGGCGAATGATAAATGATAGCGCAAAGTGAAAAAGCAAGAAAAAGGGAGATGGTGCCACCAGCCAGATACAGGAATGAACCCGGTGCCCTCGAAAGTGAAGTGGGACGGCACTATAGTCAGAAGAGGCAGAGGTAGAAGAATCGGATCAGGACAAAGAACGCTGAAGGAACTAAGAGAGAGAGAGAGAGAGAGAGAGAGAGTGGAATAAAGAAAAGAAAAGCAAGAAATGAAATAGTTGTTCATAAAAGAAAATGAAAAAATCATGAGAGCATACAGAGAGCTGAAAAGTAGGTGAAGGGAGTTGGAGAAAAGTCGAGAAGGTAAATGTAAAAAACAGGAGTAAATTACAGGAATTAAAGCAAGAGAGATCGAAGTAGAATAGAGGGCTATAATAGAGAAGTAATCTGGTAAGTTGATAGGCTCAGACCTTTATATGGAATACGATCTGAGCTTCCATGAAATGACACTGCAAGAGGAAATAAATGCGTGGGTAAGGAAGACAAGGAAGAGAACCACTCCGTAAACTCAGGGGTAGGAAAGGTGTTGCTTGATGATTGAAACGTTGTTGAAAAAACTGGATAAATAAAGAAATGGTACAAGAACTAAAAGAAAAAATAGCAAATTATAAGTTAATAGGAGGACTAAGAAAAATTTACCACATGAAAGAGACTAATAGGAAAAAAGGAGATAAAGTGGTGAAAAAGGAAGGTTGATTTATTCATGCTTATGTTATATACGCCATACAGAAGCATCTAATGTAATGCTGCATAAATATTTTTCATAAAACATGGGCCAGTAATGCCGTGATATTGAACGCTAACATCGCAAACCTACGGGAAGACAGATTACGCGAAGTTCCAGGCGTCCACTACTGTGCACATTAGGTCCAGCTGTATTTAAAACCCGAGTCCCCAGAGTTAACGCGCTCTGCGGGTCCAGATATCGACTGATCGACAACGTACGTCATCGATGAGTATCCTGAGGAATACATGGACTCTGTACCTGGACTATTACATTATTACAAGATTTTCGGGGTGGAGCGGGCCACCCCGAAAATCTTGCGGAGTCTTCTATAAACTAGGGATTGTGTGTCTGGGGTTCTTGCAGGATGGTTTTGTATTCATTCGTGTCGGACCCGCGGATGGCACAACATTGGGAACTAAAACTTAGTTAAATTTATACCACAAGAAGGAAATTCTGCGTGGTGCTCTTATCAACACGGATAGCCATAAAAATCGACGCGAGACACACTCCACGTGCCATGTTTCCCTTTCGTTACGTTAATAAATAGTTACTGGATGCATAAATACGAAAGTGTTATTATTTCCATCAACTTCCTTGACTTTGCTAGGAATTAATGATAACTCTACTAACTGTTTGTAAGTCACTCATTTAATTAAATCTCACACTTATATATACTTATAATTTTTTATTTTAAGAATTAACTAATGATATAAATATCTTATTAATACATGAAAAACTTGCTCAGCATAGATTTTAAGTTTGTACTTGTTAATTTATTTATTTACATGATTAAAGTAATAATGTACTAATATATTATTGTATAATATTGAAGTAGCTTATTTTATTTATTTTACTTTTATTTTTTGTATTAATAAACTTTATTTTAGAATTTACTTTGTGATGATTTTATTATTTTATCATCACTAATAACTAAGTACATATATTAACCCAAAAATAATAATCAATGATTATTTTAAAAGAAAATAAATATCTTAAATGTAGTGAAAGTAGTTAATTTGCGAGAGGTATAACCAATCGACTGAACCTTTTTGCGTGAAGGTTTTCCGCGATAATGACCGCCCCCTACTGTTGGATCGCGGAAACTAGACTCGTGCGCCGAGGAGATAATTATGTATATCAGATCATTGTATTTGATTATTTATTTAAATAATTGTTTGTTTTTCGTGGAAATTATTACTGAATTAATTATCTGGTTAAATACAGCTGCCGTTTACTGAGTAATTGTTGTACCGAATCACTGTAAATGCTAAGCTCCCCAAGAAAAATCTTGGTTTATATAAAATCACCGCGGATAACAAATACGAGCAAGTTGTAGTTTTTCTATTGTATCGATAACGTTGGAAATAGTAAATTGGATGACCTTTTTCTAAACAAAAAAGATGCATTTATCGTGTTTTTCAAATTTCCCCACCCTAATGTCCTTCTTCTCCAAATAAGAATCCTGGACGCTGGTGAGCTTTATCCCAATGCAGCTTTCTTACCGTTACATGGCACCCTAACAGGGACTTGCATAGTCCTCCTTCCGTAACCGCGATCTGAGTGAGGTAAACCGAAAAACCTGTACCGTAATATTATGTAGGGCTCCTCTCTGGTGATTTTCTCTGTTTTCCAACGAGAGACAAGACAAATTTAACGCCGGGCATCCTCGATATTATAAGAGGATGACAACACCGGGTAAAATTTTAATCTAGAACGAATTTCCGGATCAATACAACTTATCACTGAAAAAGTAGTCGAGGAAAAGTTGTCAAAGTACCGAAAGCCGTATGCGTTACCGTTACTGTAAACCAGATGGGTAAGCGCCACAACAACACCGTAGACCGCTAGAAGTAGATTGTTCAGGAGAACAACCATATCAAGAACAACTCCCGTAGAATCTAGGCCTGATAGGCAAGCTACCAGGAAAACCCGAATACCCGTTACCGCACAGAAGTAAAATACGAGTAAGAATTTTATTATCTTGGATTTACTCATCAATTACTGGATGCCGACGAAAAGTTCTGGAAGACAATCGCACGGATTTAAATTTATTTTTTGAAAATTTTTAAAATAAACTTTTTCACCAATGTACATTTATTATTTAATACACTCATATATTATAATAAATAAATCTTCTAATGAGCAATTTAAATAATAATAATTTAAATTGAACAATATTTTTATAAAATTATAATATTTTCATAAAATTGTATACATAGTAAAATTATATAAAATCAGCATTATATATTGCTTTTCAATATTTAATTTATTTGATTAAAAATATTTAGTTATTATAAAGTCATTTTTAATTAGTTTTTAGACTTTCTGAAAAACTAGAAATGTATAAAATGTAATTTATTTTATAGATAAATTTGATTTGTATAATTTAACTTATACTTATTATTATTAAAAATACTTCATAAATTTTATTATTAAATGGTCATTTGAAGTGTTTAGATGACTTTTTTCAAATATCAAAAGAAGCAGTGATCAATCAAATATGGATTTCAATTTTTATTTTTGGGATTAAAATTTTTTGATCTTATCTTGAACTTTTTTTATAAAGTATGTATTTTTATATCAATTTTTCAAAATCTGTATTAATAATAAATTATACTTAATTGATCAAACACAAAAACATAACACACTTATAAAAATCTAGAAGCTATTGCAAGGAGCTTAGTGTAATTAGCACCTTTCGAAAATGTTTTTTCTTTTAGAATAGTTCTTAATACATGTGGAATAGGTACGAAAATACGTGTACCTAATGGAGTACCGATTTCATCGATTAATACAATATTATTGGTATCAAATTTTGGAATTTTTGTTTTTTGATTTTGTTTTAAGCCAACTAAAATTCCTTTTTTTTTTTCTCCTTTTACAGCAACTAAAATCTTATCACCTGTAACAAAAATATTTTTACCATTCATTTGAATATAATTTAAACAATTATACTTAAAATATTTACAGCAAACCAATAATAATTAATATAATAATTAAAGCTAGAATAAATTTATATTACAATGTATGTATATATACATTTGTGTGTATGTGTGTATATACGCATACAGACATAAAATTTATAATATATTATAAAATTCTGTTTTAATTTATAAAAATTTACAGTAATAAAAAATTGTTACATTTTGTATTAATTATTTATTTCTTGTCTGAAATTTAAAATATTTCTTTGTTTTACTAATATTAATTTAACAATGCAATTTATAATTACATACAATCATTAATTTTTTTACAAATCAAGTCGTACCAATTAATCCAATTCCTCGTTTATTGTAAACATGGATACATTTAGGTAACTTTCCTTCAGACATAGCTTGCATTCCAATTTCACTATTATCCACCACTCTGAGTCGAGATAATTTTATTATATGATTAAAAATAGCAGATGTATGAACTTGTTTTGAAATAAATGGTATATTCATTATGAATCCTATATTAAAAAATAATTAAAATCTTGTAAAATATTGATATCATGACTATCAAAATTAAAAGTTTTCATAAAGTTTAAAATTAAATATGAAAATATAAAAAAGGATAACTTATAATATTTACCTTTATATATATGATGTTGAACAATAATTATAATTACATAAAATTGAAGATTATTTGAGGGTTATGTTTGCGACGCCATCTAATATTTTATGCTACTAAATCGTATTTATAATGAGTACTAAATAATTATAAGATAATATCAATTATTTAATTTAATTTATATTTAATTTAAAATTTCTAAAAGTAGGTTCATTTTCAGAAATTAAATCATTTTAATGAATATGACTTGTATTTATATATTTATAAATTCTTTTATGTATAAATAAACATAATACTAATCTACTTGTACCTGTGTTAGGTTATAAAAATTTAATTCAGCAATGATTTTTAAAATAAATAAATTATCGATAATTGAAAATTGAAAGAGCAACATTGGTTAAAAAAATAATATGTTAACTTCATTAGAAGAGATGAAACCAAAACTTTCTAATGAAAATTATGTTAATTTAAAAAATAAACTCCGAGCTAGAAAAAAAATGCTTTCATCGATTCCACGTCTACAACTATTATCAAAAGGTTTAAATGCCAGTTTATCTCTAAATATGAATGTTGAAGAACGGATACCACTATTTTTAAGTGATATTCAACATCTTATTCTGTACTCCATTCTTGGACATCATTCACCTTACTTACCAGAAAGATGGTGTAAGCTAGATAAATATAATAAAATTTCACAAACAATAGTTTTAATCATTGAAGGATTATCAATTGACCATTATTTATCAAATGAATCAATATTTCAACATATAAAATCTAAATTTGAACATAGATTTGAACTTGTAACACCAAGTGTTTATGGAGGATCAGTTTTTGAAGAGCTTATTAATGTGCCTCTTACTGGTACTCAGAAAAGTCATTTTATAAAAAAATTTGGATCATTAGAAAATGCAATTAAAAATACTAGCAATATAATTGAATACTTCAGCACAATTTTTCCAATTCAATCAAGTATATATATATTTTTCATTATTAATAAATAAATATATTTTTATGTATAATTTAATGTATTTTTATTTGAATTTCAGAATTTGATGTCAATACAGCTAAAATTAGCGAATTACCTTTAACAGACAAATTTCCAAGAACTAAATTGATACTTTCTCCCTGGCAACTTATAGAAGAAAATTATCCAATTCCCTTAAAAGGAGAATTTATTAAAAAATATGAAAATTATGTTTTAACAAAAGATTTTTATACTGAAGTGAATTCAAAATCACAATTATTTGGACTTGATTGTGAAATGTGTCAAACAATCAATGGTCTCTTAGAACTTACTAGAGTGTCAATTGTGGATGAAGATATGAATGTTGTATATGATACTTTAGTTAAACCATATAATAAAATCTCTAATTATCTGACACAATATAGTGGTATTACTAAAAATATGTTAGAAAATGTAACAACAAGACTCTTAGATGTACAAACATCTATAAGAAATTTTCTTCCTTCAGATGCTATTCTTGTTGGACAAAGTCTTAATTCAGATTTAGATGCTTTAAAAATGATGCATCCTTATATTATTGATACATCTATTATTTTTAATTTGAGTGGTAAAAGATCTCATAAATCTAAATTAAAAGTACTGGCAGAATCATTTTTGAATGAAAAAATTCAAAATCATAAAGCAGGTCATTGTTCTGTAGAAGATTCAAAAGCTTCAATTAAATTAGTAAAATTGAAACTTGCAAATAGTCTTAATTTTGGTGATTCAGTAATTATGAATCAATCGAGTATAAATTCATCTGAATTATTCTTTAAAAAGGGTAATAAAAAGTTTCATTTGAATGAAAAACAAACATACACTTTGGGCTCTTCAATTTTTAATCATATCTCAAAAGTTGATAAAAAATCTGCAGCAATTTTTGGATCTAATGAATTAACAAAGGATTATTTAAAAATTTTAAATAAATCACCCTTAGAGATAATGGAAAGTAAAAATTATAATAAAAATAATAATGTACAACTTGTAACAGCACAAACCAAAGCAGAAGTTATTTCCTTATGTTCAAAAATTGCAATAGAACATGATTTGAATTTTTGTCATATTAAATTAGGTAAAAATGAATTATCAACAGAAAATGTAAATGAAACACTGAGTTTTATTGATACATGGATAAGAAAGCTGTGGAAACACATAAAATTATGCAGTTTAATATGTATAATATTTAGCGGAGAAAAAAATTCTTCCAATGGAGCTTGTTTTATAAATATAAAGAAAAATACAGATATTGGATTTAATGATTCATTGTAAAACACCTTGTTTTTAAATTTATAATTTAATTTTGTTTATGTAATTATTCATTTTAAATGAGCTTATATTAATTCAAAAAATATTGGTATCTTAATACTTTATTTAATTATACTCATTTAACAGCTGTATAATTGACAAATGTATTTTTTTTTATATATTGATTAGTAAATAAATCAATATTGTATTTTTGATTTAATTAGGAATGAATGCAATTGGTAAAATACATAAAAATATTTAATGTAGAAAAAAAATTAATTATATTTTGTTTTAAACTATTTTATATTTAATTTTTTAAAAAATAAAATAAGTATTGTATTAACTTGTTATTATTTATTGCTATAATAAGTAATATTATAAATAATAAAGAAAATTATCTACAAAGTAGTTTAAGTTCTTGTTGGTTCCCTTAATATTTGTAAGAAAAATAAATTAAAGATTATCTTTCAAAAAAATGCGTTTTAAAATATAAAATGTAATTTTTGTATAACTTTAGTACTGATCTATTTTGAATCTGCTAAAAAATTATAAAATTTTTTTAAATATGTTACGAAATGTATCCAATGTATACAAGATTAAATAATATTAACTTGATGATATTGATCTTTAAATATATAAATTGAAAATAAATATGACTATTGATAATATGATAATCTTTTATTTATAAATGAAATTTCAATGGTAATTTAAAAATATGTTTAAAGCTGATAATACATGAATTAATATTGTGAACCAAGTGAATAAGATTAGGGGAAAACGACTATACTTTAAACATTAGTTATAATATATTTTAAACATATAATAATTGACTTTCATTTGTATGCCTACGTAATATGAAACTATAGAATAGAAATTACGAAGTCAAGTTCCGTATTATGCAGAAAAAACCAACATGTTAAATGAAAAATTTTCTTTCTCTTGAATTGTCAAATTTTTAGAAAAAAATAAGGAAAGGTTAATGTTCAATTGCATTCTTCGAAAATGGTTTGTTCTTCAACTGCACTCACATTAAATTTCTAAAAAAAATTTATAAAAATTTTGAATATCATAAATTTTATATACCATATAATTCAATAAATACTCCATATTTCTATCCATTTTTTTTGATACATTCTATTTTAAATTAACTACACCTCCTCTAAAATTACAAGATTATTTATAATAATAATTATAATAATTAATAATAAAAAAAAATAAGGAAAAAAAAACACTTAGGCCATAAACTATAAATAATACACATGAGTGAAAATCATAATTATATTGCAAGGAATTTTTAATTTAAATAAATAAGATAAGATTATCTTAAAAATCATATTATGTAAATAATTATTAAAGAAAATAAATAAAATGGCAGAACTATAATGGTATAAAGATCAAATTCGTGATACAGAAGGCACCTGTAATAAAAATACTTTGAAAAATTGAATTTATATTTTTTTAACTAAAAACAAAAAATGAATGAATCTGCACAAATTTTTTTAAGTTAGTTCGCTGATAGATCATAAACACGAACACAATAAAATAATTTTTATTGAATGCACCTTCACAGTTCTTAAACAGAATAAAATGAATAAAGTGTTTACAAATATTTTTCTTATTCAATATTAATCTGAAAATTTCATGAATCCACTCAATTTTTTCATAAAAAACTGTATCCCTTTCATTCTTCAAATTGTAATTTTTTGATGAATACTGATAAATTAGTTAATTAAGATAAATATCAAATGAGAGATTACGCTTCACGAACTAAATGTGCGTCCATAATAAATCTGGTAGATTTCAAAAGTACCAGAAACGTACCCAATCAGAGAATTGGGGAACTGTAAAAAAAAAAAAAAATGGAAAATAAATGCCCGTTTGCTTTTTGTTGTCCTCAAGTTTGATACCCCTAATACATTGCATTGGTACAATTTTATTTGACTTCAAGCAGTGACATTTTAGTACTGTCGTTTTTATTCTGAAACACAATCTTCCTTTTCATTTCTGAATAAAGAATGTAAAATAATTGCACAATGCAACAAATATTTAAGCAATTGAAAGAACAGCCCCATTAGGGGAAGAATTGGAAATAACTATGTAATACAATGCATTTATGTTTTTATTTGAACTGTGAGGAAATCCTCACGAAATGTCCGGGTTCGTGGAACCTGGTCGCGGTTAAGAGAAAAAGAGAGAGAGAGAGAGAGAGAGAGAGAGAGAGAGACGTGCCCTGTTTCTCCCTCGGAGCTCGGCGGGCCCGCACGCAGGGGGAACCTCGGTTCTATCTCTCAGTCACTCACCGTCTCCGTCGCGCATAAACAGCGGTGCCCAGCGTAGGCGCCGTAGGAAGAACAACGGGGAGGGAGAACGTCACTCTCTCTCGGACATTTGGCGAGCCGCTAGTACACTTCATCACTCACACAGGCGAGGACAAAGAGGAGCGACGCTTTGTTGTACCCGCGCTTGGCCCAATAAGGCGGACTTTCTCTAATTAAAACGGGAGCTGTCGTCGGGCTGTGCGCGGGATATAAAAAGGGGATAAATCGCGAAACAGACATGATTTGGATGAACGACTCGTTCTGCGAGCCAACACCCCGGCTGTGTCAAAGATATGAGCCGTGTTTTGATAGATGTTCGAGAATTAATCGCTCGAAGCTTGTTCTTATTAGGGTCCGTTTTCCACGTTTTGGCACACAATGTTTTTGTATATGTGACCAATAAAAGAGGTTATAAATAACATTTGGTATTGTTGTTTCTTCCTCCCGTATCTTTACAGGAGGACCAGCGCAACCCTGCCAACTCCGGGCGGGAACAGATGTGGCAGCCAGGAGGCTGCGGAATTACAAAATTATTAAATTATGCATGAATTTTTATTATTTATTAATTAATAATTAATTAAGATTTTTATATAGAACAATAAATAAGTTAACAGTATACTAAATTCATTATATACAAAATGTATTTCAGTATATGAAATAATAACGAAGTGCAGGAATCTGCAGTAAAATCAAACTCGTTGAAAAATTTACAATTTATGTTTTGCAAATAAATATTTTTTAAATTGTAACGTTAAATTTAAAAATCAGTTGAAAGACAAAAACAATAACTAAAACAAGTATAATTGAAATTTTTGTATTAATAGATTCATTACAACCCTCAAAAGAAGCTATGAGATCTCGCCAAAATCCGGTCATACTTATGCGAATGCTAAGGTCGGATTCGAGAGCTTCAGCTACTCTAGGAACCAAAATACTATATAAGTGATATGAGAAGGACCGCCAACAATTTGACAAAACTGGTTATGACAACAAGAGAGAAAGGCTAAAAAAAACTTTATTGTGTAAGAAATTACAAATTTTGTTCGAGTACCATAATTCATTAGTAAAGACCTGTGATTGTTTTAATGAATTGGACAGAAAACATCAATAATAAAAATTTTCTTTGCACCTCAATAAATTTTTCAATTAAAGGATTTACTATACCTCTAATGGATGTGAAAAAGCTCTTGGAATATTGTTTTGATAATCATTTGAATTTCATCATATGTTATGATACATATGAGCATCATTTAGCCTGGGGAGTATAAGCAACAATTCAAGAAAAGCGGATCTATATGAATTCATCACTCAATAATCTGTAAATTTTAAATAAAAGCAGTCTGCCGACATTTAAGAACAATATAAGATAGGTGATGATCAACATAATCTTAATAGACGCCTTTATAGCAGCAAAAATCTCCAACTGAAGAGTATATTTATACATCTAAAGAGGATTTTGTTTCACATGAAGAATGTTTCTCGATTTTATGATATAATGTGATAGAGTGACTAGTTGAATAGCACTGTATAATAACATTTTGGTTTTCGGCTTGGTAAAAATATTGTAGAGATCTTTTAATGTTAAAAAAGGTATTTAAGATTAAGGTAAACATGTGTTCATGAATTTAGAGTGTCAACGAACACTTTAATCCTTAAATGACGATTTTTACTCAAAATTGCGTGTACATATTGGGCGTTAAAATCGATTCGGGTTGTTTTTGGGTGCTGAGAACAGAAATAATCGGTCACCTGTTTGAGAGCCTTATGTGACTTTTCTAATTGCAATTTACACGTAATTTTATCCTTAAATATTTTTTTAATATTTATAAGTCTTTCAGCATTTATTTTAGCCACAAATAAAATTTACCATGTAAATCTATTCCAATAGTTATTCTATCGCGCCGTATCACAAAACAGAAAAACATCCTTAGCACGAAATAAAATCCTACCGCTTTTAATCATCGAAAAAAAAAACAAAAAAAGGGACAAATAGAAAAAACTTCCGCCTATATGTTAAGACCTCTGCCAAATTGCTATAACCAGTAGTGGCTTAAAAAAAAAAACTCGATACTTCGTGGACAGACCATGTGTACTTAAAGTTGTATACAATATCTATTATATTGTCCTATTCTATTTATGGTTTACTGATAAAGCATTGCTAAACAACTAAAAAGAGATGGAAAAAGACACTGTCTTCATCAGACTTCAGATCCATATTTAATATGTTATATACATACAGTTTTACCTATAGTATTGTTAGGACATTTTAATAATATAAAGAAGTGTATATTGCAACTGGATTAAATAAAATCAGAGAGTAGCTTTATTACATCTAAACATCTGATTGGTTATTGATAAAACCTTACACAACCTCCTGCCATTTCTTCATGATATATTACAAACCCCAATAGATTTTAATAATATTTCATTTAATAATATTTAATTGTATTTAATAATTTATTTTATTTGCACTCAACTAATCCTTGTTTTGGTTGACCAAATAATGTCTTTCTTTTGCTTTTTCTTAAATACTCAACAAATAAATATAAAACAGAATTACTATTAATTATGTATATTTTAGGAAAAGTTGTATGCCACGCCACTTACACTTTTACAAGTCAATATAACTGATAGAGACATCATCAAGCAACTTTATACATGATCTATCAGAAAAGTAAATCCAATTTATCATTTCCGAAGTCACTATTTGTCGTACCGATTTGGGAAAGGTCCTATAATATGCGTGGGAGTTTTTTCTTTCTGTCTAATCATTATGAGCGGCAATATTTGCATTCGTGTAAAAGTTGTTTTTTAGTTTTATAACATGGCGCCATGGTTTTACATGTTAAATTTGGTGTGCGATTACTCTGGTGTAGCTCAGACGGCTGTAAAAAAAATTGTCTCATTATAGTATTGATACTTTCATTTTCCCTGCTTAACAGTTTATTCAGATGCTTCACCAACCCCTTGCTAGCTTTTGCTAGAGAAACCAAAGCCCCTATGTATGTGTAATTTTCAGGATTTTGTTGTCTTACCATCGATACATCTGTCATGCTGTTCCTAACTTAGAAGCGATCAACTCTAAATCTTTAATCTTTTCCGCAGTTTTTTCCATCAAAGATTTTAGTAAATTTTGAAACTTAGTGATATTCCGCATCCTAAAAAAGAAAAACTTTTTTTTAAATAAAAAATTACTTATTATATTGTATTATTAAAATATGTAAAACTTAATATTCATATAATAATTCATATATTAATTTTCAATAATGTATTAAATTAAAAAAATTCTTTTAATAAGTTATGAAATTTTTTTAAAATTTTTTTAATTAATATTTTAAAGTTCAAACCTATTAAAATTAAAAAAATATTTATTTCATAACCAACGTTTACAAGATATTAAAAAATGAAATAAAAATCAGAAGAGTCTGCCATAAAAATTAATAAAATTGAATTAAAAAAAATAAATAATATATTATATTTGATTAAAAAATTTAAGAGTATATGGAAACCATTATTACCTAATAACAGTGAATTTACAGAATTTATTATATTCTTATACTATTTATTATCATTAAATAAATTAGAAAGGATGGAAAAAATTACTTGATTTGTTCTAGATCTATAATATATTTAAAAATTAATCACCCACATTAGAAATACTGGAACTTTGAAATAAAACTGCAATAAAAATAGATATTGAGTATAAAAAAAAAAAAAAATTACTTAGAAACCAAATAAAAATAATAGAGATATTAAAAAAAAAAATATTCTTGATGGTTATATTGTGTATTTACCGACGAATAAATGGAAATTAAGTAATTATTGTAAAACTAATAATAGATTAACATAAAGATTAATGAGAAGAGTTATACATGACGATTCACTTAATATTTAAAAGATAAAAGTGGAAGACCATCTATAAAAGAATAAAAAAAAAAAAAAAATTGAAAATGAAATGTATTTAAAATATATAAGTAGTGTATCATGAATTTATTATAACTACTTTATTATTATAACATTAAATCGATTCACATTTTTAAAATAAAAGAAAGTGTAATATTTATTTATTAAAAAGTATATAAATGAACAGTAATATACACATTCACGTGTTAACACTTTATATTAAATAATAAAAACAAATGGAAAAAAATATATATTGAATAAAATCAAGATATACATATACGTTTTCGACATATCAGCAAAAATCAAAATCTTAATTTATAAGTAAAAATATTATTACAAAGTAAAAATATCTTTTTTTACTTTTAATACAGTATATTTAAAAATCTTAATAAAAAACTAAAAGATAGAAATATATTTTTTTGGCTTTAAAAAACATATTTTTAAATACAATTTAAATTTAAAAATGATGCTATACAAGTACATTTGAAGCGATTAATATGTTTTCTATTTATCTTTAGTGCTTCTTTCATCACCATCTAACTTAATCTCTCCTTGTCATGGTGAAATTCATATAATCTCTATATATTTTTAAAGCATTATTTATATGATAAATAAGATATATCAAAATCAATTTATTTACTCGACTATTTGTGATGATTTTCAAGAAATGTTCTTTTGTGCCATATACATATAACACTAAATTGATATGTATATTGAGTTAATATTTCCGTATCTAATTCAAATATTTAGATTTTATAAATACCAAATGAAGCATAAAGCAACTTCTTTAGGCAAAAGAAGAAATTTTCAATTATCAATAATTTAAATGAACTATTTGATATATTTTGCATGTAGCAAGTCTATATTTTATATACAAAAAATTATTATGATTCATATTAAATAAATTTAATAGAATAAAAAAAATTAAATTAATCAATATTTATTATGTAAAATAGGAAAAGGGTTTAAAACTCACAGTGTTACAAAAAAAAGGCATATACATTAGATTTTATTTATAAGTAATATTATATATATACATATATATATATAATTATTAATTAAATTAAAAAATTGCAAATAAAAAAAGGCAATAAAATATTTATACAAATAAATTTATAATTATATTGAAATTTATAATTGTATTCATGCTGCTAAAAATAAAAAATTATCTATGGAGGCATACCTGAAAACATATTTATATAATTACATTAGAATGATTTCATTTTATTGAATGTTCAAAAAATGTTCGGGCCCTTCTTATATATATATATATATATATATATATATATGCTTCTAATATTTATAATGTATTAATACTTTTTTCTTATTTAATTCTATTTTCAAATTTCGGCTGTTCTTTTCAATTTTTTTACTTTTTTCTTTTTCTATTTCTCTCTTAATCTCTCTCTCTCTCTCTCTCTCTCTCTCTCTCTCTCTCTCTCTTTCTCTTTCTCTGAATGTTTCTCTCCATTACGTTCCATTTTCATACCTCCGTTGTCGAAAGTAGTGGGATAAATAAGCTTTAGGAGGTGGGTGAGAAAGAGAACAAGTGAAAAGCAACATCGAAATTCATCTGTAGAAGTCTATTTAGTAGTACAAGAGACAACGCATCTTGAAGAAAAACCTGCTAGATCATATTGTAGGTATGATAATTTAATACCTCTAGTACATCATAATAATTGACAGAAATAAAATCAATAAATAACAAATTTTTATAGAATTTTTGTTGTTCTAAAATTACAAATGTTCAATAAGTGTGTGGTACTTGTTTTTTAAAAAAAATCATTGAATAAATATATTATATATTGTATTCTTTTATATAAAAATTTCATCAAATACACACTAAGTTAACCTTTTATTCATTGTGAAATTATAATTTCACCATTATTCGACGTCTTCGGAAAAGTTATAACATATACATGTGTATGCATGTATATATGCACTAATTGATGCATTAACTTGTATCAGTATTTTAATATTTTTGTATGTATTTTATATCATTTAACTAATTTAGCTGTGTATTAATTAATATTTCATTCATTTTATTATAATAAAAATATGTAAATTATCATATTTAAAAAAAACAGAATTAATTAAATTTTTAAATATTAATTTTCATTTACATGTATATATTTTTGTATTCTTGACATCGAGGCAAAAGTCATTTATTTTTTAAATTAGAAATCTTATATGTACATATATATATTTTCATACATATATACATTATTTATTTATTACAATATTAAATACTATTTATAAAAAATTATTATTTGATAATAATGTATTGCTTTATATTTATTGATTGTGGAAATATTAAAAAAAAAGATTTATAATCAATGAGTTTTTTATTCGAAATATAATATTAATTATAAGATAATATAAATAAAAAAAATTATTATAAAACATTCTTAAAAAATACGTTATATATAAACAAAATAATAATATTTACATTATATTCAAATAATGATGCAAATCCGTAATATATTAAAAATTTTATATCCAATATCATATTCAAATAATTTTATACATTTTGTATTTAAAATTCATTAAACATTGATTTCAACTAAATGATAATTTTTAAATTATTAATGATCTATTCCTTAATAAAAATATGATATTTATTATATATATTGTTTAAATAAAATATCAAAACATAAATTATTGTTACGTTTTATTATATTTATTGTTAAACAAAACGTTTTAATTTTATTATTTGTACAATTGTTGATGGCTTTGAATTATTTCTGATTTAATTACTAATATGATAATTTAATAAACTTATTCTGCTGGATTTCAATAATTCCAATAAGAAAAGCAAATATAAAGTTAATGATTTAATTAAGTTTTGTAATCGATATCTGGCGACTCGAAATAATGCAGTTAGCCAAATTTGGCAAGTTACTGCATATGTGTCACAGGCACATAGACATTAGTTTTTTAAGTCGTTGCGTAATCTTTAATGCTTATTATCAATTTAATTTTTTTTATTTATTTATATTTTTCTAGTTATCAGTGAGATCTATATTGTACTATAAACTCATGATTACATTTACTACTTCTAAATAATTAATTGTTTAAATAAATAGTAGTAAGCTATTTTTTATTGTATAATATAAAAAATAAATTATTTTAATTAGTAAAATTATATTTTACTTGTCTTTAAGTTTAATTTGATATTTTTTTTTATAAATATTGTTTATGTATCATAAACCTTTCAAATTACAAGAGCTGAATGATGTATACGTACGTTGTAAATGATTAGAATCTGATAAATAATGTCAATTTGAATTTTTCTACTGAAAAGAAAATAAATGAATTATATTTTATAAAATCAATTATATATGTAGATAAATTTATTGCACAAGCTGAAATCCATATAATTTAGGTTTTATTATGATAAAAAATTAAAAAAGCTATTTTAATACAAATAATTAATTATAATGTCAATAGCATAATATAATATTTATCGGTAGAGTATTTAAAATATAAGCTGTAAATAAATATACAAATTTAATATTTTTAATTAATTTTAATACACATTATATATATAGTTCTTTTATATACTGTAATTTAACTTAATTATCCATTTCTATCAATTTATTATTAAAAGTATTATAAAAATAAATATTAGAATTCAAAAAATTAGTTAGGTGCAGATTAATTTAATACTATTAAAAATAAATATATTTATTTGTATTTTTAAAATATAAATTTTTTAATAAAATTGTTTTATATTTAAAAATAATTCATTCATTTTTATTATTAAATATCTATTTATTAATTATAGTTTTTAAATTAAGTTTTTTTTTATGCTATAAACATTTCATACATATATACATATATTATTTTTTTAAATATACATATAACATTAATTTGAACGATATAATTAATTTAGGAAATTATGGCACACACAATATTTTTCCATATTCTATGTTACTAATTAATATAATAAAAGACAATAAGTTAGGATATTGATCACAAGCCATAGGGCATACATTTGAATTATCTAATAATCAAGAGAATTATATGTTACTTTTATTATATATTAACAAGAATATATATTTTTAATTAAAAAATTTTGTTGATACACACCGTTAATATTTCATAATTCGAATGATTTATAATAATTGCTAAGGTAATAAAAGATTTACACATAAATTTGGTTGATTATATGAGTATCGCATCATATTTTATATATTTTTAATATATAAAATAATATAATAACCTATTTTTTTTAATTGATGAATAAATTTAAAAGTTACTTTCTTAATACATTTACTATTTAGATGACATTCAAGGGTGTTTTAAAACTTGGCTGGGAGCTGTGAGTCAGAAACTAAAAGCGTCAGTATAACTTAAATAACTCGTTGCTAGTTCTTCAAATTGACTAACATGACACTGAATGTTCTGTTCAGTTTATTTTTTCTCATGTTTTTAGTTACGTTATTAGCTCATAAAAATAAATATACATTAAAAAGAAATCACATAATTGGAACTAATTTTAGAGTTTATTTACGAAGTAGTTAATGAATAAATACTAAATAATAAAGAAATAAATAAAAAAAAATATATTTAAGAATAAAAAAAAGTACATACACAAATTAAATAATATTTGAATCTACATAAGTTATTATTAATTTTTTTTTTTTTTTTTCAAAAAACACTGTTATTTAAATAGTAATTGTAAGAGAAAAAAATTGATAACAAGTCGAGTTAGAATTCGGAAGGCTAGTGTAAATATCAAATTATATTTAGCGATAATTTACAACTCATCGATAAACCACTTAAAGATAAAAATTCCTGAAGAGAAAAAAAAAATTAAAGTGTCAAAATTCTTCTCAATACTATTGCAATTGAAAGAATATATTCTATATATTGAAATTCTATGCACCTAATATTTTTATCATTTTATTACAAGTTGAATTATGTTTCTCCTCTACCTGTATTGAATTCAAACATTATGCTTGTACACATCATCAAATAAATCATTTTATTCAATAATCATTAATCAAATGAATTAATTTTTATGATAAACTTAGCTGGCTATGCTATCTAGGTTATGGTTTGTTCCGTAATAGTTTATTTTAAAAATTAAAAAAAAAATTAATATATTGAATACATATGATGTAATTATATTTGTAATTTCATTTATAAATCCATAATATTATTTAAAACTTATTTAAAAATATTTTTTTAAAGCATAAAGTTCAGTAAAATACTATATTATTATTAAAACTAACAATAATTAAGTATATATAAAAATAAAAAAGATTATAAATAATATTATTTATTTTGTTTAATTTGTGAATACACAAAAGTTATAAAAAACAAATGTTTAATTTTTAAACGTTCAACTTTAATGATTAAAATATATATAAAAATTTTTTTTAAAAAAAAATATTATAAATAAAAATAATTAAAAAATAGACAAATTACCTTTGTAAGCGATAAAATAAATTTATCGTTAAATGTTGGAAAATTAAAGCTTAATAATTCATAAAAATTGGAAAATTATTTATTGTATTTATCATTTCGTACGTGTTTATGTCTTCTTCATGGTAATTTTAACGTTGTTTCAAATAGAATATGATTTAATATATGCGCATTATGTTTCTGTGAATCAGGAGATTTTTTATTTCATCTAAAGAAATATAGCATGTTTACAATTTTTAAGATATAAATAATGTTTACATGGTTAATATACATAATTCGTAAAAATATTTATTTAAAAAACCATTTAAATAATTGATTAAAAAATAACTGAATATTTTATTCATAATATTTTTAATTATATGCTACACATGTTATTTATTTAAAATACTGATATAATGAAAGTAAGCATTTTATAAAAATTACAAATATTCATTTAATGTAGGATTATAGTAAACAATATATCAAAATTCTTAATAACATATTTATTTAAGATCTTAATTATTGTAATTACAAATTAATTAAGTATTTTTGGTTCTATAAAAAAATATTTAGTTGTGCAAACTATTGCTTTTATATTGTTTATCAAAATTGATGTTGACTTAAATTTTTAACCTAAGATTTTTTAAGATTTTTTTAGCATTTCTTCTCTGGATAGAATTTAGTAGTAAAAATATTAAATTAATGCATAGAAAATAAAAGTATTCTTAATAAACTAACTTAATAAATTGAAGTGGTAAAAAAAAACTATTATTATTCTGTTTGTTGAAGATTTTTTATTACAATAATATTTATTCACATTTAACAAGTTAAATAAGTATTAAAAAATCGATAAACCTTATTTTCTCATTCTAAATGTAACAAATATACAATTAGAAGAGGTTCTGTTTGGATAAGACAGTTTAAAAAATTTTTTTAAAATATTGTTTAATATTATTGTGATATTTGATAACTATTGTTATTCTCATCATCCCTAAAAAAAATGTATATGTAATATTTATTGATAAGGGTTAAAGTTTATGGAAGTTTACCAAATGAGGGTTGAAAATGAATTAGCTATCCTCATTAGTATATTTCCATTGACAATGAAAAGATCTTAAATTTTTTCCACTTATCATTGCATTTTTATATTAATCATAAATAATTGCTATGTTCGACAAAATGCATTCATCACTGTTCGACATCTGGTTAATCTTATTTTTTTTATAATTGCTTCATGTCAATCCACACTATCCTGTATTAAATTATAAGCTATAACATGTCAAAGCGTTGACATCTTAATATTTAATTATTTATCAATACACATGTGGGTTGATTGTTTTTTAAATTTAACTGCATATAAGAAGTATTTCATTTCTTAAAAAAAAAAAAAAAAAATATTTATAGAAATTTCACTCGTACATTTTCATTTTCCTGGGTAAAATTCAAGCAAGTTGACCATACTTTAATTATTTATTTTATTTACTTAGTAACAAATGGATATTTCTTTCGAAAAATCAATTAATGAAAGAAAATAAATTTAAAAAATAGTTTTAGAAGTCACGGATAGAAATAAACAATAATATTTATAATTTATCAGTAAATATTTGTTTTACTACAAACATATTTTTTTTAATCTATTTGTGACTTTAGGTTTAATGATAATAGTAGTAATTTATTTCAATAAATTCTTTTGAAACAATCTTGTCTCTAGCAATAATTTTTTTTTAAATTCTAATTTAAAAAAAGTACAATAATAAATTATTTTTTTAATTTTTGCCTCATCAAGATGTATGTAAAATATTTGGGCGTACACTCGATACAAGTTCGAAAAAAAACATTAGTTGTAAAATAGGGCTATCAAAAGAACATGCAAAAGTTGAATACCAATAAAAAATGTTTAATTTATGGAAATATATAAAAGACATTTATCGAATATATTCATATTGTTAACAACAATTTTTAATTAATGTACGAAAATTATTTTTCCAGGAAAAAAGTGGCTGAATTTTCGTACGAAGAGTATATTTGATAAACCTAATCAGAAAAATGTCGAGGCCGATTCTGAGCAGGCCACGCACCCGGGTCTACGGTTGTAACTACGACAAGGGCGAGTCCTATTACAAACCTACGATTGCAAGTCTTGACAGGAAGTACAGCGGTCGTCCCCTGTTCCCTGAGCCACGAAATTCATTTGCAGATGAAATTGCCGCACGCCGTAGTGACATCGGTAACGTCTTCAGTCGTTTTCCCAAGTGGTTTTGAAAATTACAAAAGTGTAATCATAAAAAAAGAAACATTATAATAGTTTTGATTGCAATGGTAAAATACCGCATTAAAAGCTCCAATTGGCCTTTAAGTAAAAGAAAAAATTCTATTTGGTTGAAAATTTATAAAAAGAGAAATTCTTTAAATCATATTATAAAATTGAAATTAATCGCATTATGTATTAAAAATATTTTTAATAAAAAATGCGTTCAAAATATATAAAATATCATTAAGTAATTATAGATTCTTATTTAATTTTGTTTTCATACAACTAAAGAACATGTGACTTTATTATTCAGACTTTTTCTTTTAAAAAACTTTGTTGAAAATATAATTCTCAGTTTCTATTACCTTGGCAAAAAAAGTAATATTTCATAAATATTTGAATAAAAAATAATAAACCAATTAATTGAGAAAATATTACAATAATTTTATAAGCAAATGCGAATACTATTTATATAAGTAAACGTAAAATGAAACCGATTTTTTTAATGTAATAATGAATTTACATTATACATATTTATTACTTAACCAGTTTATCTATTTTTAATGTTTCTTAAAAAATTGTTCATCTTTATGTATTTGTTAATTTAAACCTGAGTCTACTTATCGTCCATAACTATTGTATTAAATGTTATTTTGTTGAATAAATGTTTGCTTTCTTCTCTCTCTCTCAAAAAAAAAAAAAAAAAAAAAACAAAAACAAAACAAAATATTGAAAATGCATGAGTTTGTTACATATATGGTTCCTGAATTCATTTTTTAATGTATAGCAAATAAATCTGAATTATGTATTTATTTTTAATCTTGAATTTGTCTGAACCAACTATATCGTTTTATTTCTAATTTTCAAAGTTTTGTTTTTTGTTATACAGTCATTTATATTTTATATAATTATATTTGTTTTTATTTTAGATAGTTATGTTGTTTCGTTCAATTTTAACTTATTATGTTATTAATTATTGTTATGTTTTATTATTATTATTATAATCAGTTTTATACTTGATATTTTATGAACAATGCTTTGTTTCGATATTTATAAATATCTATATAATAAATGTTAATTTATACTTTTTTAGTCTATGAAATTTTAATTTTTATTTTCTCGTAATTATATATAATAAATTTGAAATTTATTATAAACTTATATTTAATTTAAAATTTAAAAAAAAAATCGTTTTTTAATAATCGAAAAATTATCGTAATATGAATTTTTTTATATATTTTTGTATATATGTTATAGCTTTCATATGTATACATTTTAGCAAAATCATAAATTATTACATATAATTCAATGGTATTAAAATTATTTTATTATAAAATCAAAAGAATAATTTTATTTTATAAAAACATGATAAAGTATAATAAACTATGTAAATAAAACTTAATAGAAATACGCGTTGAATCAAAGAAATAGATTTCTTGAAATCAAATTAATTGTATGAACATTAAATTTGTATAATTGAAAATATATAAATTATTAATTTATACTGGTTAAGGCATTTTTGATAAATTAAATTAAAATTAATTTTTTGATAATGATATAATTATAACATAATTAATAATATAATAATGTATGATTATAATATCATTATAAATAAAAGATTTTTAATATATGTGGAAATATGACAAGCAAAAAGTATTTATTTAATTTTATGAAACAATATTACGTTTAGATTTCAAGATTGGATTTTATATTTGTTTTGATACACTTTTTAATTTAAATTCTTTACTCTTTATCATTATGGTATATATATTTTTTTAAAAAATTGGTATTTAATGTTTTTAATTTTTGATAAAATAATCATTAGTATCTATAATTTAATTCTTAATGATTATTTTACTTAGTTTTAATAGTTAAAACTAATGGTTGTATTACTGTTTTTAAAAATGTATATAAATATATAAAATTACTATCATTCCAATTAGATTGTATATGTGTAAAAAATCATTCATTTTTATATTTTAATCATATTAA
The DNA here is from genome assembly GCA_018907245.1 of Eupristina koningsbergeri. NCBI lineage: Eukaryota > Metazoa > Arthropoda > Insecta > Hymenoptera > Agaonidae > Eupristina > Eupristina koningsbergeri. The sequence continues at coordinate 217,213 of JACCHV010000044.1, forward strand.
TTAAATAATAAATTTGAAATATAAAAATTAATTATAGTCACATTTATTGTTATAATTGTTTAATGTAATATTCAAAATATTTATATGAGATTTATAATATATTTTCTTGTGTCGAATTTAACGTAATAATTTAATAACAAATTATTAATATTTTTAGAAAATGAATTTAAATTAAACTTTAATAATATAAATTTATATTAATCTAAAGATTATAGAGAAAGTTACTCCATTGTACAAGTATGCATTGCAAATATAATATAGTCAAAACCCTGAAAACAGTTGATAATGTAGAGAGGACATGATTGATCTATTCATCGTCACAGAGAAATCTTAAGAAATCTTTTAAAAATCTGAAGAATTGTTTAAGATTTTCAAAATTCTGTAGCTGTAGTTAAATCAAGCATTTCCTTTTCTTATTATAAACTATTTACGAGTTTTTGATACTATTTTATATAATAATAATATGTTTCTTTATATACAGTATTTATTAAAATTTATCTTATTTAAACATAATTATAAAATAAATATTGAAAAATTATAAAATGATATATAATATAAAGCTTAATTTTATGAAGAATTAAAAAAATTACTAGAAACTTTAAACTAAAAAAATAATTTTATTTGTGGTCCATAGAGGGTTTTAATTGTTCTGACGTGCAATATAAATAAAATATACTTTCATTCCATTTTATATAATATTTTAATAATATGAAATATCATAAATAATTAATTCATATTAAATAATACAATTGAATTGTAATTTTTTTTTATTAGTAATTATGAAATAATTGATTGAATAATGAAAATAATCAAATGTGTAATTAATAAATAATTTAAAGAAAATATGTATCTTTTAATTTTTAAAGACTATTATTGAATATATTATTTAATAAAACAATAAGTTAATTAATGGTATGTTTAATTTTAAATTAAAAATATTTTTGTTCGTTTATAGTCCATTTTTAAGCTCTAAAATATATATATCGAAAAAACTATTGAATTAAGGGTGAGTATCATTTTTAATTATTTCATTATTCTATTTTGTAAAGAAAATATTCTAAGTTTTATTATTTAATGATAAATAATATTGCGGTAATAATCTTTGAATCACTTATTAACTGACATTCAACATATTTCATATTTAGTTTTTATGGTTTGATTAAAGGTTACAGATTGATAAAAATTTCACAAAATACTTAATTATTAATATATATATAGTTACATTTTTACTTACTTACAATTACGATTACTTACAATATATATATATATTGTAAGTAATCAACCAGGACTTTTTTATTTAATTTGTTAAGACATGATTTAATTTTTAATATTGAGATATATAATAAGATTACTATATAAATCAAATAAAATTTTTTTTTAAATGTTATTATTCGTTTATATTGAATATCTTTGTGTATTAAAAAGTAGATAAAAATTTATTTTTTCTATGCGATTCTATTTACATAAAAAATAAATTTAATATATATGTAATAAATAATAAACAATATACAATTCAGTAAGCAATAAACAATATTCAATAAATAATAGTAATAAATAATAAATAGTAAATAATTAATAATGAATAATGAATAATAAATAATAAATAATAAACAATAAACAATAAACCATAACTAAATAAGTTTATGAATAGTCTTATTTTTAATTTATTATTATATAATTGACATATATATCAATATAATTATGAATAAAATTAATTTTCATACTTGAAGATATATTTCTTATGTTTAAGTATTTATAATTATAATATATTTATAATTATAAATAATAAAATATATGCAGTATAATTTTAAATTTTAAACTAAACTTCATTTTTAAATATATGCTTAAATTAAATTTACAATTTTAAAATTATTTTTATATTTTAAAGTGAATTCTTAACTAAATTATAAATGTAAAAAAATATATAAATAAATAAATAAAATACAAGTATAAAAAAAGTTAAAAAATTTTTATTTATTTTTATATGTGGTGGAACAAGAAAAAATATTTATTAAAAAGAATACATTTAAAATGTTAATAGAATTATTACAATATTAGTTACACAATTTTATTTTTAAATATAAAAAATGAACTATTTTATGCGTCAAAATTGAAGTAGAAAAAGAGCTTTCTTTAATCGTAACTTAAGATATGGTAAAATATCTCATGACATGCAAAAGTTTTAAAGTCTATTGATGTAATAGATGATCATTAGTCATTCATAATTTTAATAAGTTTAAAAATATTTAATAACCACTATTTATACATTCAAAATTTGTTTGAAAATTTAAATCGTTTTGCATTTTATTTTCATTAATGCTTTTAATTTTTAATATTGAAATCAAAATTTAAATATAAATAAAATAATTTAAAATAAATAAAATGTAATTTATTGTAAACAATTAAAAATTATCAAATTTATAAATAGAAACACAATTGTTTTTAATTAATTTATTCAATAAACATTATTGCTAAAATATCCTTAAATAATAAATTATTTTAATTATATAATATTCTGTCCTTAAAATACATTAATTGAAAGTATAGTGCTAACCATTTTATGATATGAGAAATATTTGTGTAATAGTTGATAAATTTGTTTTTTATATATTATTATTTTATTGATTATAAAAGTTGTTTCACAATTACCATATATTTAGTTATGATTTCAAAATAATAATTTTATGTTAGATATCAGGAATAGTAAAATTTTACCCAATTATCTCCGTATAGCGAGAAAATTTTTTACAGGAACGCGTGATCTTGCGGGATCTCGTCACAATACGTTCGACAACGACCATGATCAACCGTCCTTTTGTCCATCGTCTCGGCAACCATTGACGCACAGCCTTCGTGATTCTTATTGTCCTGGTACCTTTGGCGATCTTGACCGTGAAGAAACAGTTTTTGATATACGCGGACAACGCACTTCTCGACCTCGACAACTACTTGGCGATAATTTTAATAGTGAAATCATTACATCTTCAAATCTTATAAAAACTGGGTTCCATATGGATAGTAAAGATAATAATAAAAATGTATCCATGGCTAGTACTCGTCGAAATATACCTGGTGCTTTAGATGAGGCTGAGGTTACTTTTCGACGACGTCCACGTTTTGAATTCGATGAAAAAGAAATCGTTGAATCGTTGGATGAACTCAAACCTACTTTTAAAAAATGGAGTAAAGTAAATATTGATAATACCAATGGTGCTGAAAATACTACTGAAGCATCAGAAAGAGCCTTAAGAAGTAAAATAAGGCTGCATGATTTGGAGCAAGAAATGGAAGAAATGACAGAAAAACAAGCGAGGCGTGAAAAAAGAGCCGCGGCTCTTCGAGCATTAATGGATGACAGTAAAGCAGAAGCGGATAATCTTACAAATAGACAAAGGATTATATAATTATTATAATGAAAAAAATATAAAAAAAATAAAAGAATAATAATATATAATTTTGAATTTTCTATTAGTCTGTCTTCATCATTTTTTATTCAACTTAGCATTTAATTGCCTTAAAAAGAAAATTAGTTTAGTTCAATGCTAATGACAATTTTTAGAAATATAAATAATCAGTTCTTTTGATTCAAAATCTTTTGAAGATGATCCCAGTGTAATAATTTTTTTTTATTAGAAATGATTCTTCAACTAAAAACAATTTTTTTATTTTTAATCTTATCAGCAGCTTTCCAAGATTCTTTCTCTCAAATCATAAGAGAATTATTTTTCTCTTAATAAATTTTCTATTATATATGAACAATTTATCAATTAAATTTTGATCTAAAAAAGATTACTTCTAATTATTTATTATGCAACAAATATTATAATAATTATATATTAAACAGAAAATTAAAATAATGAAAGATATTTTTTATATGGACTGAACTGATATAAAATTGCCATTATTTTTACCGTCCCTATTATGCTGTTTCAATAAAAATTATATACCTTTTCTAAATAAAAAAAATTTCAATATTTATATATTAAAATGTTATTAAACATCAAAATATTAACATATTATTTATCACAATTATATTAAATTAAAAAACATAGGAAACTATTTAGAAAAAACATTTTTCACTATTTATATTTTTTCGATTGATTTGTATTTATTATTGATTAAACATTATATATTTTAAATTTTCAATAAAAAATAATGAATTAGAATTGATATTATATTAAAAATAAGACTTAAGAATAAAATTTTTCTAATTTACAATGAAAAATAATGTATAAATTATCTTGTTAAAAAATGACTATTTTAACAAATATTTAAAATTAGATATTAAAAATTAATTAAAAATTATTCTTTTAACAAATATTTTAATTTATATTAAGGAAAAAGAACTTTTCATGATATAAAATTATTACTATAAAATTTATAAAAGTTTTTTTGTGACATGTATATTTACATTATATTTTTTGAGAATATAAAATTTTTATTAAACCTTATTTTTAATTAATATAATAATAATTAACATAATAACATAAAATTCCTTATTTATAATTTTTTTTTAATGTTATGTAGATTTACTTATTGGACAATGTGACAGTGTATGAATCCGCGTGTGTGTGTATTTATGAATGTATTATATAATTTGGTAATATAAATATGTAATTCTATTTATGTATTATAATTTCAATTTAAATGTTATAATTGAATTAAAATAAAAAAATTATTAGTTAATATGGTTAAAATATAATTATTAAAAATTATGGAATCATTTCGTAACTTTAAATAAATCATATACAATAAAGTTCCTCTAATATAATGCATCTACAGTAATATATACATGTATTCAAAAGTTATGTATATATTATTATACATATCATACTGCTAGTGTTTTTAATGAAATGTAATTTCTGATTTTGATGAAAGAATATAAGAATTTATAGAATTATCTTAAAAATATGTTTTATATATTTATATATGTATTTTATAAATAAATTACAATAAATGTTTTTTTTTTTATTTAAATCTGTACATATTATATGTAACATTTTTTTTATGAATATATTATTGCTAATAATTTATTTACTTTTTTTCATATAATTAAAAAAAGGAAAGTGTACGGGCAAAATTGATTTATTAATAAAAAAGATTTTTTGTCAGCGTGAAGTTTGCCCGTTTTTTTATTTATGAATTTAGTTTACTAAAATCAATTAAACATCAATATTTAGCATTTTATTTATTATTATTTATTCCAAGCATGCTTTTTACAAATTAATTTTAGAATTCATCAAGAATATTAAATAAGGTGAGTTATTTTATATGTTTATAGATATAAATATATATGTAATATATAAAAACTTTAATCATACAATTAGTTAATCAAAATTGCATGAGATAATCGTATATGATGTTACATACTATGTAAGTAAAGCACGTAAAGTATTCATAGACTTTTTATACCAGTCGATTAGTTTCTAAAAATGGCAAAAACGTCTAACCCATACTTAAAATGTTGATATATGTAAAGATTTCAAGAGTCACAAGTTTATAACTTGAGTTTAACCTATGATCTATGTAGAAATTATGTACAATAATTAAAGAATGAGCGAAATCTGATTATTTTTTATCAAGGTTATTACAGATTATAAATTTTTTTTAACACCATCTCATAATATTCGTACGGAATTTAATTAATATACATGTACAATAACAATAATTGTTGACAATTTTGTAAGTGCATTTGTTTATTGTCTTTATTCGTTTTACACAATCAGTTCAAATTTTCAACTTTGCTATAAATTTTGCTACTTACTTATTTTTATCTTAACATATTATAAAACAAATTTACTCTGTTGTATCATTTAATATTATAACACAATCATTAATATTTAAATATTTAATCTAAATGTATTACTTATAACACAGAGAATTATTTGCTTTATGAAAATTCTTCCGACTATGTCACAGTTCTATTTTTGAATTCACTTCATAATCGTTATTTAATTTATTTAATTATTTGAGGGATTGGAGTCGCTAATTGAACTTCGTCGTCGGGTCGATGAATCTCAAATCGGCTTTCACGATATACAAGGTTAACACTACCATTTTAACTATATAATTATAACGCTTATGTATGTAAATATTAATTATATAAAAATACGTATAATTATATAAATAATTAAAGATCTTATCTTCTTTTGGATGTTAAAGATTTAGTAATATCATTGAAATATATTTTATTATCAATTCCTTTATATATGTATATATATATGTGTGTGTTTGTATGCGGATAATTAATTAATTTCCTTCTCCTTTATATTGTCAGCACAAGGATTTCCAATATGATTATTTAACAACGAGATCTTTTCCTAGTTTATCAATATTGAAACTTCATTTACTTCTTATTTTGAATTTCGATTTTCAATAATTACTCAGAAGAAACGCTCCTCTTTTCTCATAATTTTTCCGCTTCACGCTCCTTGATCGTTGACTCCGATCGGCTACTGAAAAAGCCACTAATCAGAATATTCAATTGAACACGACAACGGAAAATTATTAATTCGATCGGCAAGTATATAATCTATACTTATCATGCATCTCACGCCGACACACTAATATTATTTCTATCACCACTACACTTACGTCTCTTATGCATTTTTTGTACATCTATAAAACTACACTACCAAAGGTTTTTCTCTCTTTGTTTAATATAAGAACCTTGTTGCATAATCAGTACCATCTATATCGAAATTACATTCAATTGTGCATATAATTAATATATAATATAATTAACATGGTCCCGACTGTGCTCGTGTTGACAGATTGTTAATAAAGCCTTTTTCATTAGTGATTTCATCAAAACGACGCGATTCAGACAACGTGAGTTTATTTCCTTTCATTACTAGTCTATTTATCAATATAATATAATATAATATAAATATGATAAGATATGTATTTAATATAAGTATGATATTTAAAATTCTTTTTTTCTGCGCTATATTAATTTTATATATGATTTTATCTTTTTAGAAGTTAGTAATGATGTATGAATTATAGAAATAATTCACAGCATCACACATTTCAATTTTTCTGAACATTTTTTTTAAATACATCAATTTTATTTTTTATTCTTTATATTAAAATATTATTTATATCCCTAATGTTTTTACACAAAGAATCTATCTATATTTCATGAGAAATTTTAATTAATTTTATTAAAACATTTTTTTTCCTTTTACAAAATACTATATATTTAAAAAATTACCCCGTAAAATTTTTCTAAAATTTCAAAATTAAAAATAATATTTTTATAAGATATATAATTCAAAAGAATAAATGTACATATACTATTTGTATTTGTTAATATTTGTAAAATTTATGATATTATTTTTGTGAATTTTTTAACTTTCTTTTTGTGTATATCATGAGGTATTAGTTTAGTCCAGAAATATTCGTCAAAAAAAATGTTTAGAAAAGTAATTTTTATAAAAAATTAAGTCCCATTATATATATATATATATATATATATATATATAAAGATATTCTTTAGATATGAAAGCTAGAGAATAAACAAATAAAAAAAATTCTTGAGAACTTCAACATTTGTTCAAATATTAAAATTGCATATATATAGTAGGTTCTATTGTAAATGGGGATTATGAGCAACAACTTTCACGTTCTCGAAATAAATTTTCTCCTACATTTGGTCCTTCTAACTTTTCAGAAGCCCTCACCTGATGTTTTTACGATCGTGATTTTTTGTATTTTTTTTTTTTTTATTATTATTTTCGCATATCTTGCAATTCGTATATTTGTCATTTAGTTACACTGGAGTATTATAAAAGGTCTTTTTGATTTAGGTATCAAGTTGTAACGAGACGGCTCCGTTTGCCCTTCTCGGGTGAAGGGCAGAGTCGAGCTTTCGTTGAAGAAATAGAAAGATTTACGCCGGAATCAGCGGCAGCCTGTCTGCCAGGAACATTGGACGTTGCTCACAGGTGTCGTAACAAAAAGAAATAAGTTTAAATAAGTAAATTGTCACCGGGGAGGCGTCGTTTAATGAAAAATTTTCACAAATAAATACAAATTCAACGACACATTGAATAAATATGATTATGATAAATTTCTAAACAGAAAAAATAATAATATTTACCATATTTAACATTTCGTTTACTCGTCTAGTGACCGCGGCATGGACCACGGACATAAACAGTAATAAAATCGACCCGAATACACAAAACCTCGTGGACTATCCGAAATCCGAGTAATTATTTTTAAATAATTACTTTACAAATTTCTATACACGCGCAGATATTTCGGATAGTGTCCTGATTTTGATATCATTTTCATTTAACGGATACAAGTAAATAAATTATAACACTCGGCGGGGAATGGAAGGAACAGGAAGACTCGATATACGGCAACGGTACCCTATGAAGGGTTAACGGAAAACCAAACCCCTAGTGTAACAGGGGAGATGCATCAAGAGCCAAGTTTACGGACGGTGCCTACAAATGGTAAATTTGCAGAGGGCGCAAATTCACAGATTTGCCGTAGAATATCTCTGGCTATAGGAGGAATTTGACTGCAAGCAGTAAACCCTTTAAGGATTTGAAAAAGCACGGAATCGTGGCAATTTCGGATGTTGTGTTACCACGTAATCGTGAACATCGGAGGCACATACATATTCAGAGTGTTTCCACTGAATCGTGTACAACGGGTAAGACGGAAAAGATGGTGCGGTCGGGACCGAAGCCAGATGGATTCTACCGTCGAAAATACAGAACAATGGACGGTTTGTACAATATTGCGAAACTGCAATACCTCTATTAGGTCACAGAAACCTAACTCGGCCAGAATGGAAGGGAAAGAGCTTTTCGTGAACGAATGCGCTCTATTAATAAGGATTGAATCGACACGGTAGCGTGTATGGTTCGGAGATTTATCGCCACAGTAACATGATGATGGAGATTGGAAAAAGATTGCTAATACGATATCGTGAACAGCGGAAATTTTCGAGGAGAGGAGTGTGACGTTAGAAACTCTCGAGTCGAGCGCTCCGAGGTGCGACATCACCTCTGTTGTTCGGCGTTGGATGTGGGCGTACGCTGCTGGGTGGTCGATCGCGAGCGCCGATTCGTCGTGACGCGGTGGTCCGTGGGGGCATCTTAACCGTAGAAGCATCGAAAGAGGCAAGGAGCCCTCTCGAAGCTTCTAGTAACGAGGAGTCTCATTGCAAACTTACTGTTCTCGTATGTTGCAGCTTGTTTAGCGGTAACCATCATTGCATCCCCTTGATCAACCGTCAGTTCCATCTTTCAACCGCGATCGAAGTCTTATTTTTGTTGAGATTCACTTTTATCCTTTTTTTGTTATTAATTCTATTAATACTATTTCTCATATCCAATAATCCGTTCCATTAATTTTGTGAACACAACGGTGTTCTCTCTTTTTCCCAATTTGTATTCCACAAGGAGTTGTATTAGATTTTTTACTGTTATTTAGTTCATAATGTTACTAATTACCCCTGTATTGTCCTACTTACCCTTAAAACTCCCGATTTTCATTGTGGACAAGACGTTCACGGTCACCCGATTTATTCTTTTGTACTGGCGTTGGTATTGTATTTAGGATATGTTTTACGCCAATCTGCTAACAGAAATTGTGAAAGAACTTTTCCGTGAATCTGTTCCTCTGTCTGTATTAATTCTCATAGGCATCTCAAAAATATGGATAATTTCCTGTAGTACTGATATCACATATTTAGATTTTATACTTTGGAGACAGATTCGAATATGCAGAATTTGATAAAGGCATCTACCACTAGCAGAATTATCGTTTTTTGACTTGATAAAAGAGCCGACAATACATAATCGGGCCGATGATCCATATAAAACGTATGGACCAGTCTCGGTACTATCTTGATTAGATGTAGAAACCTGGATTTCCTTATTCCGCTCTCCTTATAATATAAGTAATTCCCTTACGATTTTACATAATTTGATATGAAACAGCGTATGCCTTTGAAGTTATATAGTTCCATATTTTCTGTAGGTTTTTTTAATAATCTTTGTTATTACGGCAAACCTTGATAATGTGGAATTATCCCATCTATGGTACTGGTTATTTCATTTCTTAGATATATTTTTCAAAATATTATTTAAGGTATAGTTGTATGTCTTCCATCTCCAGAATTTTTCTGTATATCATAATTTTCAGGTTTTGCACTTGTACTACTCCGCTGGTGTAACGTCGATAGATACACCGTGTTCTTGCTTCCAAAATCTACGTGTTGACTTTGCTTATCCAATCAATAGCTTAGTTTTAAATTATAATTTTGGAAATAAACACACCATCGCATAATCCATGGTTGTATTTCCTTTTTCATTGCAATGGCTCTGATCAATATATAGTCGGCGATAATTTAAAATTTTATTTTTAGAAAATATAGGTAAAATGTTTTGAATTCGATATATATTGCTAAAGTTTTCAGATCGCATGAGTGGTAATTTCTCTCCTCCGGGCTAGCTTGACTAATATAATACGTGATTATTTTTCTTTTATTCCACTCTTTATATATGAAGATTACCATGCATAGAGTTGATACATGTGTGCCATTCGATGTTGAGCTTGAAGCCGAAATGACTAAAATCAGTCGGATAGATAGTGTTGATTTTAGTTCTTTTTTGCTCGCAACTGCTCGATACCTATGTTCATAATACTTCTAATTGCAATAATCTGGTTAATAGTATACCTTACTAGCAAAATCGTGAATATATATTACAAAATATCCGGTTAATCCTAAGAATTATTGGACTTATGTAACGCTACAATGTTTTTATTAAAGCTTATATTTTCTGTTAACAGAATTTTATTCCTCCTTTCAACTCTTCTCATTTCAGGTAATTTATTTTCTTTAAGAAGAATCGGCACTTTTCCAAATTTAACGTAAACTAGTATTTTTATTTCCCTGCTGGTTCTGCTCTTTGTTCCCTGTAACCTTAGATTTTCTTTTTCAAAATAATCGTCTTAAAAGTGTCCAGGTTTATTGCATGCGAAGTAAACTAATCTGTTTTATCCTACTTTCACTATCCAGATCTTTCAGGGTTTGCATTAATTTTCCAATGGTCCTACATTGTACTGCGACTCTCAATCAGTTCGTTTCCTTTTCCTTATTCACTGTGTTATAAAACTTACAGTATTTACTTCAGCGATTTCCACCTTTAATTTTTTCAATTTAGCCGATTACCATAGAAAAATAATCTTAATTCTTTGTCTGACTCATTTTTGAAATTCGCATTTTTTATGAACATTTATTCAAACCTTATTTTTCCCGTGAAATTTTTAATTAATATCCATGATAGTACTTCCCATGAAAATATTTGATTTTCGAGGTGATTATACCATACAGATTAGTAATTATGAGTTATAAGTTAGTAAGGCTGCTCTAATTGTATATTAGACTACATATCTCGATTATAGTGACCCTTTTCTGTACGTTTATGCTTGATGTTTCCGGATTAAATTTCGATAAAATCGTGTCAAATAGATATATAATTGAGCCTGGCTAAATTAACTAAATAATCCTTACTCAGTCCTGTACTAATTGTAACTGTTTTTCAGACTTTCTTCCATATTTTTTAAATGTAGCACCAAAGTGAATATTTGTTCAAATTAATGAGCGAAAGTCGTCATAGTTATTACTATCATAAAGGAAATCCTGGTAGTCTCTATGTCTTAATCTGTAGGTTCTCTCATTTTTAAATGTATTCCTGTGCTCTCTGTTCTCAACTCTTTTGCTTGTGAAAAAATACTGTCGCCGTACTCACATTTCATCCTTTAATTTAGTACGTCCTATTAATTATTATGCTCAGAGAATTAATAGAATTTTTTACTGCTATTCTCGTGCACATTCCTTCAAGAAGTAGGTAATCGCAAACTTAGTATCGAAATATTAAAAAAATGTTTTGTTGTGGATTCATGTGGGTACATATTCCACTTGTGATCTATAGAAGCTGATATTCTTTTAAGGTGAGAGGAAACGAATAAATAAATAAAAGATATTTTTTAAAATTACATCAATTATTAAAATTGATAAAAAATTTTATCCATGTGATAGCTCAATAGAAACTAAATTTCGTCTAGTGTTACAAGTAGCAACTCTTGACGACTAAATCATATGATAAATGGAGCGTATGCCTATCTATTTTTACTTTGTCAAAATTTTAATAAATTTTCTCTTACATACGGAATATACAAAGTGAAAGGTTAAACACATAACAAAATTTTATCACTTCTTAATGTTTCACTAAATAGCTGTCAATATAATAATAATTGTAATGTTCATTCAATATTGGGGAGGTAATTCACAAGATGTTAAATTCGTGTCCGACGTCAGCTTCTAAATCGACATACATCAGACTACTATTGTAAGAGATATGAAAAGGATTCGAATGAGGAATAGTTCTGAAGATCATACTTATAAATTAATGAATCAAAGAGTGAGATACAATAAAAATGTATAATGCACTTCAAAATATAATCTAGATGAATGAAATAAAAGAAATATAAATAATGTGAAGAAAAATAGTTGTCGAATTAAATTAAATATTTATTGAATCCTGGAAAGTATAGTTAGTTTTAAATAAAGTTATTCTTCTAATTTTTGTTCAATTTAGAAATAGCTAAACTCTAACGAAGAAACAGATAATTATAAAATAAAAGAAAAGACATAAAATAACGAAATGCAATTTTTGTTATCTTATCAAGCAGTGATACAGAAACACATTTAAATGGATATTATATTGTAGACAGATCACTTAGGATGTGTGTGAGCTATTACAAACCGTGTACCATTACGATTAAGATACATTTAATCGAATACTTATTCATACAAAAACAAAACAACGTTAACTTTGCCTTACTAATACAAAACGAAATTGGACTCTCGAGCATTCAATGAATATCATATTACTAAGTTTGATGTGAATTGGTCATATGGCATCACATAATTTGATGATAATAATATAAGTTTAACGACAATGTAATTAGTTCATTTTAATCATAAATTAAAAGAATTGTATATGTCAAAACTATAAGAATATAATAATTATTTTTCTATCTATATCTATTTATCAAATTTTTATTTATTTATAAAAATTAATTTTTCGAAATATAATAATTATAGAGCGAAATATCTACCTGTATAGATAAAGAATTTGTTTTTATTACTCATTTGTTACGATTTAAAATTTTTATTAAATTACATTTTTATTTTATTTTTTTATTAATTTAGATCCAAATAAATATAGTTACCAATTTAAAATAATAATAGGAATATTTTTTTAAAAAAATAAATATTTATACATACATAAAATCGAATATAGTTTTCAAAGTGAGTTCCGCAATTTTTTGAGGCTGATAATTGTAACGAAGATAAGTTTTGTTTGTATGAAATTATATAGCTTTTAAAGAGATTAAATAATTTTAGACGAAAATTTTCACTAACCATTTTGTTTCAATCTCAATTCTATTTTTAATTTTATAATTCAGTAAACAAGGTTCTATACTTAAACAGAATTACAAAATTTTCTTAATAATTATCTCGTTCTTTACCCTTCACAACATGCATCTTTTGTTGCTTATAACTATATTATCAATGCGACAATAAATAAAAACGAAAAATAAATATGCATCATAATAATGTGATGGTACTTATTTTTACTACTATATGTTAATTGTCTGTCGGAAATGATTTAAACATTTTTTAACTTGGATTCATTACTCTTATATTTATTTTAATGTGATTTAGAAATTCATTTGCCTCGTAATTATTTTTTAATTTACCGTATTTGATGTAGAGTTTTAGTGTAGGGCATAACCCCACATATATTATATGTATCTTATGCTCTAATAAAATAAATTCAACATGACTTAAAATTTAATTTTGCAATGGTCTAATAAACTATAATACAATTAATAAACTTTAATATTTAAACCACTTATGATTTTATATTAATAAATAAATGAAATTTTTTGGATCAATATTAATATTCCATTTATGAATTTGTTTCATAATTTATATGGTATACATATCATTAACAAATACTTAAATTACAAATTTGATAATAGTGTACTTTACATTTTATTACACAGTGATAGTTTATTCCTTTATCACTTAAATTAAATTTTATAGTATTAGTTGTTTTTTTAATTGCTTTAGTCAAAATTTACTTAAAAATATGTTTAAAATAAATTATAAATAATTAATATTTTATATTTTATTTTAACATCAATTTAAATTCCTTCGATAAAAAAAATTTCCATTACACAGTTGTAGCTGCTTAGTTTATTTGAAAATTTTATATTGAATAATATAGATGAAAAAAAATTTTAAAGTAAGCCTTGGATTGTAAAATTTGATTCGAAGCACCTTTCGTCTTGTTTATTTAGAAAAAATTCAAGGTCCAAGTATAGTGCAATATGCTTGTCGAAACGTCGGAGAAATAATTGGAATAACTTGTTTTATTCGTGGTGCACCTCATCTGGATCTTTAATTTTTTCTAAATAAAATTAAGCCTTGCATGTTTGAATCAAATATATTCTTATTATTAAAATATAAATACATATATATTTTTTATAAAATGGGCATTGAAACTATAATATTCTTTATTGAATTATTTATAGAATTAATCATAATGTTTTATAATATGTATAATACTTATGTAAATATTTACAATTAATTTTTCTAATTTTTTAATACAAGTATCTACAAATTTATGTATATAATATTTAAATGGAAAATTGAAACTCATAAGTTAATTATTAAAATATTAATAATATATTTAGATTCTTTCAATGCATTTAATTATTGTACAATTTTGATATATTAGTCTAACATATCTTAATAATATTACAAAGAAAATTTCGAGAATTTATGATAGAGAACATCTATTTGTTTACATAATATGGATGTCGTGAAATCTATTTTTATTTAAGAAATGTTTTATAAGAAATAAAAATTAAAAATTATAATACTACTGTTAATATAACTATTATTTCTTAATGTTCTAGGATCTAGGAATTTATCCGGGCGCAATGATGAAGGTTATGATTTTAATTATGGTGAAAATTTAGAAGATATGTTCGACAATGAATTCGTTTTGAATCAACGACGTTTAAAAGACCGTGCTATTGCTGTATTTGAAGAAGATATGGCTGATTTACGTCGAAGAAGAAGAGATATGCAGGTTACTCTTTTAAACTTTTTATTTTAAATATATATAATTTAAAAAAGAAAAAAAATGAATATACTATACAACGTTATTTAGGATATTTAAATAATTATGGTTAAGATAATTGTGATTGATTATAAATAAAATAAATATAAACATTTTATTAACATAAAAAAAAAAATTAAACAAAAGAATAAAGTTCTAATCTATCACTTAATGCGCTTCTCATTCGTCTTTAAAAAGCGAACAAGGTTCACTAGATTAACTAATCAATAAAAATTATATAAAAATTTGTTTGTAAAAGTATAATTGGATTCAAGTTGGTATTGGTTTAATCCTTAACATTTTTATACAATAATAAAGGAACTTGATTTTATAAAATGTTCAAAAGCCAATAAATAAATAAAGTTGAATTAAATGAAACTAATATATTATAAAAATGTATTATGAGCAGAGAAAAAAAATGCAACACAATTGTTGAATGTATACTAATTGGAAAAATATAAGTTAAAAACATTTGGAAAACGTTAATAAAATACTACGAAATAATTCAAGGACTTAATTTACACGGTATGATTACTACACTTTCAATATCGGTTAATACGCTTGGCGAGTATATGAAAAGTAAGTCTATATCGAATCACGTACTTCAGGTTACCGTGGGCGCAAATACGTGCCCACATTTCAATGGTTCACATTACTTGATAAGTCGAATCAACGGTGGTCCATAATTTGTCGGTTACACCTATGTTACTTATGTTTCCCTAATCACCAAATCAATACTTGTATAAACGAGTCTGTGATAAGTATTTATGATGATACAAAATCCTACTGTATTTTAATAAGGACAACGGGCATAAAGATCCCCCCCTCCAGTCTCGCAAGATTACATTATCGCAACACTACTTTAACAAATAGTATCCAAGCCGTGACTAAACATCCGAAGTATCTATTATAGCATCACCAAATAAATTGCCGGAAAGGAGTTCTAATAAAGCACGTACCCATACAGTTCTTGCCACGGTTTTCCGCGAAGTCTTGATCATAACTACCGCACGTGTTGATATCACGTATCATGCCGATGAGAGTATCGGAATTTGAGCCGAGATCTTGTAGGCGGTATTTCAGTATTTTAGTAAAATTACTCAATTACGGTATAGATAAAGCTTTGACAGGATTTGATCATATGGTAGAAAAAACTATATGATATAAGGAGCGGTTCATCGTGGAACGTCGGTACACACCGAATGCCTGGAGACACTCGTGTTGTCGGGATTAACGGATAAATTGCCCACACATTGCGTAATTGAAATCTACGTGCATTACATTTGTGACATAAATTGGCAGATGCAATATTCCTCAAAATTAAGTGTAGATATGATCATCGGCATTGATTTGTATGGACAACTTTTACGCAATAGAATCGTGTGTATCCTCAAATGAACGTCAATGACCCAAGGGGCGGAATACGAAAAGCAATTTGAACAGACTCATTACCGTACCGTCGTGAAAAGATAGTACACACTTACCCCTGGAAGAAGGTTGCTCGGCGGAAGAGTGTCACCACTTCCAGCTTCGATCTGGGATAGATGCTGCGTATGTAACGTATTGCTGTACAAATTATCATTTGCGGATTCTGGCTAGGGTAGAGTCGAAGCACTCTTAACTCTCAAGAAAGACGACCACGAGATTATCCGAGTGGTACCGATTTCGACACCATCGGCAAATTTGTCTTTGCGGTGGCGGGCATGTAAAGGACTCCATGGATGGTTTTTTCTTCTTTGCGAAAGGGGGTTTTTATGCCGAGAATATAAATACAGGTAAATAAAAATCAATATATAATTCCTAAAGAGACGCTAAATTTTCTATTCTTATCCTTGTTCCCCTCCTCATGATATTAATTATACCAAGTCATTGTTAATTTTAAATATATTTCTTCCCCGGGGTAAATAGAGACAAGTATTTAATACAAATAGAATTATTATTTATATTAATTTTTAAGTTCATAGTAGTTTTATTAATTTAAAAACTGTACTGTAAATCGATAAATCACTCATAAATAATTTATAAATTGAAGGGTAATAATGACCAATTTTGTATAAATTTAAGAATAATTCTAACCTAGATCAAAATTTATTCTTAAAAATAAAAGAATTAAGAAATTTCTTTCTTTATCAACTTATAGCAACTTTATTTTATGTCATAATAATAAATAACATACATCTTTTCCACTATTTTTTAACAGAATAAATAGATTTGTCATCCTGACTGATTAAATTTAGTAATAATTCTTATTATTACTATTGAAATAATTTAATTTTATTCTTGTTAAATTTTATAATATAAATATGAATTTTTATCATTTTATGGCTGATCCGTCAACCTTTTCATGATCATATACAAGATTGGTAAGTGGCGTATATTTTAAATGAGATTTATATCAATGACATTTGTAAAACGATGTTAATAAAAATATTATAGTATGGTAAAAATCGATAAGGTGAATTGTTGGTAAAGAGAATATTAAATCAAGCAAAAAACTTTTTTTTACATGCACATGACCGCATAATATGAAGATTGTATTATATACTACCTACATTGGATCGAATTTATAGTTATAATTTGAGAAATACTTTTTAGTGCAAGTTCTGATCAGTGTAATAACTATGTATCACTTAATATAAATTCGTTTTTGAGGGTATTCGAGTTTACAGTATCATCATATCAATACATATACCAAGAACAATACCGCATGGAATGATAGTCTACTGTTACTTTAGATACAAGTTTATAGTCCACAGGATTATTTATTGAATATCACAGAAGTAACATTCCTTGTCGATAAGGATACAAGTGATTTTATAGGTTGAACATAAATTTTCCGAATAAAATGGGATGATATTGAAAAGCTGGTCGATATTGTTAAACGTGAATAGCGTAAAAAATCAATATCTACTGTTAGATATAAACTCATGTAAATTGTAGAATTTTTTGCATTTTTGTCCAAGTAAACCATTCAATTCTCCAATTCGCCATCTTTCCGATACATGCTATTACAACATTGTGAATAATCGCCGCTTATAGAATTCATAGTGGATTATAATAACTATATATACATGTGTATTTATTTATTTATATATTTTTAATTATTAATTATTATTTATAATTGTATCGAATAAATATTATATTTATAAGGAAATATACATATATTTCATTGTAACTGTTAAATTCATATTTAACTCTTTGTTTCAACTGACAATATATTTAATTCTAGGATCGCATGTTCGATATGATCGATTTAAATGCTGAAATAGAAAAAGCAAAAAATACTCTTGGTAATGCAGATAATATATTTCAACGTCACGCATTACGCTTTGATAACGAGGACAATGATATTGAACAAAATATGACATTAAGTCAACGTTTAGAGCGTTCACGTAAAATTGCAACTCAAGAAGTATTTAATCCTAAAGAATCTAATATTACATGGGCTAAATTAGTGCCTCTTGAACATAGAACAGTAGCACTTCCTGTTTCTACGAAAATTGGAACCACTAATAATCCATACATTGAAAATGAACCGAACCAGAAACGTGGATATTGCAAAAAAAATGCAAGAAAAATGAGCGTCTCATTTTAAATTTTAGTTTAATTAACGATTGGATGATGATTTATTATTTTACGGGTACAAAATTTATTATTAAACATATTATTAATTTATTATTGCATCAAGGTCAGTGACAACAATTTTGTTTTTTTCTCATAACAATTCTTTTTTAAATTGTGAAGGATTCAAACAATTTATTTTAATTATATTATAAATCTTTATACTTTTCATTTTGTTTAATTATTATTTAAATTAAATCATTATACTTAATTACACAAAATTAAGAACAAAATAATACTGCAATTTAATTTTTAAACATCATTTAAGTAACAAATATATAATTTCAATAATGAATAATTAAAAGTTTTAATGTAAAAATATATAGTTAGTAACTATTTATCATATGTAAGATACTTTGTAAAAAACTTGGAATTGATATAAAGAAAAATAAAAAATTTTGAAGTTTAACATTCAAATATTTAATCTTTTATTATTTTGATTTTTGATGTTTCTGAGAAAAAACTTAAATAAAAAAATTTTATTTAATAATGTTTATTTAATAAAATTAAAGATATTGTTAAACTGAAATATATAATTATCAAACAAAAAATCTTTGGCAATAAAAAAAAATATTTAGTAGCTTAATTTTTTAAATTCTTGGCACCATTAAATTATTTTTTTCACGATAAAATTTTTTTTTATTACAGTTATTTAAAATTAGTATGCATTTGATCTAATTTTTTATTTGAATTTCTTATTATGTTTTATATAATAATATCTTTGCATTAGTTTCATTGTTATTTTTATTTGGTATTACAAATCATTAAATATTTGTATTTGTTACAATAATCGTAATCAGATATATATTCAATTTAAATATTTTAATTATCAATCTTATTTTTTATTAAGTTTATGCATAATTGTTGATATTTTAATGAAATATATATGTTTATAAATAAAAAAAATTTAAACGCATTTTATATATTTACCTACACATGTGATTATAAACATTTATTTTTTTAATTACTTGTTACATGCGGTCGTAAAATAAAATTTCGTTTGTTTTACGACCGGATGTTGCTAAGCTCCCAGTAACATCAGCGAAGCTCAAGGTGGCGGGGTCAACTCTATATGAGAGAACTAGCAACAAACACAGCAGACGGACCACAGTAGGTTTGTATCGTAAAATAAAGTTTCCGTATCATAATAATTTGAAAATTTTTAATTTAATAATAATTACATTTAATTATATATTACATTATTATATTCAATCTAAAAACTAATTTTTGTTAGATAATAGTAACAATTTAGATAAATTTAATAGAATATGATCACTCCATATGTCCCTTTTCGTGAGCCGGCACTGGTAACCTGATACATGTGTTTATATTATTCTTTCTCGAACATTTGTAGACAAAATACAAATTTTAAGCTTATAGCAGTTTCAAAAACTCTTTCGAGAAGAGTATGAATAATTCATTTCTGGTTTCTGTTAAAATTTTGTATTTCTTGTAAAGTTAATAAGTGTTAATTATAAAGAAATTTTATATATAAATTTTAAAGTAATTTGTTTTTTATATATATATTTTATAGAATTAAAATTTATAAATATTAACAATTAAATATAAATGATAAGATTTAGAAATGAAGACCACCATTTTTATAGGTCACATTAATAAATTCATTAGTAATTATATTTTAATAATAAGATTATATTTATATAATTTGCATATTTGAAGTTGAGGAGCAAATATTTTATTTTAGAAATGTAGCATATAATAAAATTTCTTTATTTAATAAAAAATTTTAAATAAAAAATGAAAGTTTAAATAACATGCATGAAAATATATGTGTACATAAAAAAATATCAATAGCTTTCCAGGTTAAGCATTCGCAGAATCTTGGTAGGGGAAATATATTCTTTTTGGTCTTCTTACTTTTAGGTACACGTACGACCTCTGAAAAAGCTGTGTCTCGAGTTAACATCTTTTATAAGTGCTTTAAAACTTATTTGAAAAAAATACTAATTATACATACACGAGTGATAAAAGAATATTAACTTGATTTTTTTTCTATTTTGAACTCGGAAAACTAAAAATTAAAATTGAAAAAAAACAATATATGAACACTTAAAGTATCAAAAAGGTCAGATTAATATGTATTCATCATTCTTGTATCTATAGTTAACATTTTTTTCAAATAGGTTTTAAAGTACTTATACAAAATGTTATCTCGGGGTATGGACTCTTCAGAGGTTGCTAGTGTACCTAAAGTGCGGGAAAGAAAGAAAATATTTCCCTCGTCACGTTTGTTGTCAATACTTAACGCAGAAATTGATCTTCTCTTAGTATTTGTTCTATGGGGAGGCTAAACCACACCGCATCCACACTCGTTGTACGCTCGTCTGCTACTGGCTCTGAGTACCACCAGTATCCCTGCCGGCTGGAACGCGGAAATAACAACTCCAGCACAAGCATAAACGATAGCGCTTATGTGACGCAGATACCGTTGTTACCAATGCAGCCACCACTTCTCTTGCGGCTATAAAAAGTCACAAGAAGAGGCCGAGAGCGTCTTTTTTCGGTTGTGAAACTACACGGAAACATCTCTCTCCTGGCTCAAGCTGTTTTCCGCGACAATACTCCCGCCTCGCTCTGTTACAAGCTGATTTCCGTAGAAGTATCGCTCGTTTCTTGTGCAGGCCGTTTTCCGCCATAGTACCCTTGCCCCAATACATTACAACAGCACTCTACAATAGAACAATTACTGTACATTTTATATTTTACAATTGTTATCCACCAGTTTTATACTGCATCATAGTTACCAATACAACCAATTCTACCTGTTCTACTCTACGTAACCTTTACTACTCATTATACACTATGCCCCGTAAATAAGAATCATTAAGATTGGACCCACACACACAGATACCCGTCACCCTCACCATACGAACCCTGCACGGTCATCAGTCATACATTCATCTAGTTAAAAAAAATAATTTATATGATAATAAAAATAATTTATCTTGTACAATTTTATGATTGCACACAAATATTCATAAGAGTGCACCCATAATTTTATTGATTCAGTTTACGTCTAAAAATCAAACTAACTTTTTTTTGTTTATAATTTTGTATTGTTTTAATTTAAAAATGAACACAGTCAATTAGTCTCATAATTGTAATAATTGTTTTCAAGTGAGTATCTATATAATAAATTATATAATAACTCTTAAAACATCATTATATACGTCAACAAGGCTGCTGTCCACTATTACACTACCTATAAATAAATCATAAGACTTACAAGTATTTCGTATGCAATAAAAAAATTATAGACATCTTTTAACAAAATCGAATTACTACAATAATGATGACAATAATAATAATAATAATAATAGTATTAACAATAGTAATAATAATAATAATAATAATAATAATAGTATTAACAATAGTAATAATAATAATAATAATAATAATAATAATAACAACTATAATAATAATGCCAATGCATAGTTAATTTTAAATAGGCATTTTAGAAAATGAAACATCGTATGGGTGTACAAAACTAATTAAAAACAAAAATTGTGGACTACATTGGTGCTTCGACCATATATTTCCGCGTTCTTATCGGATTACGTGAACATTATATTAAAATCAAATTATTAATATATAAAGAGTTACCACTATCTAAAAACTTTCATTAAGCGAGCCTTATTGAGATCTTGATTTGAAAGTGGGATTGCGAGAAATGGGCCATCATTTAGTATACTTGTCTATTAGCCTCAGTATTATTGTATATTTTAATATTTGTTGATTCAAGGTCTAAAGGCTTACATATTATGGGAAAAGATGCTCTTTAGATCTTCTTTTAATACAGTAATACCTTTCGTACCTGTATTAAAATTTAAAAAATATAAGTCAAAATAGAAACTCGAAGGATTCAAAGAAAATATTCCTCATTATCCCTGATTCGTCTTAAGAGATGTCTTTGGATTTTGTTAAGTATTATTTCTAATTTCAACTCATTCTATCCTTCTAAAATCAAAGTTCTTAAATAATAGTAATTTCTGTACCGATCGTATCTATAATTTTGTAATATGTCTGATAAAGATGCCAGCGATTCGAGCGATATCAGTTAATTGATAATTTGTAGTTAATTTATGTTGTACAAAACTCATGATTTTAAAAGAATTATTCAACATACATGAAATATTTAGCATTTAAGATTTCGATTATCTTATACTTGCATGCCAGAATTATTCATTGATAGATTTGAACCAAAATTTTTATATTTCTTTTCAATTAAAACCTAACAGATCATACCGAGTTTAATAAAGGATTGAAATCAAGACTTTCTATAGCAGCCAATTTATGTTTTATGTAGTCAAACGGTAAGAACGTTTATTCCATCTTTAGTATTATTATTTTTATTGACACTAACATACTTAATTATACACCCATCAGATATTGAACTATATAGTAAAATTGTGACAAGTTATTTTGATAATTTACTCTTAGTCTCTGTCATAACTTATTAAGTACATTTATAATTATATTATATTTGTCAAAATCTGTTATATATACAGCTTGAACGTCAGATTGCAAAACTATTGAAACAAAGTTTACTATAAATTCAATTTTTGACTTCCTGCTTAAAACAGAAAGTATGAAGAGGCTACGTTGGTACTGCAAGTAAAAACATTAAGTCAAAATATCCTCGAGGTATTTCACTAAGATTAGTGATAATAACTTTAGTATAAGAAATTTAGATAATCTATTTTTAATTCCATTAATAATTAATCTTTTATTTATATCTTTTAGTTTCATATATATATATATATATATATATATAGTTTGTAGAATTGCTTCTTGTTATTATGAGAATACTTTAGTTCCCGGTTCTTTGCCAAGCATTTTTTGGAATCACCTGATGTCTTTTTTTAATTAATAGTAAATACAGTTACATTTACAGGATTTGTCAATGCAATACTGAAATTGGATTCTACAAACTCTCAATTGGTTATAAATAAGTTTTTCGTGGGTTAAACCTCTAAAAAAACTGCTGTTAATCTCATTATAGTTTTTAATATTTAAAAGCAGAGTTAAAATTGGCATACTGATAAATTTTTTTATTGAGTTTCTATTGGGATTTTAAATAAATAAATACATTATTGAATGATGACTGAGTAATCATTTTTTCAGTTCATTAATGAATGGAAAATAATCAGGAAATATATAAATTTATTTAGCCTTGGTAACTCTAGGAAGCTTCCGTTGTAATACTTATATTTAAATGTGATTAGCAGAAAATAATACATCAGCTGATAGGATAGCTACAATATAAATTTTATCATATCAGTAGTGCGTGTACTTATAAGTATCACTCAGATATTTTAATCAATATATTTTATTTGAAGATTAATATATTTCTTCTGATTAATGGATTAAAGGTTAATGGTAAATGACCATACCCATTGATGAATAAAATTATAAGAATGAAAAATACTTTGATCGAAATTAAAAAATTAAGTTAAAAATAATACTTATATCATAGAAAAAACTATTGTTGTAAAACATTTAATATTCCTACTATTAAGTCGCCTCCCGAGCGTGGCCACCTTGTCGTGATAGAGGGGCCTAACTGAGTAGAATATACGAGGTTTCATATTTTTGGGTTGCTTAGATCTGTGAATGAGTGTAGAAATGAGTGAATGCAAATTTTTAATTAAGTTTAGGTTCTCCATGTGTAAATGAGAATGAATAAATATTATTCATAAAGTAATTTTCCTCAAAAGGACTATTTGAATGATTTGTGAATGAAATATATGTAACATGATGGTTTTGGTGCATGAGGAGCTTGATTCTCTGAAAAGGTACACCTGGTAGCTTTATCTTTTCCTTACGAAAATAAAAACTACACCTTGACGACTCGGACCACAATGAAGAACAACCGCACAATTGAAGAAAATCAGAGAACTGATGAACGCGGAAGGGTTAATTGGAAGACACAGCACAACACTATTATGCTTAATCACACACGCTAGATGGAGGCTTCCGTCTGTTTGATTGGGAATGAGCTGGGACCCAAGTTTCATAATTTTTAATGGGTAAAGCGAAAAAAGTGAGGGTCAATCATTCAGGTCCTTCGATAGTACAGAGACCAGAGGTGGACTGATCACTTAATTGTGATTGCCCTTTTTACCGGTGTAAAATTTTCGTCGATTTGTACTAGCAGATGGAGATCATGTTAGTGCGAGCGGGTCAACATGGAGAGGCGGCTCCTTTGGGGTCACCAGAACTGAAAGAAATTTATAAATAACCTAAATTTATAAATAATAAAGTATTTTTATTTTATCTATTAAGAAAACTAATGCTAGATAAATACGCAGCAATGCAAATACAAGTAAAGCAAACAAAAATTAAACTATTAATTTATAAAAATTTTGTACAGTAAAAAAAATTGAATAATGATTGAATCATATTTAACTACATAAAATCAATGATTAATAAATTCGCGATGAATAAATTTACTTTGTGTTAACTTAACAATCACAATCACGACGCTATTCATATTATTATAGAAGATAAACTTGTTTTAACATTCCAGAGTATATAAGTTATTTTTTATACATGTCATAAAATGAAAAGGGAAAAAGTAGGACACTGAAAAATATATTTAAATATTATAAATTTTGAAATAATAAAAGTTGAAAACTAAACAAAAATGCGTTGAAGCTATTTACATTTATTTTCAATTAATATAAAATATGTTTGATTCATATTATAATTTGATTTACCAATTGCTTTATTTATTCTATTTTTTATTGATTTAATTAAATAAATTTATAAATTATTTTTAGTTATATAAAATTTTATAAAATATTTTTGCATGTTTACAAAAATTATAATATATTTTGTTTCAATATATTAATTAATAATATATTGATTAATAATGTTTTGAACGTACTTACATCAATGATTCTTTTTATATAACTTAGAAAAGTTCTATTTATCTTTAATAGTGTTACATAACAAAAAACTACATGTATTAAAAAATTTTTCTTTTTTTTTTCATAAAAATGAGAAGTATAATCATAATTAACTCAATGTTATAACTGAATTTATGTTATAATCGTGAAATTATTAAATTGATATAAATTATATATATTAATTATTTATGTTTAATTATAAATTTTCTATTTTGATATTTTTAAAAGAAACTTTATTATTGATTAAGATTAGAGATTATTTTTGCAAAATAATCTATAGATTCATTTGTTTCAAATATTTAATAATTTAAGGATATCATTCAAGAATGTATAGGCATAAAAATATTAATTTTGAAGCTGATAATATTAATTTAAGCTGATAATATTATTTTTAATTAAACACGTTTTCACGAATATTTTTATTTTTATTAGATAATATGATTTGTAATTACAATCGAAGACGAAGAGCATAGCTTTTATTTGTAACACAACATAAAATTTAAAAATAGATAAAATATAATCTATTATTAAAAATATATATGTAGAAATTCTAGACTGTTTAATAAATCATTAATATTTCGAAATCTGGCAATTTATCAACACAAATCATTATTAATAATCCAACAATGTATATAATTATGCTGTGAAAAGTTTTTAAGGTACAATTAGAACTACT
The DNA here is from genome assembly GCA_018907245.1 of Eupristina koningsbergeri. Taxonomy (NCBI): domain Eukaryota; kingdom Metazoa; phylum Arthropoda; class Insecta; order Hymenoptera; family Agaonidae; genus Eupristina; species Eupristina koningsbergeri. Next base: position 243,672 of record JACCHV010000044.1, read on the forward strand.
AAATATAATTTAATAATTAAATATAATTTTAATAAATATAATTTATAATTAGAAAATATATTGGAAAAATTATAAAAAAATTAATTTTTAAATTTCTGAATGTAAATGTAAGAGTTCAAGCGTTAAAATCAATTAAAAATAATAATTAATATAATAATTTTCTGATATATCATTTAAAGTATCAGTTATAGTATTTTTAAAGGCTTCTGTAAAATAATTACAGCAATGCCAATTAAAAATATTATTCGTAGTCATATTGGCTTTGATGCATTTTATGTGGTCAGGGTGAAAATTGTTGGACGTGAGTGAGCCCTGGCTCATAACCTATGAAAAATAAGCCAAAAAATACCTGAGTCCACCCCTACTCTAACAATATCAAGGACAACAGTATAATTGAAGTAGGGGGTACTATTCAAAATGTTATAACCTAAAATAAAAGCATGATGCGCTACAAGTACAGCCTTCGTATCGATCAGTTCTAAAGTGGCAGTCTCTAAGTGGATGGTCATTGTTCAAAACTTCTACTGATCGGTACAGTTGCATTAAAATATTCGTTTACATATTACTTCAGGTACGTCAATGTTAACTTCGTTAATACGTTACGGTATTGACTTTCTTTTGGATTCACAAATGTGTTACTTATCATTATTACTTTTTCATTTTAAATAAAGAAAAATTTTAAATTAAATCAAATATCATTAATTTTTCAATATGCAATACTAAAATCATCATAATTAATTATATTTATATATGATTATTATTCAAATAAAATTTATTGAGAAGTTCATATCATTTCATTATTTCAAAAATAAAAAGTTTATGAAATAGAATATAAATTAAAAAATAAAAAACGTTTCTGAATTAATAATAATAAATTTAATTGAAAATATAATTAAAAACTTCTTAAATTTATAAAAACTTTTTTTATAAATTAAGTGACTATTTAACAACCGAGATTATGAACATTTTTTCCCTTTCGATATTTATTTAAAAATTATTTTAGCAGACATGTTCAAAATTGAAACTTAATATAATTACATTACTCGAATAATTGTTCAATACAATTATATATTATCATGTATAAATATTTGAATATCTATTATTCAAATGTGTTAAAATTGCGAAATCGAGGCCAAATAAACTTACAAATAGCGTCACTCTTACCTGAATTATTTGACTCTCAATTTAGCTGACTACCAATCAATTGCATTGTCTATACAGGTTGGGCGTGCCAAAAATAATTGTTCTCACTGTCATAGATTTAAGAAACTACTAGAGCAATTGTTGTTTTAATCGTAGGCAGTAGACTAACAACATGTGGGATGATGAGTCTTCACCGTGGGACGCCGATGAAACACCTAGCGATAGTGGTGAGGCAGGACAGGGGGAGACTACTGATGCAGCCCCTGCACCTGTTGAAGTTTGGGATTTTAAAAAAGCTAATCTGCCAAAAGCCGACAAGCCACATTATACCCTTCATTGGGTTCGACCGTTGTACCTCAATTATCGATATCTGTATGACTACAGGTAAGTGCAAGAATTACTGGTTTGAAGTATGAATTTATATGGATATAAAAAAGAAATAATAGATGTTAGTATTGGGTATCATAAATTAATTAAATTTTAAAATCATTGATATGTTAAGATTAAATTATTATCAATTATTTTTAACGCTGTCAATATTATTGTATTATTCTTAATACTCCTAAAGTTATTGTTACAAATAGAATGATGCTTCAGAAGAAATTATGTTTAATTTTTAATTTCTATTAAAAGTATTTTTAAAATTTAAAAATTATATCATAATTTTATTACACTCATTTTTTCATTTAAAATTAATTTTTTTTTTTTACTACATATTATTATTTACTTTTATTCATTTTATATTTCGTTTATTTAATTTTTAATTTTCATGTTGTAAGTTATCAAAAATATGTACAAGAGCTTTTGAAATTGTCAATAATATCTATTAAAATTTTATTATATTTTTCTGATGCTTTTATTTAAGTATTTATAAATTATATTTTTTAAATTTCTATACAAATTTTCATTAACTTTTAATCATATAGAGTGTGTGTATTTATTTTAATTTTTGTGTACAAACAAATTTTAATAGAATAATAATCTGAAAAATATTACTTCACTTTTAATATTAATAATACTTAATAATACTTTTTTATTATTTTTTTAATTTACACCGGCATAACTAAAATTGTAATTAAATTATATGGATAAATATTTTTTTTCATATTTTTTTAAAATATGTAATTATTTAATATATATATGTATACATATCTATCATATTATTTTTGAAAAATTTATATATGAAAGAACCATATAAATTTTTAATGCTTATATTCAAAATATGTTTAATAACTAACGAGTTTTTTTGATAATAAATAATAATTAGATCAGAAAAAATAATGATAATTAGGTTGTCATACAAATCCCGTTTATTTTGTTTCAAGGCAAAACTATTACAACGATGTCATTGATTGGATGAATAAAAGAAATAAAGGACTTTACCGTGAGGCACCGCGTGCCCAAGAATGGGCTGAACGTGTTATAAGAACATACGACGAGAAAAATAAATACAAATCTTACAAGCGCTCCGCAGATATGCGTTATCTTTTGAACTGCAAGCCCGTAGTTCGGCATTATAGTTATCATACTCGAGCTTATTACAGTCTTAAATATCAAAAGATTCTTTAAAATTGAAGATTAAGTACGATTTACAATTGTGATAAATTGAAAAAAAAAACAAAAACAAATACATGAAATTGTTACTACAATAATCATCAAAATATATAAATTTTTGTTAACTATTAATGTGCTATATATTACAAATTATTAATCTGGATTATAAAACCTTATGTTGCGTACAAAAATGTAATTTTATATATTTATACAATTTGAAACTACTATTTACAAATTAATAAATTAATTGTCAAAATCATTTTTTATTAAAATTTTTGTTATCCAATTATAATTAAAAAATTTGAATTTCTTCAATGTCTTATGTTTTTTATGAAATAGAATCTACCAAATAAAAATAAAATTATTATATTGATGCAAAACTATTGCTTTACTATAATGATTAAACAAAAATCTTTTGTTTATATTTATAATATGAAAGAATAATTTTTGCAGTATAAATTTGTCACTGTCTATCCCTGGATAAATACAAACAGTAATGATTGTTTTCCAATATAATATACAATATATAATTATAATATCCTATAATGATAAGATCTTAATGATGTGATTTTTTTTACCATATAATCTATTCATTTATTTTATTTGTTCAATTTTTCTTCATCTATTAATATCAATACAAAAAAAAAAAAAAAAAATTAAATAAAAAATATTGACCGAAATAAATAAAATCAAAACAAGTAAGTAGCATAAGCAGATTTAATCTGAAAGTACTCATTTAAGCAGATTGATATTGTACATGGACATTTTTTAAATTAAAAGTAATAAAAAATGAAATATTTACAGTTAAAAATTATTCTAATACACTTACTTTTTCTAGGAGTATTTTGCGTATAACAAGTTTTAAGTATTATTATTTATACGATTATAATTTTATAAAGTGTAAATTTTTTCAAGCATAATCAACTAATTAAATAGGAAGAATATTTTATGAATTATTCATAAAAAATTTAAAAATTTTAAACTTCTAAGTTCTCTACATTATCATTATAGCCTGTGTATATTTCTCAACATATAATAGAGTGCTGATGTTTATTGTTCAGCATTTTACACTTCTGATATATTGGAAGTTGAACTAAATTGATTATGTGTATGTGTTTGATAATTTTTATAACTAATATGGCATTTTTTTCTAATTGGTAAATAGGTATTTATGCAAATTTATTGAAATTGCTTTATAAGTAAAATAATTTTTATTTTAATATTTAATTTTTCGGGCGTATTTTTATTTTATAATATAATTTTTTATATTTAACTTTTTATTTTGTAACAGGGTTATTTTAAAAATTTCAAAAAATAAATTTTATGATTTTATTTTAATTTAAAATTATTAAATAATAATTAATAAATGAATAGGATAGTGATTAGAAAATATCAGGATTTAAAAAAAAAATATAACTACAAAAGATTTATTAAATTATCAATAATTATTAAAAATATGAATACATTCATAGTATTGTAAAATATATTCTTTAGGGTGTACGATGGAATGAAATAATTATATTGATTATAACGCCAAAATTTCGACGATTGATTTTACGGTTCTTGTCAGATCTTTACTATTAAATTTAAAAACAACCATTATTATATAGATATATAATTTTATAATATAAATATATAATTCCATATATATACCTTAATTTTTAAAATAGTTTTAATAATTTACTATACAATGATCATTGTTTTTATAGATATTTAAATTAAAGTATTTATATTGATTAATTATGTACATTATAAAATTTTTTATGTGTATAATTATGACTATTATAAAACTTAATAATAATCTTAACAAAAACGATAAATCAATTGATTGAAACACCGGTGCTATAACCAACATAAAGTTCTTTCATTCAATCATACACTCAAAAGGATATATTTTACGCTACTATTAAAATTGAAAGGTGTATTTCGTAAATATAATTTATAAATCTAATCAGTTTATTTATTGAATTTGTCAAAAAAATAATATACAAGTAATATAATAATTATGTACAAAATATATAAATATAAAAATAAATGAAAAAAATGCAAATTAATATTATTATAATTATGGTGTATATATTTACGGATAAGACGGAAATGGGTGGTTCGAAGTTCAAATGGTTTGGAGCATTTGCGCATTGATTAGACTGATAGTCGATGGGTTTTGAATGTGTAAGAGTCCTCGCTTTTTACTTGAATCCTTCGCTTACGGGAATCGATCATAACCAAATCGAATCTTATCATTTTACTTATATAAATCGTAAAACTAAAAACATTTTTAAATCCGTCAAATGGAATAAGGCGTATGAGTGTATGAAGCTAATGTACTGAAGTGACTATTGACTGTTGACTATTAACAATTAAAAAGTAGTGTTGTAAATTTTGAATTTCATGTTAAAAGAAATTGCATGCTGTATTTATTATATTGTAATCTTTGTTTCTGTTATTTTCTAAAATAAGGTGCATCTTATCAAGAATTTTTTTATTATTAATTTTTATCGGTTTCTTTTAATAAAATTTAAAAAATAGAAAAATTTTGAAACGGTTGATGATAGTGAAAATAAATTTATTATAAAATTTCCACAAATAATGATATAAATAAATAAATAAATGTGTAAATAATAAATATGATAAAGTACTTTAAATAATTGGATTATACAGCTCATTTATAAATGCTGAAATGTTCCTGTGAAAATACAGAATTATTATGGTCTTCAGTTACTTATGTTAAATTGCAGAAAAATTTTGCTTCAAGTGTAGTTTAATAATGGAACAACTGGAGATTATTTAACTACAAAAATTTGATTATTGGATATGTCAGTAATTCTGTAAACATCTATCTAAATATCATTCGTTTTTTCTGTAATATAATTTAGACATTCATAGTTGGAAAAAGTAAAACTGACTTGTTTAATAGTCGATAATGCTCTTTAGAAGTGTTAAAAGAGAAAATTAAAACTGTAGTACAGAATGATATGATAATTCATACAGTATTCAAGTTGTAATATTTGCTGAACTTCTTAGAAGTCAAGATGAAGACAATCAGAAAGGCGTCATAGTTATTATTATCAACTTCGAATCTGCTTGGTCAAAATGTATTAATCGTAAAATAACCGATATCTATGTTTCTCGATATATGTGCATGTCCTGTCATCCCTACTTGTAGTTTTCAGGAGAAATGTAATATAACTAAATGTTGCTCACGAAAGTATAATTACTTAAAAATCGTTAACGGTTAGCCGAAAATATTAGAACAGATTTGGAGAACCAGATGAATAGTGCGATTAATGAAAATTCACCTTTCAAAATTACAAAATATCAGTTTTAAATGCAATATCGAGGAAATTTGTACAGTTACGTAAACAAAATATATTATCATTTTGTGTTGTCGATTTCTATATCTGATATTGCAGAAAGTTTAGTGATTATTTTCCAGTGAAATAACTCGTGTCTTTTAAATAACTGTTTAAATAATCATTCTTTAAAGAATGCGATGCAAAGAATCACTTGCAATGAGAATCATAATATAAGAATTTATATAGAGAGCTTACTGTTCCATTTAGTACTGTAGACCAACATAGTTATAACTGTTGTTACAATTACGATATCTTGAGTACTCAAAATTTTTACAACAAAGTATGCTATTTTAGTCACTTTTATAATAACTTTGAAAGTTAATAATGAAAACAAAGTCAATATATTCGTGCTTTTAGATATGTCTCTGTGTTAAATTATCATTGAGTATATTCCTCAATCTTTGTGGCTGAAGAGACAGACTATACATGTTATGTACTACAAACTTGATTGTTGAATACACAGAATTATATAGCTAACTGGTAATACATATATTAATACTAGACACCGATGATAACCAACACGTGATTATCGGAAGATAGTTCTAGTACTTTCTATATGCACTAATACACAGGGTAGAGTACCCTAACAATATATATTCAAGATATATATCTGGTTACAAAACGTAACACTGACATTTACGGCGCTTTATTTATAGTCTCTTTTCTTATTAAGATGGTGTACGCCCTCTAGCGGTCAGCTCTGTACTTAATATCCTTTGTATAAGCTCTATACAATAAAGTTTTGATTCTAACTACTTTAATATTGATAAATGGTACACTTGAATGAATTTTGTATGTGATTGCGCTGTGTCTTGATAAAAACAAAAGTTTTATCAATTTCCTTTCAATTCATGAGTAATTTTTACTACTTATAAGGAAATATTACTAATTACTGTTTTTATTTATATTTTCATTTGAGTATAATATTAATCAGTGTTCAGGCAATCTTCATCATCGATGGTTCAATTTATCTTTTGGAATATCTTGTGACAATGCTAAACTCTACATTTTGATATGCCATTAGAGCTATCAGCTTCTCTTACCTTAACAATAGTCTGCAAACCTAGTTTGCAAAATAGTTTGTATAGTGTACAGATATTTTGACTTTCTCCAACATTTCTATAACTTATTGCATTTTTATAGTGGCTTGTTTTTACAAAATAAGGTTATTTAATTTCTTTTAGTGTAAATTTTTTTAGAATATGATAACTTATAGGTCAATGTGTACATTTTTTATGAGTATGAAATCGTATACGTTAGTAATTGTAAAATTATATGAAATTTGTAACATTTTATAAATACTTTCAATGAATTAAATTTATAAAAATACCTGAATTTTTATTTTAATAATATTTGTAAATATTTAATAAAAATTGAGTTTAAATATACATTTAGAATGTATAGTATAGCAACCTTAAAGAAGAGTGATGCCTCACCTTTTTACCCGTGAGAAGAGGCTTCTGAAAACGAAGTTTCTCAAGAAGCTATATCAGTATAATCTTATTCGAATATTTTTGCGATTGACGCCAATTAACCTTATAGAATATCTAGATAGAGACTGAGATTTTAAATAAAAACGTATCAACACTCTTTTGTAGCTATCGTGTTTTCATTAATTAAATAAATCTCTTATTGAAGAAAGTGAAACTTCCGATTAGTTCGTACATTTCTTTTTATATCATACATTTTGTTCTATAGTTGATCCGAACCAATTCCAACTACCTTGGAAAGCATTGTTGTAGTGAACCCTAGTGTAACACGGAGAAGAAAGGCTTATATTGTACCAACCGAACTTTTCTAAACTATTGTAGTCTAGATATAAATAATTTTAATAAAGCTTAGAGAAATTTGCACATAATGAGCTTAATCTCAATGTGTGAAATTATTCCTTTCATCGAATATAATTTAAATGTTATTTGATTTGATTTAAATAATACAAAATAAAGTACGTAAATCTTTACAATGCCTGTTTGTAATAAGCATTCATCATTTATATTTGTATTTCATTTACTTCATCTTGGGATCATTATGTGACTCATTTATTCAATTTTTCTAACAACTATTTGATTTATTTTTCTGAATATCATCTGTATCATATGAGAAATTATACGGTTAAGAACAATGTTTGTCATTTGGGTGTTAAATGATACATATTCTAAAGTATTATGTTTTATTGATCAAATTTGGACATCGAAATAATAATGATTTACTGTTTAGATATATCGAAAGTTTTCATATTTTGATGATACTTTTACACAGCAAAAATCTACTTTTCCATATTTCTTATCTTTTTATAAACTCACTTTTATTGTAAATTGATGGACTTATTTTTTATTCATTTGACACCTATAATATCTTAGACAAAATTATGGGAACCGATAGGTTTCGTTCATCTATCACAACATCTACTATCTCAATATTAGTACTTTATTGATATATAGGTTTCAGTCAGTGTTAATGAGAACGTTTAAGATTATAAATAATAAGTTTTCGTCAACAATGCAATATGTGCATAGAATTTTTTTGTATTGTTGTACACCGTTCATAGATTTTACTGTTTTTTTACTTAGTAATTACTACAAAATCCACAACATACACTATTTGTAGCTAGAATATACTCAATATTTGATGATTTATTTTTTGTATTTAATAAGTAGTATTAATTAGTTTCGTTATACTCTTTATTCAGAAATATGTATTCGAAACTATTAAAATAATAAACTATGTGAAATACTCACATTATTTTTTTAAATAGTTTTATTAATTAAAGTTTGAAGCTTTAATATAAAGTAAAAAACAATTTATGTATACATAAATTAATATATGAATATTTTATAAAAATAAAAATTTATGTAATATTTTATATTTGCTATATTTATTTACTTATTTACCATTTTACAATATATGCCAATTTATTGAGAAATTAATATAAAATTAAGTAATTTTTTAATCTATTTTAATCATAATTATATTTACAAATATAATTCTGCATACTATTCTTTTCCAAATTAAATATAATTTCTTAGAACAATATATTCGTAAGACTATTTCTTTTATTTTACTTAAATATAACCCTTTAATAATTGAAGTAGTCTATAACAATAACGATGACGAATACGACTACAATAATTATAAAAGTTTTCAATCTCATAAAATATGAATAATAATCATGTGATCAACAAAATAAAAAGTAGATACTTTTTTTATTCATGAGTTTGGATATAATAAAATTAAATTATATGCACTTCGCATATATGCAATCAATAAAATATGAATTATTACATATTAGATGCTTTTAAATTGTTACTTAGAGATTGCAATTATTGAAAGGTTACTTAAATTTTATTTTTTATTTTCTTATTACTTTATATATAAAAATTGATTTTATCCCGTTTTAATGAATACTATTTAATTAAATTTCATTAAACTCCAATACTTATGAAGTAATAATTCTTAAATCGAAAATTTAATGAATTTTTTTTATTTTAAACAATTAATATTAATAGAGCCATATATTATGAAATTAAATTATCAGTATGGCAGTAGAATCATTAAAATCATCTTCATAACGTGACATCCATTTGAACAAAAATTAAAAAGTAAAATAGTATAATATTTTATATATCGTAAAAACCTTTTGTAAAAAAATTAATTCATTATGTATATAAATAATAATAAATATAATCAACATTATTATTATAAATTTATTGAATAAAGTAGTGATAAATAATTAAATAACAGTTGTAAAATAATAAGCACCATATTGAATTGAATTAAATTAATGTTTTAAAAATATATATTATAATATCATAAATATGTTTTGTTACTTTTTGGTAATTATATTTTTTTCTCTTATAATTTCATAAACATAAATGATCTTTTATTAACAATGAATTCAAAACTAAAGTACTAAAACTTAAATAACAGTGTAATTAATCAGGGACTTTTCATTTGGCTACCGTAGTTTAGTGATAGAGCAGAGTTTATTCATTATTAATTATTTTATTTCAAATCTGAACTTAATTATTATTTTGAATTTTATGAAAGAATTTAAGCATTATAATGATAGATAAATTCAAACCCCTAGAAAATTTCATTGAGTCTGTGTGCTAGGGTCACACTGCAATAGTCGTACTATTGATGGATCACTTTTCGCGCCCTCTATAAATTCTTCAAGTGATAATTTTCCATCTTTATTTTTATCCATTTGTCGAAAAATTTTATCTGTACGTTTTTCAGGAGTTGATTCATCTTCAGGCATTTTCATGACCGTACCAACCATTTTATAGATTGCCTATAAAAATTGAAATTTAAAATATATTAAAAAATAAATACGAACACAAAATATATATAAATAACTATATAAATAAATAAAATTTTTTTTTTATACTTTAAAAAAATTTTATTTAAGAATAAATTTTTTTCAAAAATATATCTGTTGATGCTAAATTAATATTATTTTAAGTTGTTTCTTTTACTAACATAAAATTACTCCTAGCAACATATTAAATAAAAAAAAAAAATTGATGTATAAAGAATTAAAAGCAATGTTGATGTATCACAAGTTAGTCATTATTTAAAGAATTTGTAGGATGTTAAAAAATCATTTATTACAAATTCAAAGTCTTATTTTTAATTATTAAAATTTAATTGTTCAATCTTATGAAAAATAGTTAAAATTTTTTTGTAATAATTCTAAGGATAATTAAATTATGATCAATTTACGATTTTTTTAATCAAATAATATTAATTAATACATGGTTCATCTACGAAGTATCGAATTTTTTTTTCATTTTGCGCCTATTCGTCGTAGAAATTTTGGAGGGGTCTTAAAATATCGAAAAACTCTTTCCTTATTTGTCCGCTTTTTTTTATTTTTTCGATAATTAGATGTGGCAGGATTTTACTTAGTACGAAGGGTCTTTTTCAATTTTTTGACACGGCGCGTTGAAGTGATTAGAGGAAAACCACTAAGTAAGAATGTTTTGTTCAAAGATTATAAAAAAAAATTCTTACCTTTCTTTTTTGAAAAACGATTTATTGATGGACTTATAAACAGGGTAAAATAAAAATTTAAAATTCTTCGAAATAATTTCATCCTACATCAACACATTTTTCATAGCGTGTTTTCCAAATTTCAAATGCATTTCAAACTCTTCAGCTTTGATGTTTTTCAAAAATTGCGACATTTATAAATTTTTTTGCACTATATTGTACACTGTAGATCGCGTTAAATTCAGTTTTTTCTGAATTGCTTTATCTGCTCATCAATAGTCCAAATTTAAAATTTCTAACACGCGCCGGGTGTTCCTTGTCATTCGAGAGCTTTTTGTGCGCCCAGATCGAGGCTCGTCAATGATTCTTTCTCGGCCCTTTTTAAAAGCTCTGTGCCATTTTTCACTTTGCGATTTTGACATGCAATTATGTCCATACATTTTTTGCAACATTTTATACGTTTCCACACTGTTTTTTTTTTAATTGCAAACAAAATTTTATCGTGTAACGCTGTTCGAGTAGTCGCTCCATCGCACCGTGTCAAAAAATTGAAAAACACTCTTCGCCCGAAGTAAAATCCTGCCACACCTAATTATCGAAAAAACAAAATAAAAAGGGAAAAATGTGGAAAGAGTTTGTTGACATTCTAAGACCCCTCCTAATTTTTACGACGAATAGGCGCAGAATGAAAAAAAAACTCGATACTTCGTGGATAAACCATATATTTAAAAATTCATTCTTTTCTAATTTTTTTCCTTCATTATAAAAAAATTCTAAGCAATATATATCCTTAAGATTAAAAAAATAATGCTGATATTGATAATAAAATATGCTAAAAAATAAATATGTAAATTCTTTATTTGCAAACGTTTTTCATTAGTTTCTGATATGACTGCTAATGGAAATGGAATATAAAATATAAATTGATACGTTGAGAATTTTTTACATATATCTTTGGTAATTTTCTCGTTAATTCAAAATTGAGAGGTGGTATCAATGTACAACCTAAGTTAGGAAACAAAAAATTTTAGGATGATGCGCAATCGCAATATTTGAGCGAATAAAAAAATATTCAGAGAAAAAAAGCTAAACTAATAAAAGATTTACCTCAAAGTTTTTATTATATTTTTTATAACCCAATTATAAACTCATATAACTCTAAATCAGACAAAATACCACAAAAACTGAAAGTGCAACCTTTGCAAACTAAGTGAGAATGGGACATTAATAGAGTATTTTGATGATATTGTTAAATGAGAGGTTCAACTAATATATCGAAACCAAGATTTACAAAGCTAACGAAGTTATACGTTATGGTATGGAAGTGTAACAATAATCAAATAATAATAACTGTAGGAATGACTAATGAATTTGATTTTCAAATATGATAACCGAGATGTATTCGAGAAGAGAAATACTGTACTGTGTCTAAATCAAATAAAAAAAGTACTGCATTTTACAAATATTATTTTTTGAGATATCGAGACACACGAATATTGGTCGTAGCAATTTGGGAGAGTCTTTAAAATGTAGAAAAAATCTTTTCCATTTATTCCTTTTTTTTTGTTTTTTCGATAATTAGATGCGGCATAATTTTACTTCGCGCGAAGGTTGTTTTTCGATTTTTTGACACGGCGCGATGGAGCGACTAGTAGAACAGCGTTACGTGATGACATTTTGTTTGCAACTTAAAAAAAAAACAGTGTGTAAATATGTAAAATGTTATAAGAAGCTTATGAACATAATTATATGTTAAAATCACAATGTATAAAATGACAGAGCTTTTAAAGAGAATCAGAAAAAGATCATCAACAAGTCTTGATCTGGACGCACAAAAACCTTTCGAATCGTAACGAATACCCACCGCATGCTAAAAATTTAAAATTCGGATCGCCGATTAACAGTTGGAGCAATCTCATAAAAACATAATTTAATGCGATCTACGGTGCACTACATAAAAAAATTTAGAAATGCAAAAAATTTGCGTAAATATCAAAGCTGAAGAGTTTCAGACTGATTTTGAGCCCTGAATAATTCGTTTTCGTAAATACATTGATGTAGGAGGAAATTATTTTGAAAAATTTAAAAATTTTATTTCAAATTATTTATAAGTCTACCAATAAATCGTATTTCATTAAAAAAGGTAAGTGTTTTCTTTTTTTTTAGAATCTTAAACGAAACATTCTCGCTTATTGTTTTTCCACTATTTGCTTCAGCGCGCCTTGTTAAAAAATCAAAAAACATCCTTCGCGCGAAGTAAAATTCTGCCACATTTAATTATAGAAAAAATAAAAAAAGGGACAAACGAAACAAGATTTTTTCTACATTTTAAGATCCATTCCAAATCGTTACGACCAATATTTGTTAAAAAAATTCGATACTTCGGGGACAGATCATGTAGATATATATTTTTCTAACTTACGTCAAGATTATTAATTAATGTGAATATTATAAAATAGTATACAATAATTTTCTCAATTTATGAAGAAGAAAAATTTTTTAAAAAAAATTCTTACTGTGACAATTTCCAGCATCTCTTGTCTTGAAATGTAGCCGTTGCCATCAAGATCATACATACTGAAGGCCCATTTGAGTTTTTGCTCTAATTTTCCACGCGATGTAACACTCAGCGCGCATAAAAATTCCCGAAAGTCAATAGTGCCATCTCCATTAGCATCAAACGTCCTAAATACGTGTTCTGCAAACTAATTTTTACAATATTTTAGTAAATAAATAAATTGCTAAAATATATAAATAAAAATAGAATAATATTATCATTTATATGTGTAATTGAAATACAATATTATATTCATTAAAATCCATTATTTATAAATAAAAATTAAAAACCAAAAATTAATATTGAATGATATTAAAGAACCAATTGTACAATAGATATTTCGCTGTAAGATAAATTTAATTTTATTGTTAATTCTTTTTCCAATTATATCAAATATTTCATGGGTTAATACATTTTTTATCAGATTCAACACAATAAATTCATTATTATGTAAAATAAACAAATAATAATATTTTATATGAATTTTTATTTCATAAAAGTGAACAAAAATTAATAAAATTATTATTTAAAAAATCTTAATTTCCATATACAGATATTTTTTTTATTGTCTAAAAAATATAAAATAAAATTTTTACACAATTTATTTAGTATTACAATTCATGTTGATCAGGTAAAAATGTTTATAAGGTTGATATTTAAAATAGAATTAAATAATCACATATTTATATTTTACAATTAAAAATTGCATCGTAAATTAATTTAACTATTCTTCGATTTTGTATGTCCATAGCATCAATGTAACACCATAACTAGAATTTGCTTGATTAAACAGCATTAGAAGAAAACAGATGCTAAAAAATCCATATTAAACGAGAATAAAGAAATAAGAGAGTTAGTCAGCTATGATCATTCCATTGTGATGCACACGACATATTAAACTTTCTAACGTGCATTTATCAATGTACAAGTATGCAGAATGCGATAAAATAACGAAATTCTAAATGGATCTTTTTTCATTTTCACGTATCCAAAATTTATATATGAATCATATTTAACCTCCAAAATCAAGTAGCATATAAATTACTACATAATGTACGAATTTAACTATTTTTATTTTATTATAACTATGGATTATGCTTTAGAAGACATTATGAAGCTACGATACTATATATTTTTAATATTTATAATTTTTAATTGATTTGAAGAGCTGATTTAAATAATTTAATAAGTATAAATCTATAATCAATATTATTAGCGTTGATAACGTTGACGCTGCGCAAATAGAAGAATTATGGATCGTGCGCAATATTAAGTTAGTCTCTACGTTAAAGATAAAGTTTGAGGGAATAGATAACAAATGCACACACAGAAGCCATGCATACTCTCAAAACTTTCTTCCTTTGGTTTGAATGCCTGTTATTATTTCATGTACAGAAAAAATTTTTAAAGCCAATCACGCTTGTCCTTACAAGAACTAAGCGTAAATAGAGTCTTATTCACCCATAAAAACACGTACTGACTAAAAACTCTTCCGTTCGTCGTGGTTAATCCATTTTTTATTCATCGTGAGCCACATAAACGACGGCTTCAGACCTGCATCTATTTATCTGTAACAGAAAACATAAGTATATTAATTTTTTAAAAGCTACTTTAAATTTTATTTCTTAGGTATTTGTGGTCTTCTGAGGATAATATCTTTGACATGATATCTGCAATATTCTATTTTGATAAAATTCTATAATTTCAATTCAATTCATACACTGTTTAATTACAATGAGGATAAAATAATCACAATGAATGTCCGTTAATTAATTTGTTCATATTTTCTATTTATTTAATTAAATTATTAATGTATCGATAGAACTTTCAATTATCTATAATATATGATATCCAATAATTTTGTATGGATTCCTGCAGATTTGTTATGTTACATTACAACGCTAAAGAGATTTTTGTTATTGATATTTTTAATATATTATTTAGTGATATCAAGTTTTTTCACATTTCACTCGTGTATAAATATTCTGCTTAATAAGGTAACAAAATTATATAAGATTATTAACAATTTCTTTAAGATCTAACATTTCAAAATAAGTTCGTAACATAGTTTGTTGACGAAATATAATTCTTATAATTTTTTAAACATCAAAAAATTTTTCTGATGCAGATTTGCATGTTAATTCGATTGAGGTATCAATTTTTTGATTTTGAAATATTTTATATATGTTTTTTTAATTTTGTTATTGTTATACTTTAAGTATTTCCAAGTAAAAAAATACACGGAAATTGTCATCATTTTTTTGATAGACACAATTAACTTTTAATAATATCTAGGAATGAAATTATTCCAATTTTTATTTTATTTTAATAAAATCCAATATTGGTGGCATATTTTTTAAAATAAGTATATATTTTTTTGATATAAAAATATAGTATTTTTAACTTTACTTTTTCATATTTTAATTCCTAGTCGGTGTTCATATTCTACTAAATTCTTCATCTTAAAAATTCTGCTAAATTTGGACTAAATCATGGATTATAATCTAATCATTAAACACTAATATAATTTTATATTCATATACAAATACCACCATTTTTTATTTTTTTTTCGTTAAATGTGTAAATATAATTTGTACAAGTCGCATTTACTATTTTGGTGTCTAACCTTTTATCTTTATTTGCTGTTACAATTATTAATATCTAATTTTATTCCAAACAATCTAATACTAATTATGTACATATACTTTCCTTTTTTTTATATATTCAGTTATTTTATACTACGTTGATATTTTTTTTGTAATGTCACAATATGAATAAAATAGTGAAATGTTATAAGAAATGTTGTTTTCATATTTACTGGTTACATTGATATATTACATATTTTTACAATAGTTATAATTACACATATCAAACCTAAATTTCATACCAGTACAAAATTATCTTTTAGATCATATGTGCTTTTTATTTTAATCTTTGAAACTTCATACTAAAAAGTGAGTTTTATATGTGTTAAAATATGGATATCGTTTTTTTCCTTAAATACTCATTTAGAGTTTATGGAACTAAATGTTGGTTCTTTTACTTCATTTTATTGTCTTGGTCTAAGTATCCAGATTAAATGATTAATTATATCAAATTGATAAATTTGACCTATTTATACTTGTCTCTTAATTTCCTTGACTTCTTTGGATGTTGTAAGATATTTGTTTATTCTTTTTCACAAAGAGTTTATCGTTTCATTTTTTATTTATACGATATTTGACATTTCTCGTTTTTTGTGAGGACTAAAAATGATAAATTTTTACTATTCAACTTTGAAAATTATATAACTTCTATTTATATAGTTTTCCATATTTTTTTTTTTGTAAATCATTGTATAATGAAATATTGTAAACTTATATTATTTTATTCTTTTTCGATGAAATTTAAATCTTTCATTTTATATTTTTTTTTATTAGATATTTTCACGAAATAATTTTTCACCGATAAATATTAGATTTTTTGTTGCCGTATATATATATATGCAATAGATATTATTGACGTTTATAAACTATATTAGTTTATATGATTCTGCTATTCAGCAATAATTACTTAATCACTTTCTCGAAGTCCATATTTTTTTAATTTAGGAATAGAATTTATGGTAGCATTAAACAAAATGTGATCTTTTTTATACGTCTGCTAATATACGAAAATCTGGATAAGCTTTATATTTACAATAAAGAAAATCAAATTTTTGTATGGATTATATTAATGATTACTCTATTTTATCTCAGATCTCTGTTGTAGTTCATAAAATTAATTAATCAGTAGGAATTATTATTTCTTGATTAAATTTATTTTTAATCTTAATCTCTAACTTTGATGATAAATTAAAAATTGTTTTAATTAAAGACCATATTATAATATAATTTTATTAATTACAATCTGATATTTATATAAGCTAACTAAGTCTTTTCTTCTTAATCAAATTCAAACAGGTAGATAGATAAAAGAGTTATCATTTATAGTGTGATAGAGTTAAGTGTAGAGTAAATCAATTTTTTGTTTTTAAATTAGAAGTAATAATATCGTTCTAGAAATAATTCATAGAATGACTAATAATCTGACGGTTGTTTTTGCGTTGTTTCAAGTATCTTTTACAATATTGATAGTGAGTATTAGTTTTGCGATTCCATTATAGTTTTCTTTTGATAATATCTTAGGTTTTTCTATTAAAACAGATATCATATTCATTTTTTAATGTATTTCTTAAACACATTATGAAAATGTACTTTTCAATTATTAGATTATGAACCGACAAAAACAATTTTGGGTGTCTCAGTCAAGTTATCCATTATCTTGGTCAACATTATATAATAATTGAACTTTAAATTATAACACATATTTCAGTTCAATTAACATTGTAATAAATGCGAAAATTATCCATTGGTTTTTTATTAAAAATTATATAACAACTTAAAATAAATAACATTGGATTTCATATATTTGAAAATTATAGAAGGTAAAAAAAAAGATATACTAGAGTTGAAATTAAATTATATAAATTCAAACTCTGTGCTATAAGTATACGTTTTGGCCCTTTTATTATTTTCATCTACACACTTTTTTTTAAAGAAAAATATTAATTGTATAATACTATAATACTGTAATCTCATATATTTTGTACAGTTGAGAAAAAAAGTGATTAAGCATGATAAATGAAAAAAAAGAGTTATCTTTCAATTTAAACTTTTAATTGGCTGCAATTTTTACTCCATTCAACTTTAATATACATTTAATCTGTAAAATTAATAATGAAAAGAAAGTATCATGAAAATATTAATCCATAAATATACATATAGATCTTATATGAATAATATAATTATTTTTCAATAAAATTGTTTACATACATTATATAATGAGTATCTTCCAAATTGTTTACACATTGTCAGAGTAGAGAGGCTTAGCATATGAGTAATCCACATTCATCATTACTTGCATTAAACTTGTATGACTATGCAAGAAACTAGATAAAATAACGCTACTTAATAATGCTAGTACTTTTGGTAATCCATACTGAACTGAATATGAACGCCATAATGATCAAGCAATTTCTCCATTGCATACAAAAAAATGTGGTGAATATAGAATTAATAATATTTGAACCATTGTCCAACATCTGACTTTTGAATTAAGATATCTTGATCTTTTTTACCTTGAATCAACGATTGTTCAAAAATGTTTTTTTATAGATTATTTGATAGCAAAGGACGAATTTTTAAATAAATTATTTTGTTAGTACCTACAGGAATACGCACAGGAAAAAACAACATATTATAATCATCAATATTATATTATACTTACCATGTATGTATATTCTATAAAGTATTCTCATAGTTGCGAAGATTACAGAGCAAAAATTCATATGGGATCATTCAGGTCACTAAATAATACAAGCTATTAAATAGATACCTAATTACCCAAGTTTCTAAGTACCGCATTCAGTGATGTATAATTCTTTTAAGTTTTTAAATTCTCAGTACTGATGTCAATCAGACTATATTATATAAATTAATAAGATGAGGTGATTTATACAGTTCACCAGAGGTGTACGAGCTCTGACTATCCCTGATAAAATTTTAGTTATTGTTAGATAAAATAAAGCAATAACCCATCTAGTTACTTTCACATAAATAAAATAAAAAATATTAAATTAAAATTATGAATAAAATTTTAGACATAAAAAATACTAGAATAATCCGAAAGTCGTACTTATTTAATAATAAGTCAAGGAGTACGGAATTATTAAAAAAAAAGAATTCATTCATTTATTAGAAGAACTTTATTTAGTATTTTGAATTAACGAATTTATTTTAGAATTAAATTAATATTTCAGATATCATAATACTGTTAGTTAAATTTTGATTTAATTCAGAAGTAAATATTATCAAAATTTAATAGTTATCTTATCTAATAACTTTTTATATATTTCATTTAACTATTAAATGTTCTCATATATATTGTTCGTATATGTGCTTTTTTTATATATTGTGATGTTGGGGATTATGTTGAAGTCAAAATCGCAAGAACACGAGGTTCGAAAAAGACTATTAAATATGTTTTAGATTATTAACCATGATTAAAATATATAATGTTACATTTTATTAATTATTGGATAATATTGTGTTTTTATTTTATTTGTTTAATTGAAAATAAATGTCGATATTTATTTCATTTGGAATTCACCAACCGAACTGGCTATTATTTATTTTAGGACTGGGGTTAGCAGTTTTAAAGCTTAGTTATCACCATCTGAAATTCTTTTTTGGAGCCTAAGATCCTTTTTTAATGATATTAAAAGTTTTAAAGTAAAGCTAAAGTGAAAAAGATTCTTAAATATAAATTTAAAGTATTGATTCAATTAAGTAAATGTTATTAGGTAAGCTTTTAAGTTAAGATTTAAATTTTAAAGTTCAAAAATATATATTTTTAAATAATGTTTATACAAAATTACAGCTGTTCTCATAAATACTGTATATTGATATAAAAAAAGTTAAATGATAACTGAATTTGAAGACAACGGAACCTAAAGCACTGATTGGCTATGACACTTGCCAATTTATATGCCTTTTATCCAAAGTAGTGAAAAACCCTCAGTCTTTGTGACTTCAACTTGTGTATATGCAAAAAAACAACATTTTATGAAAGTGTATGTTGCTAATGAAGAGTGAAATTATCAAAATGCAGCGAGACAGACACCAATGAGAGATCAACATAGAAAGTGTATGATCTAAATACACGCGGGATGATAGCGAAGATTGATACATACAATTTATCTAAAAGAAGTTTTCGTGGCGAAGTTGGTGAGGGTCGATGAACACAATGGATAGTCATTCAGAAATATCGAGGAAAGATAGTCCAAGAAATAGAGAATTTGTAAAGAACTAGCCCAGTGATAATATGAAAGTTAAAATTTTACCCGGATTAAATCCGAAGGATAGGAAGTTTTTCGCGGTGGAGTGGGTAGACCACGTGAAAAATTGCAGTTATTTACGATTAAAATCATTACATTACTGAAAATTGTTCTCAATTGCGAAAATACGAGCGTTTCTGGTTATTACGGATTACAGGGATTTATTACATGAATCTGTGAATTTTATGAGCAAACATGAGTGACCTTACAGAGTTTTGTTAGGTACCATAGAGCAAATTTAATAAATTACAGTTGAACTGGTCCAAGGATAAATTAGTGCAGGTTGTCAAGTAATTAGTGCAGAAGTACTAACACATTGTCAATCTTACGCTCACGCAAATGTAATACCATTCCGCAATTTATAGAATTGATGGAAAATATTGATGTCAGGAGGAGGGTAGAATCAAAAGTCACTGACAGATTATAAGCGTGAGAATAACTGCAGGAATCGTTCCTGTAGAGAAAAACTATTGTAGATAGAAGCTGCATCTGTGGAGTAATCATATATGTAAAAAAGGACAGTACCAAGGTAAGATCCACATTACGAGGGGCATACTTCGCGAATAACGATAAACTATATTACGGAACTTGGGGAAATTTTGCATCTGAAAACACGTTGAAGAGGAAAGATAGGAAGCCATGATTTGAAGAGAATTAAGAAAAAGGACTAGCTAGTACTGCACAGTAATGGTATCTGATTGGTTTAAGTGGTGAATTCTCTTCCACGTAATGGATGACAAGTGAATAGAGATTAATAAAGAAAAATAAACTAAACGGCAATGTGAAATGATAACCATACGTAAAGAAAAATATTCATGAAGGTACACGATAATGTTTAATGTAACTATGGACATAAGCAGGAGACGGCGATATGTTTAATTTTAAATATGTGCATAAAAGAAAATCTGCTGAGATACGGTGATGATTAATGTAACCATAGAGGTTAACAATATACAGCATTAATGTAGCCGAGAAAAGAGACAGTGATGCTCAATGTAGGTGCGTAGAGAGAGATAATTGGGAGTAACCAAGTTACGTGAGCTAAAAAGATTTCTAATTAATTTTTAATTATTAAAAAATATGAGAGACCAATTTATTAAGTCAACCTGTAGTAATTACCCTTTCTCTTATGTTTTTTATTACAGGTGAATTTATCTGGAAGTGATGATCCAGAGAAAAGCACAGTTTTTGTAAATGTAATCGATTACAATACTTGATCTCAAGATAGTCGAAAAAATGGAAAAATCCAAAAGAACTGCAAAATTCGATTAAGCACGTAGAGATGCAGGATAAGAGAAAAATCCGAGAGGTGACACCCGACAATTTCTCTGCATGAGTGGACTTCCACACGAGGAAGTTCCTGAGGATACGTCACTTTTTTCCGAATCAATGTACCATTGTGATCGATGAACAGGATCGATAAGCTAATATCGACGCCAGAGGCGTTTTTATAGTGGTGTCGAGTATTTATATTATTGAAATATTTTATATAATAGACGTATTTCTATTATTATTGAAGATTATAAATAAAGTGAATCTTACAATATATTGAAAAGTGAATATTGTATGTTTGAAAATTATAACGGTTTTTTTATTAGGTTCGATATATTTCGGGAAGCCTATCACAATTGATTAATTTTTTCGTTGGTATTATTTCATAAATTGTTTAAAATCTGTTTTATTTTTGTTTAGATATATAAAAATATTCATAGTAATGTTAGACAATGACAACAATAATGACATAATTTTTAAGATTTTTAATTTATTTTTGAACATAATTAAATATGCCTAAATATCTTTTATATCTAATTTATAAAATGCAATTTCTTTTGTCTACGTAGGTAAATTATTATTTAAGCATTTTTTCTTTAAATTCCTTCAGAAATATTGAAATAAAGTCTTTTAATATGGTTTTATGCATCTTTATATTTTTTTTACAAAGTCCATTAATTTTTGCTGAGGAAATAATATAAGCATATATGCTGTTGATAGTATAAGAAGAAATAGACATTTTTTTAATTTAAATAAAATATAAGAAGTTAAGTTTACGCAGAAAACTTTTTCTTTCAATTAACAGCTTCTTAATTATTGAATATATAAAAATTGCATTATATGTATTAAAAGAAACTTTTATTTACTTCGTTGTAATTGAATTCCTCATCCGTTAGGAAGTCTCGTGTGTAACACAAAAAAAAAATTCATCGTGTCAATAATTTAAAAAAAATCTTAATTTAGAGAGAGAGAGAGAGAGACAGACAGACAGAGAGATGGCAGGAATGCTTACGAATATACTTAATGTCTCTCTAAAAAATTCCTTCGGCATAGATTACTGAAAGAAGATCTGGATCATGAAAATAAGCTCCTTGATAATATTCGATAGAATTCTCAGAGATGGTTTACTATATTACTCCTACTACTACTATACACATATTCACGAAATAATATCAAAAAAATTTATCGACAAGAAAATTGTGACTATCGAGGTATAACCGTGAAAAAATCGTCGATTCTCATGGGTAATATTAAAAAAATAAAACTAAACTTGAATTTTTTTTTATACATTTGAACCAAGTAATAAGCTTTTTTGTTATTAATGAAATACAGAAAACTAAATACATGAGAAATTGTTAAAAAATTTATAATTTCTTATTTTTTAGAATATCACCGAAATATTTACTAGCGAAATTTTTATTAATAATTTTAATAAAATAATATAGACGAATTATAGCTAGTAAAATTACGAAAAAAATTACCTTTTTATATTAATCGTTTGGAAGATTAGAAGTGGAAAAATATTTAAAAAACGGATATTTTTACATTAAATAAAAAATTGGTAACTTTGTTTTTTCTAATGTTTTGAATTCTAGTTTGGAAAAATTAAAGAAATTTATATGTACTTAATTTGTAAACAGTTTGAATACTATTCAATTATTAGTTTTATCACTATTCAATTTTTAATTAAATTATTCGAAAACTTTCAAAGTTTCTCTTATTCTGGTGCGTTATACGATTTCACTTTTTTCAACGATATTAAAAAATATAATTACCACAGAACATTTATCTTATTTTTGTACAAATCTTTTGAACCATCTCTAAATTAGTAATGAATACGATAAAAAAACGAGGAGAACAAAAAATAAAGTGATTAAATTAATAATCTTAAGCTTATTTTTTATGGATGACATACATACATGTAAGTGATATGCATGTAAAAAATATATTTCTCACACTCAATCATATTCATAAATTGAAAAATATAAAAAAAACTCCTAAAAGCTAAATAATTTGTGATCAATTTACTAAAATATTAAATTCTTGATATAATAAAAATTATAATATAATAATAGTGAACAACTACAAAGTAATATAAATTTTATATAATAATAATCATTAAAGTCGAAAAATTTTTAAATAGTAGACGATTTTCATAAATGCTAATTTTAAGGTCAAGCCAGATTAAATTTAAATTAATAGTAATATTGAATTCCAAAAAAATAAATTTCATTACTAAATAAACAATTTACAAGATATAATAAGAAAATAGAATACTGGATAAAATAAGTAAATAAAAAATAGATACATTGTATAATAATAATTTATAATTACAAATTAACAATAGAGGAAAGATACGTATATGTATATAGACAATCAAAACATACACACACACATATAAACATATATATATATAACATAAAAACATTGAAAAATTAGAAGAAGCAGTACTTCAAATTTTTGTTAAATATCTAGAATCTTTACAGTGCTGTCTTTAAAATTTCATTGTCATAAAACAACTAATCAACAAATATATCTATACTGCAGTGGCCTAACTTTTCTTTGTAAAAACAACAGCTTTTCATGAAATTTAATTTTATTAATATAATAAAATATGTTTTGTACTTCTTTTACAAAAATTATCAAAAAAATTACAATGTATCAGATATTATATAAAATTAAAACAATCGTAAAAATTGAACGTTCTAAATAAATGATAAAATATATTTATAAGACATATGTTTATAAAAATAAAAATTAAAAATTATTGTTAATTTTTAATAAATTATTATTGAATACTAAATATGTTCTTAAATTATTAAATTTTAAGACGTAGCAAAGGTTACTTTTCAATAATACACTTATCTATATTGTTTTGTCATATTATATTTTCATTTGTACTTATGATGTTAAATATTTATATTTAACATTAATCTTATTTATCAAAAATTTTAGTAAATTTCTTACCTTAGATGCATCTCCATATGGAAAAAAATTTCCATAGATTTTTTTGAATTCTTCAACACTAAGATGACCACTTGGGCAGTCTTTTAAAAAACCTTTATACCACTCTTGAATTTCTGCATCTAGAAAGTTAAAATAATTATAATAATTATTATAATGAAGGAAATATTATACTATATTTTCGAAAATATATAATATCTTTTTAATTTAAATATTTTACTCATACCTACAAATCTATTGTTGTCCAACATTGCTCATAAGTATTGCATAATTTAAACATATTGAAAAAACAGATTCGTGAAAATTTTTTTATGAACTCAAATAATATAATATTAATGTGTAGTAACATATTTCTGCCATAATTAAGCGAGGGAATTTTAAGATATAAAAAAGTTTTCTCAAAAAAAAAAGAAGGAAAAATTACAAAATTTGTAGAAAAAATGGAATTGGACATTAAATCTTTGAATAGTTACTAAAAATGAATATAGCTATATGACATCCTTGATTCAATTAAAAAAAAATATATCAATACTCCATTACAATAATCTCATTGTTTATCGGTAGACTAAGTAATAGAACACTTTTTAGGTTATTAGAATAATGTAGCTAACCACACATATGGAAAATTACGAAGAAATCAGTAGATTCTTATTTTATAAAATGACACTGCAAAAAGTCAGGCGTTTTTTTATTATCAATAATTTTAATAAAAAAAATCTTTTTTTTTACTTTTTATTATAAAATGAAAAATTGTAGTTTTAATACTGTAGTGTCAATGAACGAATTATTGTCAATAAAATTATGAAGAAAACTTTTATATTGTAGCGATATGACTCCTCAGTCCGTATAGCTTGAGACCGAATAGGTATGAGGAGGATAACGGGTGTCTATGTATTAACTGTTCTTATTTACGAATACGTAGTGTATAATGGCCGATAAAGGTTATATAGGATAGATCGGTTAGACGGAGAGTAACGTTAATGCAATATAAAACAGGCGGGTAATGATGGTATAGTATAAAATGGGCAGTAATGATTCTATTGTAGAATGCTATTGTAATGTATCTGGGCGGGTGTACTGCCGCGGAAAACATCCTGAGCCAGGAGAGATACGTTACCATCTGGTTTCTCAACCAAGAAAAGACGCTCTCGGCTTCTTCTCGAGGCCTTTTATAGTCGCGAAAGAAGCGGTAGCTGCAATGGTAATGACGATATGCGTGCCACTTATGCGTTGTCGTTTATGCCTGTGCTAAAGCGGATAGTTCCGCTTTCCAGCAAGTAGGGAGCGCTGACGACGCTCAGGCCAGTGCGACACAAAGGCGTCTCGAGCGTGGACGCGCAATGGTTTAACTTCCCTGGTGTTGCAGGGAGGTTAGCAATATGCAGTCGTAAAATAAAATTACCTAATTTTATTTTACTTACTTGCTGTTGCAATATAAACGGGTCAGAAAATAAATATCGGAGAAATTGTTTATAAATAAAATACATATAAATTATATAATTTTTTGCGCATAAGAATTTAAAAGATTGTAAAAATGAAAAAATTACAAATTTTTTAATTCATATCAAAATATCCTGTTTATTAAACATTTTTCTGTTTTTAATTTACTAATCGTTTTATATAAAAATGAATTTTCATTGTATTTTTATTAGCTATAATTTGTGTATAGATACTATAGTATTAAATTGAACATGTAATGTTTAATATATATTATTTGTATTAATATTTACATTCAAATTATTTATAACGATTAAAACATTTTTTTTGCGTTTCTGATGGAATATTGACAACAATACATATTGAAAAATAGGAAGATGCAGAACTACTGCAAGCATTCGTAAAAAATTTCATTAAAACATATATAAGTATGTATATAAAATTAAAGATTAAAAAAATCGACCAGCGGTATTTAATAGTATAATAAATACTGTACTTTTTTCACTTCATTGTCATCGATGTAGAAAAGTAAATTGATTTAAACAATCCTAAATGATTTTAATTATTAACAAAACATGGAAAACTATATCTATAAATACTAAAACGGAATATTCTTAATTTCAATGTTTATGTATTTAATTTATGTATTTCAATGTATTCGATGCGATTTGAAAGAAGTAATTTATTGTGTAATTTTGAAATTATTCAAAATAATTGTTGATGATCATTTTTTTTATTCTATCTGATAATATTTATTAATTAATAATATATTTTATAATATTGATAATAATTGACTCAAGCTGTAAAGAGAATTAAAACTTTTCTTTAAGGTATTCTATTATTCTGGAAACAGATGATGAGTACGGAAAATTGAATTAATTAAAAATACTTTTAATACAATTCGTGTTGATAAAATAATTTCATTCAAAAAAGCGTAAAAAGATATTCTTACAACTAATAGTATCTGCACATAAAACAAAAACAATTCAATATTAAATTAAATAATTAAAATTAAATTATTGGTTGACTAAAGTTGTCATATTAACAGCTGCCTGTTGTTTTTATAATTATTTCAGTAAATCTACTTAATATTTTTGAATATTTATCACTAAGTAAAACTAAATTTTAAAGAAAAAAAAAAAAAAAAAAAAAAAAAAAAAATTACCTGAAAATTCAGTGTTCTGTTTAAGATCCTCAAGTACTTCGGGTTTTAGTTTACTATTTTGTTTACCCATCCTACGATCCAACTCACAATTTCGTTTTAATACGATGTTTCGGACAGGAGTTTAAAGTGATGATGTGTTAATCGTATTCTGCTTTTAAGAAAAAATCTTGAGTACTGCTACTGGCTCTATAAAAAAAGATATCTTAAAAAATATGATAAAAACTATAATAAATTTCAACAAGGTATTAAATTTGTGAAACTAACTATTTTATATTATTATTATATTATTTTATTATCTTTTCACCAATTCTTCTGATTCAATATTTTTATCTTGAAAATACATATTTTGAATATTTTTACCTCATTATATATAAAATTATTATTAATTTTTTCAATTTATGAAAAATAATAAATTAACCAGGCTTCCATTTTGTAAGTTAATATTTATATATAAATAATACATATTCTTATTGTTATACTATGTAACATCAATTCTTTTAAAATATAGTGTACACTAGCTAACTCAGGATAAATTTTTGATATAAAATTTGAACAAAACATACTTTAACGTTTATATTTGATATAATTGAACTTATATGTGTATTATTATTTTTTAATATCAATATAGATGAATCATTATTTCAATGCCTAAAATATAATTAATTAAAACTGTATTATCAAAAGTTTTTATATTATATTCTGAAATCCTGATACTTAGATTCTTTGAGTACCAAAAATCAACTGTTTGCAATTTCATTAAATAACTCTGACAATTATAGAAAAATCTTAAAAAATAATTGATTAGAGAAAATAGTTTTATTTAATAACACAAGTCCATCCAGATTGTTTAAGTGAATTTTTATTTTTAATATTAAAACGTGTCATCGGTATACTTGATATATCA
The DNA here is from genome assembly GCA_018907245.1 of Eupristina koningsbergeri. Classification (NCBI taxonomy): domain Eukaryota; kingdom Metazoa; phylum Arthropoda; class Insecta; order Hymenoptera; family Agaonidae; genus Eupristina; species Eupristina koningsbergeri. The sequence goes on from JACCHV010000044.1 coordinate 271,935, forward strand.
ATGTTGATTTATTATTCTCTCAATATTTTTCCCTTAAATAAATTAAATCTAAAAACTTAAATTTGATTAGTTTTAAGAGTTTTTATAAATCCAAATTATTATGTTTCGTATCATTATTAAAGTATCATTCATTGAAATAAAATGAATTCAAAACTAAGTAACGTTTCAACCATGAATTTACGTAAATATTTTAGCACAGAAGCTTATATTGAATAAATAGAATATACAAGAATACTTAAATTAAGAATTTCTTTTTTTTCTCATCCTTATATAAAATTTATTTTTGTCCTGATTTAGCTGTTATACTCTATAAATCTTGAGTTATAATATTTTTTTTTTAAGTAAAAGTAAATATATTAATACTAAATATTAAAATTATCTTATAAAATAAAAAGGTTTTAATACCAATAAATATGATTAAAAATTTTATTGTGGATTTTGAAATTATACATAAAAAAAGTTGATAAATAATTATTAATTTATTTTTCTAGTTATATTAATAAATATGTGTCTAATAAAAAAAATTTGTTTAATGTAATTATGACAACAAAATAATAATAATAATAACAATGAAATAAATTTTCATACAATTTTTAAATGCAATATATTTCTTATTTTTAAAAAATGTACAAAGCGCAACATTTCGAGATTAAAATTACATGATAATAAAGGAGTAAAGGAGTAGGAAAGATTTCACTATTTAAAAATCACTTTCATAACACTCATTCATTCTAAAAATTTTCATTCAATCTGAAACAGAAAAATACAAGATAAGTAAGTAATAAAAATAATAAATAAATAGAATTTTAGATCATATTATTATTTATTTATAATACTGTTGATAAGATCATTATTGTAATAGTCATAAAATAATTCATTGATCTAAAAAAATATTATTATTAATAACAATATTAATTATAAGAATAACAATGGAGATTGAGGAATTTAAAGTTCTTACTACACACAAAATGCATTTATTTTAATATTTTATTTTTATATGTATATTTATGTTGTTTGACTATTTTGTTTTATTACTCTTCTTTTTAAATTTGTTTATTAAACAAAAGTACGAAATTTCTGATATTGACGAGAGTGACACTAACTATTATTTTTTACAAACTATTAAAAAAAAATAATCAAGAAAATAACAGAGAAAAATGTACATACAAATTTTAAAATAGGAAAAGAATGAGATTTTCGCAAATACATATATATTCAATTTTAACTATCTAAGATGATAGCAACGTACTTACATTTACTAACACTGCCATTGTTAAGCACATAGTTATTAAAATTTTACTAATATTTTTTTTAAATAAAGATATTCAATATTAAATATTATTTCATTATTTACTTATAGATTGTTTATATTGTTGACTTATTCTTCAATCTTAATTATTTTTCAATATAGGGTTTCAAATATAACATGACGATAATTTCATAGGATTATATAAAGTTACATAAAACTAATGAAATTTAGTATATTTTTATAATTATAACAAACTTATATATTTATTCATTTATGAACTATATTCAGTAAAAATAACTTATAATAACTTTTTATAATATTAATATTCTGGATATTTAATTTTAATTTAACTGCATACTTTTTATCATAATTATTTCATGAAACAATTAATGATGGCTTATAGTAGTGCTTTTTTAAAGTTAAAAATTTCATGCTTCGAATTAAAATTACATTCATTATGGTATTTCTAACATACGCATACATTAAATAAATGTAATAATATAAATTTTTAAATGAATTTTTTTGTTGAATCAAAATGTATATATATTTAATTTTTTATCGCCTTCAAAATTTAAATATTTTTAAAATTTAATTAATTTTTATAGATTTTTGTATAAAATAAATGAAATTTATAATCAATAAAATTTTTATCAAGCATTAACTTTGCAATAAAGTTAGTTTAGCTAAATATAGATCTATATATTGCATAATTATTTTAAATAAATCATTAAATAATGTATAAAATTTAAACAACTAAATTTGTATGTACTTACATACAAAAATCATATTTTAATGAATTGAATAATCCTATTTATAAATTATTATCTATAACAGAAAATTATCCTATTTGCTACAATCATGAATACAATATATTAATTCATTTTCTTTGTTATAAGAAAATTCTACCTGTTATGTTATTAAACGTTTATCATTAATATCATTAAATATTTAATTCTTTTTTAAATGTAAATACAGAAAGGATATACATATATATTATTTTTAAACAATTTTAAATATTTATCTACGTCTTGTTATGTGATTTTACACCAATAACTTGAATATATTTTATCGTAAATTACCAATAATTCTTTATATTTTATAAATAAATTATTATTATATATAAATAAAATTATTAATAGACAGAAATTTCTTATGTATAATACCAAATTACATTTTTACGTTGTATTATGTAGTATTATTGTAAAATATTTAATAATAAATATAATAGTATATAAAATTAATAACAATTTTTATTTAAAACTATTTAAATTTTTTTAAATAAATATTGGTTTTAAAATATTTATAATTTTACATTACTGTAGTTTGAAATAATCTAAAACAAGACTAACTCCAGATATTTTTTTTATATGAAAAAGTTATTTTTCATTTGAACAAATAACTTTTTTTACATTGTTTTAATGTTTATTACAATTTTATTATTTATTAATGTTATATTATGTAATATTATATTTACATTTTTATCATAGAAAAAGTCCTTAAATTTTTATGTTATAAAAATTTTATAAGATAATTACTAAAACTTGATACATTTCTTTTTCTTTTTAAATGTAATTTTTGTTATATTCTATAAGACTATATAACATTTTCATTAGATAGATGATTTTTTATAAAATAATTTACGAATTTAAATAAATTTAAATAAATATTATTAGATTATAAAAATATAGAAAAATTATAGACGTTGGAATTTTATTCTCGTAATTTAAATAAATCATGAACAATGAATTGATAAAATTACAATTTTAATATAAAATATCTTTCAATTTTTACAATATTTTTTAGTATTTATAAATTTGTATTAGAATTTATTACTGTGCCCATATAACAGTTCAAATGTTAAAAAAAAAACAAATATGTAATTTCAATTTCGCTAAAACAATAATATTTAAACAAAATAAGTTAATTACAATAATTTGAATTGCATTATAATATTATGTTCATACGTAATATATCAAAACTTATTTGTTTTTCCGCATTTATAATATTAGAAATAGGTAGAAAAATATGAAATTGCAAAGTCATAATCAATAATTATTATTCAATGAATTTGAATTGAACAATCTTTAACTTTTTCTTATACAGTAAAATGATTCATTGTTTATCTTTTTCGAAATTTAAATATTTGTATCACATTTTTTTTTTGTTTTCTAAATTTACACAATTATTAGAAAATATATTTTAAAAACTTAAAAATTTTTCAAAATATATAAAAATTTATCACAGTAAATTAACATTAAACATGTATCTCATTTTCTAATATCAATACTACAAATTTATAAAATATTCACATAATATACCACTAATTCATGTAGTATTTATGAAATCAATATAATTTATTTAATATAAAAAAATAAATTTTATAAAAAAAAAAAAAATAAATATTAAAAAATAATCGAAAAAAAACGTTATTATTTTCGTTTCTCTCTCTTTCTCTCCTTTGCTTATAGTTTTTAACATTTTTCTTTGTATATTTAATTCAGATATCCGTACATAATATATACATGAAATATCAATTATTATCCGTCAATATTTTCATTTTTCTTATTTCAAAAATTTATTTATTCTCTCTAGAGAAATGTTTTGAATCTTTCTACGAAATATTATTTATCATACATTCATAACTTTCAATATTTTTTAATGTGCATAACACGAGATATCTAAAATTTTTTACAACATATATATATAAGAAAATAATTAACATAGTGCATAAGGAAATGTAATGAATAAACTCAAATTTTAAATTTTCATATTAAAAAATTAGTTACTGTACATAGGTGAATATTAAAAATATTTAATGTTTGTAATTAACCATCTATCTTGCAACTTAAATATATATATGTACTTATAATATATTTTTGTGCTTAAATTATCAGCCTTCTCTTTACACTTTATGTATTTATTTAAGTAATATTATTGGATAAACAAAATAAATTACGAATTATTTTTAAATAAATATAACAATTTATTCAAAATTTTTTTCAAACGTAAAAATTAAAACAAATGACGCAGATAAATTTTTAAGCAATAACATTTTCAATTTTATTTGAAAATTTACTAAATATTAAGGACGACTAATAGAATTTTATTTTATTAATATATTAATATATTATATTAAATATACTACATTAATTTATTGCAAAAAATGTGAAAATTAAGGCAAAATAGAAATGAACTATGATTTCCCAAGATAGTATAACATAAACCAATACAAAATGTTCAAATTTAAATTATATCTTAAGTATTAATATGTTATTATTGTAATTACAGTTAATTAATTGTGATATAATTGAATTTATTTGAAATATTTTTTAAAAGTTTAATTAAATATTTTTACATTACATTGAAAGTTGAAAAAGAATTTAATTAAAATGTTTACATAAATTAAATTTTTTTTAGATTTTAAATACTTCTATGTTGTTATTGAAATAAAAATTAATTTTATACTCATTATAACATATTAATATGAATATTACTAATTTATTTTATTTATTTAAATAATGTATAAAAAAGGTTTTTTTATTGGTTTTAAAAATTTAAATAACATTTTTGTTTACTAAGAACATTTATATAAGAATTGATTGTTACTCTTACTGATTTAAATTTATAATATAGTATATTGTACTTTAATATATTTAAGAGTATATAATGTAAGTCGTGTACTGTATAGATTTTGTGTATGATTAATATTAAAAAAATTTAATCGATTGTCGCTCAATTTTTTTTTTATTTTTTTTTTTATTTTTTTGTATGTATTAGAGAATAAATTATAATCTATTAATAAAAATTATTTTAAATAAAAACATTATTAAAATTTTTATTTTGTTTAAATGAATAATTATTTAGCATTACTGAATAGTTATTTCGAAAGTTCATGAAAATTTTTGAAATCGTAATAGAATTCAATTGATATGTCAATAATAATACTTCTTTTTCTTTCGGATATTTATATTATTATACATAACACAGTACCGATCTATATGAAATATAATTAATTAAAAAAAGATATTACCGAGGTAGCTTAGTTATTTAATAGTATCTTTTTTTACTTTGATTATAATTGATTTTTCTTTTTGAATAATAGAATAATTTTTATAATTTTTGTATTATATTATATTAAATGCTAAATTATTTTTTGAATACTTCATTGGGTGTATTAGTTAAGATTTAAAAACTATTTTTTTTAATTACTAATTATATATTTTAAAAATAAGTTATTAAATTTAAAATATAATTTTCAGTTTTTTAAGATCTTGTGAATTACAATAACTTTACGTGATCAAAAGTATTTAAAACATTGTTGACCATCTTAAATAATATCACACTGAAATATAAAATACGAATATATTATAAAATATGGATAAATTATATTATTTTTAAAACAACTATAAAAAACTTGTTATATAGAAAAATTATGACATACTTGAAAATGATTGGGTGAAATTATAAAAAGATGATTAAATAAATTTTAAACATCACATTAAATTATAAATTGATAACAAATTTAAATATTTAATGAATATTATAAATTTGTCAAAATATTTTCATTAATTAAAATGTAAATATTATATATATATATATATTATAAATATTATATAATTTTCAATCAAATATTATTTTTAATTTAATTCGATTATATTATAAAAAATGTTTATATTTTGGATATTATAAACAATAAAAATGTTTATTTGATGTCTATAAATATAATTGCATAATATAGTAATTATATGATTATGAAATTAACTTATTAAAACTTTTAAAAAAATGGAGATAATATTATATTCTTTTGGAAAAGGTTATAATTATTACGAATTCTAATGACAATGGAGGGTATTTTTCTAAGTCTAGAAATCATTATACTCTTTTGATTAAATATAATATGAAATATATAGAAAATATTAATTATAATATAAATTGATTAAACAATAATACTACAAGTTTTTTAAATTCAAAACAATAAATTATAAAGGTAAAACAATAAAAATTTATAAGAATGAATATTTAAAAATACAAAATATTTTATTTTAATCTTAGTATTTTATATATTCCAGATAAATCACCTAATATTCTTATATTAAAATATCTTACTATGTTCAAAAGAATAACTATAAAACTATACAACTATTGTTATTACAAATCATACTTACGTTTAAAAATATGTTAAAAATTTTAAACCTACATCAAATTGAGATATTATAAAAATATATTGTAAAGAATGAATAAAATTAATTAAAATCTAATATAAAAATGTAAATATTAATTTAATATCGAGTTTTTTACAAATAATAAAGCATTTATTTTTATATCACTATAAATTTGTACTATTATTATGATTAAATTTTACACAAATATTACTAATTATATGGAATAAAAAATATTTTTTTTTATATCTTAAATTATAAATATCAAATAATTAAAATAAAAATGCGTAAATTATCAATATTTCATATATTTTACAACTTGTAAGAGACCAGTATATATAACTCTTATTATATAAAAATAAAAAAATATTTTGATTATAATTAAATGTGTACTTTTTATTTAACGAATTCAATAAACCTCGATATTTTATAACAATACAGAAAAAATTATAAATAAAATAAGATTATATTTTTTAAAATAATTTTAAATTTCTTTAATGATTTTATTTTAATTTTACAAAAAATTAGAATTAATTTATATTTTAAAAAATGATATATAAAATAATTTTATACTGAAAACTATTCAAAATTAATATCTACTTATGTAAATAATAAATACTTTTATTATTAATATTCAACTCATTTTTAATTATAGTAATTTCGATTAAGTGATATACCTATAAACTAATATAAATATAAATTTATATTTAATGATAAATTGAAAAATTGAATTCTATTTAACATTTATATCATTATTAATAAATAAATCTAATTGTAAATAAAGTAAATATCAATTTTGTATTTGAATATATTCAGAAAAGATGCTAAAATTAAAAATTTAACTTCATATATATATAAAAATAAAAAATGAGTATTTGATTAAAATTTAAAAATACAGTATATATTATTTTTATAAAATGTTAAAAGTACGGTCTTATTAATGTATTTTATTGTGTATTATTAATAATGTATAACTAGTATATAATATAATACAAACGTAATATTATGAATAAAAAATGTTAATATATGTAGATATTCTAGAAAAAAATTTTAATTAAAAAATTTTTTTTTTATTTTATGTATTAAATAGATATCTAAGTAGAATTAATTATGAACATGTACATTTGAATTTTTGAATTTTTACTCTGTAAAATATTTTATGTAATATATACCGCAATATATATCTATGTTTGTAAATTGGGACAAGGTATATATTTATAATGAACAAATATAAATATATTTAAAGTTCACACACAAATAAGTTTAATTTAAATAAATATTGAAATTTGCAACCCCTTCTACTAAAAATTCTATGTTATATCTGATAAAGATGATTAAAATTAATAAAATTATTAAAATATATTAAGAATATTATTATTTATTATATCTATAAACACTTTTTATTAATTTAATTAATTATTTTACAATAGAAATGCATTTTTAAAGTAATATTGTTTATTACAAATTTTAATAATTTAAAAATAATTTTTTTTTATAGTTATAATCTATCATATTTAAAATTTTAATTATAACTTAATATATTTATATTGTTAATAAAACGTATATAACATTATAATTGGTAAACAATTTATTGTAACGTTTTAAAATAGTTTAGAAATATTATATTAAAAATACTTTTTTTCGTCATTTTAAGATAAATGCATCTTTATTTTCGACTAGTGAAACTATCATTTTTGTAAGTCTTTTAAAAATGCTTACATAAGCAAAAAGATGATTGTATAATTAATTTATCGTATAAAATAATTAAACTATATTAAATATATTTCGAAATATATATTAAATATATTAAATATACTACAATGAATATTCTTTATACAAATATTAAATTACCATTAGATTATTAATTTAATTACAAGTAAAATATTGTATTTAATATGATTAATAAATAATAAAATCATATATTTTAAAAGTCGAATTAATAATAATAAATTATTAAATTTTGTTTTTGAATGCTCATTAATTAATTATCTTTTGAAATGAAAAACCAATTATATAAAATTTAAAAAAATCCGAAATTATAGTCAATTTAATTTCTTTCTTTCCCTGAGTGTACAGTATTCTAATAATGGTTGTTTTTTAATATTTTAATGTATGAATTAAACGTTCATTAACATTTAATTAAGAAAGAAATTATTTTACATATTTTATCTTTTAATATATTTTATTCGTGTTACTTTTTCAAAAAATTAATATTAATTTAATACCATTCAGTTTTATTATTTATTTAATTGATTATTAAAATTACAAAAAAAAAAAAAACAAAATGCTTTTAAAAAGAATATATTACTTGTTTAAGAATTAGAATATTAATTCATTAAATATAATTTAAAATCGATTCATAAAATATAATCTAATATATTATATTAAGAACATACATTTAAAGTTTTTCATTTAATTTAACGTATTTTGAACAAATGAAAATTCTTTTAATAAATCAATAGTTTTAATCATTCGATTCGATTTTTAAATTAGCGTATATTTTGATAAAAAAAAATAAATTTTATAAAACAGTAAAATATATTTTGATTATGTCAATATTAAAAAAATTATTAATGAAATATTTGTATAAAAAAAAATTTAGAAAAATATTCTGTTTTTTTTTAAATATAATATGACAAAAATAATTTATATTTAAATAGATATTTATAATAATAGTAATAATAATAATAATAATAATAATAAAACAAAAGTTTAACGCTTTTTATAAAATCATATATGTTTATAAAAAATTATAAATTGATTATCAATATATAAAATATTTTTCAAAAAATATTTAAAATGTGAATTGAAGCTTTTTCTAACTTTTTATATTAAAACCTAAATATTTAATTACTAAATATATAGTTATAATTTTATGCAAATTTTTATTTATTAATAGAATTGATTAATAGAATTTTTTGCTTCTACTTTTTTATGGTCGAGATTTCCTATATTAAATATCCTCTTGTTATATTTTTTTTTTATTTATATATTGAATTTAAATATTTCTTATTTTATTTAATTTAATTTTGTAAATAATATTTTGTATATAGAATTTAGTTATATTCAATCGTTCACCTATTCACATTTATAAACCAACAATAAAATAATGATTTTAAAGTATATAATATCTATTATGTATATAAATTCCTAAAAATAAAATATTTTTCAATGTAAGAGAAAAAAAACTTTCATTTAATTCATCGATAATTTGTATAAATACAGAGAATATTATAAAATAATATTAAAATAATAATAAAGGTTTCATGTTTAAAATTTATTTCATTTTTTATAACTTTTTAAGTTTTAATTTCATGAATTAAGATTTCAATTTTTTTGTTTTATTTGTTTATGCTTATTTAAAATTTTGATATTTCTTTATATGCAGAAGTTAATAATATGAATTATGAAATTCGTTTATTTGAATGTAAAAAATATTAAAAATTCTTGTTTTTGATATTTTCCATTAAATTAGAAGAGATTTTTTTGAAGAATAAGTGTACTGATTTATAAAAAAACTTAAAAAATTCAATGAAGTTTTATTAATTTAAAAATAATTTTCAAATGTCTTATGAAACGATCAGAATTAAAGCATGAATATTATTTTAAAAATTTATATTATGTTCAGAATATATACAATTGATCGTCACAACAATGGTCAAGTTAACTAATTGTAGTCATATTTACTAACTTTATTTTGTATCTGTACTTATTTTTATTCAATATTTTTATTTTATATATTTTTAAAATTGTATTATTTGATAAAGGCTTAGGAAAAATCAGAATTTGCAAAAATAAAACGTTACTATAATAAAGTGCATTTTTATTTAATATAAAAGTTTTTTAAATTTTAAATATAAACATGCCTCTTTCCTTAAATAAAAATCTTTTTTAGTTATGTTGGAAAATTTTAATTTATTTTAATTTTATTTTTGGAATAACTTCCAATGTAATATTTGAAACATCTTTAATATTATTAATATTGAAATTTTATATTATTTAATTATAATGCATTCTTAAGATTTTTTAAAATAATTTTCTTTATTCTTAAGCAATTTAATACTAAATTTAAATTAATTTTTAAATAAATTAAATTTTTATTATATTGAAGTTTAAAAAAATAATTACTATCGAAAACTTGATTGACGTGTATCAATTTTCAGAAATGATTGAAATATGATTTTAACAAAAATTTATATATACATATTTAAAAAATTTTAAAACAATAAAATTTTATAATGTTTATTATTTATATATAGTTTTTGAAGTTCTAAAAGAATGAAAAAAAAAATAATAAAAAACAATTAATTCTCTTGTTGTGGATGTCTGGTAAAAGCTTTTAAAAAAATATAAGAATTAAAAATTATTTATACAATTTATATGGTCAATATCAATTAAAAAACTATTGAATGTGTATAATTTATCTTAATTAATATTTAGATATATAAAAAATATCTATTATGACATCGAAGTTACGAGTTTCAATATTGAGTGTATTCTGTCAGCTGTATCCTAGGGTCATTTTAAAAATTAAATCCGTGTATCTATAATACAAATATTGAGTATTTTACTTTAGATTTATTATGTACGTATTTAAAGTTAAATCAAACTTATATTCAATGTTTCTTATGTCTCAAAATTGCTGTTATGAATTTATGCTTAGTTTTTTATGGTATCCAAAAGTTCCCTCTTATCAACAAAAATTAAATAATATTATCAAATTAAGAAAAGATCATATAAAAAAATCGAACAATATATACGTTGTTTACAAAATTAATATCGAAGCATCTCGTTTAGGTATCTATACAAGTGAAACTTAATGCAACCTCATAACAAGAATTTCGGAAAACAAGAAATATAAAAATAATAATTCGATTAAACATTAAATACACATACATTGAATCTAAGAAGACACATAATATTTACATCGCAGATATAAGATTAAATTTTTAAAATGATTATTCGTTCTAAGTGACAGTTTACAAACACTCAATAATTACAATTCTAGCGTATTAAAATTCGCAAGATGACATCACAGTAACTATTTTGTTGTGCAAATTCTATAATACTAAATATCTTTTAGGTGAAATTTATATAAATTTGTTTTTTTTAAATTATTATCTAATATATTATTCAGATAATATATATATAACAAATACTTAAAGAAAAAAGGAAAAAAAAATTTCAGGAAAGCAGAAAAAAACAAAATGTCCCTAACAAAAAAATTAATTATTTTTTATTTTGTTCTGTACCATACTAACCTTAAAAATTCAATTTTCATTTTGGATATGTAAATGTGTGTGTGTGCGCGCGCGCGCGCGTGTGTGTGTAAAAACGACTAGTTACAGATAAAAATAATGTTATGAAAGAATTTTTTTTATAAAATCATAATAGTGTACATAATTTTTAGGATGAAAACTTTGATCGATAAATTGTTTTGATATTTGAAGATAATTAAAAATATTTATAATAATAATCCTAATAAAAATACTTTAATAGTAATCCTAAATAAATTGATTAAAAATTTCGGATATAGCTACAAAAAATTTATACTTAAAAAACTATTATTAAATATTAATTCATAATTCAAATATTTAATTAAAAAAATGTACAAAACAAGTTTCATATGAATTAATAAATTTAAAGAATTAAATAAGTTCAAAATTAATTACTATTATTAAATAAAAAATTATTTTTTGTTACAAAAAATTTCGTACATTTTATTTATATATATATATATATGTATATATATATATATATGTATATACATATACACACACACACTCTCTCTTTAATGTACAAAGTTTTATTATGGGGTTATAATATACATACGTACACACATGTGCAAGTACTTATGCATACGAAAGGGTACGTACGTATATACACATCATAGTTTTAAAAACATGAAATTATATGTTTTTTTGCAAGATTTAATGTATAAATAAGTTAATTTGCAAATTTATTTGATGAATAGAGCTTAAAATTTCGAATTTAAGGAGCCAACATTTTTGACAATTCCTCATCCTGTAAACAGCCTTTGAGAAACTCATCCTGAGTTAGTTGTCCATCGTTGTTTTCATCCATTTTTGCAAAAATATTTTTTGCTCGATCTTCAGCACTATCTGCTGGTCTATTACTTGAACTAGCGCCTAACATATCATAAATTGCCTGAAAACAAAAATAGATTAATGCGTAGAAATATAAACATTGTTTTAATTTTTACAACTATATTAAGAAAACAATAGTTAATAATTTTTAAGTAAGGTTTAAATTGGAGTAAAATTTGTTGTTAGATAAAAAAAACAAAATTAATCAAGCTTGTATAATTTTTTTTTTATTGAGAACTTTGCATACTTTTCATTATTTATAATAAATAAATACAAACAATATATTATTATCTAATCATTTGCATATTAATTAAAGAAATCGTTGATTATATTATTCATAAAATCAAATTTTCGTATCTCAGGCCAAACCTAATAAAATTAATCTGTTATCAGAAATCTAGCTTTTCTGGTGCTAATATCATTCCTAAATGATTTAGTTAAGGGAAAAAATAAAAATATTATTATTTCATTACTACATTTTAAAGTATAATGTAAAAATTGTATTTCACAATAATTATTTTATAACAATGTAAGGTATTTATCGCTAATTTTATTAAATTAGTGGCACTACAAATATGCTTTTTCAGAGAGCATAATTAAGATATTCCGTCAGATAAAAGTGCGACTATCTGACCGCGACTATCAGTGCATAGTGTGGTGCTATGACGTGAACAGTTCATCCGTGCATTACTCATTGTGTACGGTAACATGCGGGACATCCAGCACCCGTTACCCCGCGATTCATATGTTGAAACAACTATTGCTGGATGAACATGAAATTCAGCATTAAGCAAGTTGCTTATACGTTATGTCCACTAAGCGATACTGCATAGATACTTTAGCTTGACAAACTATATCACGATCCAGCATGCCTGGATCATGAACGGACGATGATTTATAAAGACGATGATACGTACTTGCACCGTATATCAGTGGATCAAGACTAAGACGACACAACAGCTCATGGGCAATTTACTGTGCAGTCCAGTAACTCCTTTTCAACCCCTCAACACCTGTTAAGTTAAATACACAGAATCCATATTCATCAGGATGACAAAAGGGAGAGATCATTGATCCTACAAGGGATATATCGTCCTCTTCGTTAGGCGAGTTATCTAGCTAAAACTTATAAGCGACCTGACTACAGAGGCACCCGTTTCAGCCTTTCAACGATTCACTTACAGGAGAAGAGTTTCTTGCAATCTTTACAGCGATAACCTCTTTCATCTCTTTTTAAAAATGTTTATCTCTTAATTTCAGTATTACAAGCAAGATAAGCCATCTCCATTTAAACATGGTGGTCTCGCCATTAATTTTCACAAATATTACAAACTTAAGTTCATAAGATTAGATTTGAATATTGGCAAATCTATCGGTATGGAAATTGCCACAATTATGGATTCTGTTCGAATTTTTAATTTTTATTCTTCTTCAATTGGTAACTTTTATTTTTCTAAACTTTCAACATTCCTTAACTCATCGTTTCCAAAAATTTTAACTGGCATTTTCATTATAAAATATATTTCCTAAATTCTTTGAATGCACTCGAAGATCGTGATCCTCGTCGCTTAATATGTAGTTTTAATTAAATATTTTATTTAATAGTTATAACTATGCGTTAGATACCATTTGTTAATGATCCTATTCTTTCTTTTATGTATTTTACTTCATCCTTCTTTTTATTTAAGTTCTTTAACCTTAATGGTTAGCCACCTATATTTTTTTCTTAGGAAGATTTTAATTGGAAGGTTCATGGCAGTCATTGGATTAACTAGACACTCTACACGAGCTTTTTTTATGAACTATTTTGTCAAGAAGTTTCGAAACTCTTTCCAACGATTCCTCGACACTTTTGTGGTATCCAAAGTAAAATGTACTTTTCAGTCTAGATTAATTACTTTAGATATACTATAGTACTTTAGTAATACTATAGCCACATTTATCATATGTACGCTTATAAATATTTTTCTATTGCCTTAATAATATATATCGTCTCTATATGTACAATGTAGTTACTATTACCAAATAATAATTATAATCCTATTAGACACGGTACTTTTGTCGTACCTGATTTGTCTTAATAAACTTTTCAATATTCTAATTAATTGATAAATAGTTTTTTAAATATGAATTGTGTGATCCAATGAGGTGCCAGGTGAATAAAAACAAGTCTATTCAATGTATTTGTCGACGTTTCGGCAAGTATTACTTGCCCTTATCAAGACTGTTTATTAAACATAATTACAAATTAACAAATTTTTTTATTTAATATAAATACATATGTATATTATAACGAATGATATAATTACCAATTGAGATTTCGGGATTAAATATTCTACAACTTATTAGTCGTAACGTCAGGTGTAGACTGTAAACAAACTTAAATCATATGTCCTCAATATATACTTAATTTGACGTCACACTCTACGTCATATTGTTGTGATTCGTCATATTATTGAGGATCATATGATATTTGTTATTGAGATTTTGTGTGTCCTCTTTTCTATTTATTGTATAATTGTTGATTTTAATGTAAATCACTTCAGAAATTAATCGTTTTTTGTAATTATTCTCATAGTCAAGAATGTCTACATTATTACATCATTACAAACACTAATTTAGCGAAAGCATATGGACTACCGAAGATACACAAACCTGACTGTCCTATGTGACCTATTATTTCGACAATTAATAGTCCTTTACATTTCATTTCAAAAATTCTATATAACGTACTAAAAAAATGTATAAAAACTCCTAAGTCAAGAATAAACAATAGTGTAGAATTAAAAAATATTCTTAAAAATGTAAATATCCCAAACAATTACATACTTATTTCGTTAGATGTAAGCTCATTATTCACTAACGTACCTTATGAACTAGTAATCAAAAGCTTAGAAAGAAGAATAAACAACATATATAATGTTAGTAAAATTCCATTCAATGATATTATCAAAATAACTGAATTTCTTTTCGACAATACATATTTTGTATTTGAAAAGAAATTTTATAAACAAATTTATGGCAATCCAATGGGTTCTCCTATCTGTCCCCTATTTGCAGACATAGTGATGGACGACTTGGAATCTGATTGTCTGAATATATTAAAAAATAATTACAATATTACTCCATTATTTTATCACAGATATGTTGATGACACAATTTTTTGCATTGAAAGAGATCATTTACAGATCATTTTAAACACTTTTAATGAATATAATTATCGTCTTCAATTTACATCTGAAGTGGAAGTTAATAATTCAATTAATTTCTTAGATTTATCTATCATAAAAACTAAAAATAATAGAATCATAACAAATTGGCATCAGAAACCTACACAGTCGAACAGGATACTCAATTTTCTATCCAATCACACACTGTCGCAAAAATGTAATATTATTTACAATCTAATAGACAGAGCCATTTCACTTTCTAACCCTTGTTTTCATAAAGATAATCTAAAAAGGGTCAAATATATATTATTACAAAATAATTACCCTGATTACTTTATTGAAAAACATATCAATAAATGTCTAAAAACAATACAATTCAAAAAAAATAATAATAAAAATAATAACAGGTTTGACGATTTCCATACCATAGCATTTCCATATACCGAAAAATATTTTTCGGAATATACGACAAAATTTAAAAAATACGGAATAAAACTAATCCCGAACATTAATAAAAAACTTAATTCTGTTATTCAAAAAAGAAAAGACGTTACGATTAAAGAAGAAAAAACTAATATTGTATATAAAATAAAATGTAAAGATTGCTCTTCAGTGTATGTTGGTGAAACAAAAAGAAACTTAAAAACAAGAATTAATGAGCATAAAAAAGACAACAATCACACATCTGTTGTCGCAGCCCATGCACGAGATAAAGGACGCGTGATTGATTGGGATAATGTAGACATTCTTGACTATGAGAATAATTACAAAAAACGATTAATTTCTGAAATGATTTACATTAAAATCAACAATTATACAATAAATAGAAAAGAGGACACACAAAATCTCAATAACAAATATCATATGATCCTCAATAATATGACGAATCACAACAATATGACGTAGAGTGTGACGTCAAATTAAGCATATATTGAGGACATATGATTTAAGTTTGTTTACAGTCTACACCTGACGTTACGACTAATAAGTTGTAGAATATTTAATCCCGAAATCTCAATTGGTAATTATATCATTCGTTATAATATACATATGTATTTATATTAAATAAAAAAATTTGTTAATTTGTAATCATGTTTAATAAACAGTCTTGATAAGGGCAAGTGATACTTGCCGAAACGTCGACAAATACATTGAATAGACTTGTTTTTATTCACCTGGCACCTCATTGGATCACACAATTCATATTTAATAAACATGGAAGGTGCATCACATCAAACTTCAAAAGATAAATAGTTTTGTTTAAATTTTTGTTATATTATGAAATATTACAAAAAATTATATTAAAATAAATAAGATACTATAGTTTCCCCCTCATTTATTAAAAATAAAAACCCTTATCATTATTCTTCAACTATATTCTGATAAGATATGTCCAATTTTTCTAAGTTGCTGAGAAAATATATTATTATTCTAGTACCTCATACCAATAACAAACTAATTTACATTATAAACTAAGGAAAGATACTATTAATAAGATTGTTATAACAATATTTTAATTACCATAATTGTTAACAAGCATTTATTTGTGAAAAAAATTACGCTTTAAAGAAAATATTTAAAAAATATGACAATATATTCATATTTATATTACATATGATTTAGAGCATCAATTAAAATCAAATTTTTGTCAAGAAAACAACGAATGCCTTAGTTAAGAGATGCTCTAGGTATAATTAAATAATCTCATAATCAATAATCGTAAAGATACATAATTTTTTAGTAAAAAACTTACGAAGATTTTAAATACACTGACACAATGATATACTTATATTTTTAATAAGTATTTTTTTATTTTTAAATATTAATATAAAATATTTTGTAAATATATTTTTAATTAAAGATTTAAAGATATGGGGGCTATCTAAAAAAATGTTATGTAATTCACAAAATACTTGTTTATGTTTTTCTCTAGCTGAATCAAATATATATATTTGAATATAATTAAAAATAAAAACTTGAGTAAAAAAATCCAACTACTTATATACATAATTATTTTTGGTAATCAATAAGTCTTTGGAATATATGCAGAGCTGTAACCCATTGTTTCACAGAATAATGTATACACCATCCGTGAATTGTCAGTTATTGGTCAGAAAATAATTTTTTATATATAAATATTTATATAGAACATATATAGATACACTTCTTATCATTTGATTCTTCCGAAAAGAAATATCGTTTCGTTTGAGAGCCTCTAGTTAGCTCTGCTCTTAGTACAGGGTGAATATATATTTATATATTTATATAATAAATATGTAAACATATATTTCTAACCATTCCATCCCTCAGTAATGTAAAGAAAATCTTACTTGCCTTACACCCACTTGTTTGGCATATATTCTACAGCTTGTTCTTAAGTATTCCATCGCGTACTCTATTACATTTTCTTATCTAATATCTATGTCTTATTTATATGTATATTATTATTTCATACACAAATTCATTTAGATTATTTATATATGTATTTAATGAATACAATATCCATCGTATAATTTATATATATAAAGGAACTAATATTTATTCTACATACTTAATGTAGATAAAATTACATTAAATTATTAGGTTTTTTGTGCCGTTTATTGTTAATCACATAACATTATATGAAATCCATTTAGCATTAAATATATATTTTTAACTATGTATAACATTAATGTAAGAGTAGAATTTCTGAGAAATCTATTGATATAAAAAATATGATTGAAGTATTTTCACTGACAAAAAGTCCTTTTAATTAAAGATTGTAAATATATTAATAGCTATTTTTTCAATTATAAAAGTTGTTAAATAAGTGAAAAAAAGTTTTTATTTTATTTATTTATCATTATAACGCGACTCGCTCGTTATTAGAAATTTCAGTGCGGCCACGTATGCTGTCCGGAACTTCCGGTACGTAGACATATATCAAGTTGCGGAATGATCCCCCTCCTCACAGAGTTGGACGAGTGGAGGCGCAGCAAAGGGAAATTATCGATAAAGCATTCTGCGCGATAAATCTATGAATCCCGGTGGAATATTGGACCGGAGCGAATCCTCATTACATAATGAACTATGCATCGGCGTTCGCACATATTGGGCGCTAGAAAATCGAGGTTATTTAGTACTAATGGTGTGATAGTCTCGTATTAAAAATTCTTCTGGCTTCAATCCCGACCGCATTATCTTTTTTCATTTGCTACTGCTGCTCACGATTTCGTGTCAGCAACCCTTGAACCAATCCCGCTACTCATGCTTATGTGTTAGCAACTCTTTGAACCGCTCCTAAAAAAAATTTTTACGATTGAAATTTCCCTACCCTCGCTAGAAGCTTTTCTGGAGTAAAGGTGCATTCACTATAATGTTTGATGTGCATCCGGCATCCAAAAGCCTGGTGCACATTGAACCTCCCTTCGCGCTCAGGGCGATTATTTCTCGTGCGAGCATGCCGCCTTCTTTTCTTTCTTTGGTTTTTTTCACATAGCGAAACCGTAATTGCATCCATTTCTTTCGCTCGAAGTTTAACCTCTATAAATATTGTTAAATATCGCGAATTCATGATAACGCATAGCTTTGTAAACCTTTATAATTTTGTAAAGAGACAAAATTTTCTTTCGTTTCATTCTATCTGAAAATTCCCGGCAAAAAATCATTGTACAGTAATTATTTCGAAATAATTACTTGAAATTTTCAGATACATTGTAAACTTGTGCGTTCACGTCTTTGTTATTGTTTTGATCCGTGATCGGTCCCGCAATCATTCAGCGAATAGACGCATCTTCAATTATTATTTGTTATTAGACTCCTCATTGTTTGCTCTGGGGATTAACGGAGTCGAAATAAAATTATATATATATATATTATTCGATTTCAAAATTAAATCAATGCGATTGCGCTAACCAAGTTATTTATTTATATCTGTTTAAGAGAGCTGTTCATTAAAGGACACCTTTCCGGTAAAATTTAATTATTCAAATTTGTTGTTGTTATTGACTACATCTGTGAGAAAAGTTCCCGATCTCTGGCAGACCAACTGCCGCTTATCCCGCTGTTAATTTTCTTTGAATTTTTTTCAATGAACGCTCGACTCTGCTCTTCATCCGTGAAGGCCAAACGGAGCTGTCTCGTTATAACATCTTCAAAATAAAAAAATAGTTCTTCAAACGATTCTTTAAAAAGAATCTAGTTATATATAATAGAATATTCAATTTTTATTTTCTTAAATTCTTTATCGTTTATTTCTCTTGGCATAGATTTTTTTATATTATCTTTAATACTTTACACTAACAGAACGGAGATTGTAGACATTATAATATACGGAAACGGGCATTTGAGAATGAGGTCTTTAAGTAATTTTGAAGGCTGTTATAGATGATTGGCGAAATACTAAAAACATAATAAAATTTTTACTGTAGATTAAGATCTTTTACTATTTTATAAAGAATATGAACCTATTTTTAAACTAAATAACCTTATAATACTTAATATGTCATCACAGCATTTGAAACAAGATTGTGCTTTGATTAAACTTCAGAAAAGTATAGAACCATCAATTACAAACGAGGAAGTGCATGATTATTTTCTTTTAAGTTAAAGAATAAATATTGATTAACCTCTTGACATGTTATCAATAATCTAATTCACTTCCAATTCACATTAATGATCCGAGGTAACTTAGTCTCTTAAATTTTAGCATAATAAAATCTTTAATATAATAATTATTTTAATCATACATAAAAGCATGAATATTTATCTTATAACAGTGGTATTTCTTGACACAATATTACTTAGTAGAAAAGAAGAAGGATTTAAATATTCGCATTCACCCGAAATTCAATAAACCATAAATAAAAAGTTATTTACGAATATATACATAAAATATTTTGAGAAATTGATCACTATTAGTATAAAAATAGAAAAGGTCAAAAAGAAGATTAACCGAAATACAGTAAAAGATTGACTAGCATCATCCACTATTGAAATCATGGCATAATCATAATCAAATATTGAGTCGTTAAACAGACATAAGCAGAGATAAAGGCTATATACATGGTGCATCCACGAAGTATCGAGTTATTTTTGCATTTTGCGCCTATTCATCGTAAAAATTCGGGAGAGGTCTTAAAATGTCGAAAAACTCTTTCCGCATTTGTCCTTATTTTTTTTTGTTTCTCACTAATTAGGCGCGACAGGATTTAACTTTGCGCGAAGAATGGATTTCAAATTTTTGACACGGCGCGGTGAAGCGATTAACGGAAAACCACTACGCGAAAATGTTTTGTTCAAAGATTATAAAAAAAATTCTTACCTTTATTTTTTGAAAAACGATTTATTGGTGGACTTATAAACAGGGTAGAATACAAATTTAAAATTCTTCGAAATAATTTCCTCCTACATCAACACATTTTTCATGGCTTATTTTCCAAATTTCAAATGCATCTTCAAACTTTTCAGCTTTGATGTTTTTCAAAAATTGCGACATTTATAAATTTTTTTGCACTATATTGTACACTGTAGATCGCGTTAAATTCAGTTTTTCCTGAATTGCTTTATCTGCTCATCAATAGTACAAATTTAAAATTTCTAACACGCGCCGGGTGTTCCTAGGCATTCAACAGCCTTTTGGATATCCGGATCGAGGCTCGTTGATAATTCTTTCTCGGCCCTCTTTAAAAGCTCTGTGCCATTTTTCACTTTGCGATTTTGACATACAATTATGTCCATACGCTTCTTGCAATATTTTATACGTTTCCACACTGTTTTTTTAATTGCAAACAAAATTTTATCGCGTAACACTGTTCGAGTAGTCGCTCCATCGCACCGTGTCAAAAAATTGAAAAACACTCTTCGCCCGAAATTAAATCCTGCCGCACCTAATTATCGAAAAATAAAAAAAGGGACAAATGCAGAAAGAGTTTGTTGATAATTTAAGACCCCTCCCAAATTTCTACGATGAATAGGCGGAAAATGAAAAAAAAACTCGATACTTCGTGGATGCATCATGTAAATTCATTAAGGAACTATTATGAAGTTATTTAGGAAAAAAGTGTACTTTGAGATAACATCGAAAACAGTAGAGAATCTTGGAACAAGTAGAAAACATGTTTTTTTCGAAAATTTATAATCATAAGAATTGCAATTGTAAATAAAACAAAGTTAACTAACTTAAGTAACAACTAACATTTAAACAAATTAGTGTCAGATTCGGATGTAAATATATTCTTTAAAGTATTAGAATATTGTATTGATATGGTTGCGGCATAGTGTTGCTTTAAAAATAATGAAACACTTTACTATTATGATCGAAATTAACTTTATTTGGGTATGAAAATAAAAGTTTTTTTGTTCAAGAAATGTTTAAAAAAAAAATTTGAAGAGAAAAAAATATTTATTAAAATTTAGAAAAAATAACTCCTAAGTGTGAAAGAATATGAACAAGGATACACTAGTATCAGGTACTTTATGAAAAATTCAAAGATCTACTGGGGCGTTTGCGTTTTTATTTTCCAAGACAATCGAAATTAATGACGAAGAGTTATTTAAAATATTGGGATGTTACATAATAAACAATTAAATCTATGCTATATTAATATTTCACTAAAAACAAAAAGGGCATCGAGTGATAAATGGTATACAGATGGAGTCGTTGAAACTAACTTATGTCTATATTTATGACAGAATATGATGGTGTCAAAAAGTTTAGCAGGTATTATTTGTATTAATTATTTATGAATTAATAAAATAACTATCTATTCTGCACAATGAATACTATATATCATTAAGTAGTTTAGCACCTGATTAATGCAGCAATGTTTTTCATCATTGACATCATATATTAACAATTTTCATTATCTAAGAAAAAATTTTTACAACGTTTTTATCACCATACTTAAAGAATAGTACATATTCAAATTTGTATCATATGATTGCATTATTATTTTGAATGTCGATTAAATTCTTTAAATACTATTTATAGATATTCGCACAATTATAAGGATTGCATAGTTCTAATTTTTGAAAAATTGCAGACCAAGTCAAATTCTTAAATGGAATTTTCCAGCGAATCATTTCTAAATTAACTAAAAATAAATATGAAATTAGAATATAAATAGGGGTTGGAAATTTAGAGTCTTAATATCATCGAAAACAATCTCTCGCAAAAATCTTATATGAAAAGGAAAGAAAATGAAGACAAACATATTTCGAACAAGTGATTGTTTAATTATAGAATTTTGTGAAATTTAACTACAATTATGGTCCCCAAATTAAAGAGACACATTAACTTAATAAGATAACAACAAGTAAAGTATAAATGTAAATTACAGAAGAATGCCAACTATTCATTTCAACAAGAATATTTATTTTCAGAATTATTTGTTATCTTAATTACAGTTGAAAATTTAATATAGAATTTGCATTGCACTGGCAAAATTACTTCAAGATAAATAAAAAGTCAACTTCTATATCATTATATTTATCGTCCTAAATTTAATATGGTCAATCTTTATATTAGCAATCGCAATTATTATTTTTTCTGTAGCACTACTAAAACTGAAATAAAAACTGAAAAAAAAAAATTTCAAACCGTTGACAGAATAAATTTTGAATGATTTTACATAGGAGAAATTGTAGAAGATGTGAACATATACTAATGATTTTTGTTCATATCTAAATACATATCTAGCTATGTGTAGAATAAATATTAAAAAAATTTCTTTGAAAATTCTTAATACATAAATGCAACGGAAGAATTTTAATTTTTTGTTCGAGTAGTTAATTTTTTATTTTAATAGTCGAATACAAATTATTAAGTACATGATATTATCGCTTGACGAAAATTTATTTGTGTTTATAATACATTTACTTTCTATTTTCAATAAGTTGTATGTGAGCTGTTCAAATGCAAATACTAACTTTTGTTTCTGACGTGAAATATATTTTTAATTAAAGCTTGAAATATTCACTTTAAAAAAAATTTATACTGAATTAAATTTTTAGAAAATACTGCTTCAATGTTTTATTCTTGCAAACATTATTAGAAGTTCTATTTTAGAACAGTTTACTAATAAAATCTTATGAGGAATATAATGTAACAATTAAAATATTCAAAATATGATTTAAAAAAATGATTTATAACTCTATGGTTATGATTTAAAAGAAAAAATAATTAGCATGGAATATTAGACATAATAAATTTCACAACATCAGATTTGTAATAAAACAAGTTTAAAAATATATGCGCTTATCCAATGGTAATAGTTAATGTATTAAATTAAAATAAAAAAACAACAAATTAACATGAGCTATTAGTATTTTAAATAAAAAATTAAAATATTAATTAATTATACTTACTCAAGTAACTGATTTTTAGATACTTCAGTAATTAAATGATCTTTAGTGGTAAACTCTACAGGAATACTGTGTATTAAAAACTCTAAGCTAGTTCATCAATATTTTTAGCGAAACTCGACATGTATTTTACAATTTATTTTGATCATGAAAAATCATAAAAAATGGTAATGATAATAAAAAATTAATAAATCTGTTTCTGATATAATAACACTCAAAAACTACGTATGTGAGCTATATCATATTTATATTTATTACAAATAATTATATAAATTTGCACAATATCATATTACCTGTACAATTTTTGTCATTTCCTCAATATCAATTACACCATTCCCATCTACATCATACATTCTAAAGGCCCATTTGAGTTTTTCTTCAGGAGTTCCACTAGACGTTACATCTATTGCTAATAAAAATTCCTGCAAGAAAAAATTTAAATTATTGTAAAATTCATGTAAATTACTAACAATTTTTTTTACTTTAATTTATTATTTATTATATTTTAAATATTCTGCCGGAGTTAAAGCAGTTAAAGCATTGTAACATTTTTGATATTCGAAATGAATAATTAGTATTACAAATTGGTTGATAAATTATGATATGGATTAATGAATGATTCATTCAGCTACGTAAGTGCAATATTCTTAAGTATATTGAAATCCGTCGCATATATAATAGATATTACATTATATTTGTGACAGTTTTAATTTTGCTTCACCATTAAAATAATAAAGCTAAATTATTATTAAAAAAATAGAGTTAATGTATATTATTTAAATATTTATTATCATTAGTCTTCGATGTTAATGGTAGTAGTTTCACTATATACTATCTATCTTAAAAATATATTATTTTATATTATTAAATACATATTATAATATATTATATTATATCATAATATATAAAAATGTTAACAAATCTAAGAGTATTAACGAAGATATTAAAGAAAAGATTTTTTTAAAAAAATATTTAAAAAATGGAAGAAAAAATTTAAAAAATAGATTTAAAAATATATATAATAAACAGAAAAAAGGTAACAAAAAAATTTCTGCAATAAAAACTTTATGTAAATTCAAAAATCTGAAAAAAAAATTAAACACATTTAGTACTTCCAGTGATTAGAAATATCAATAACAAAGAGAATCTGCTGTTATCATAAATATGTTATCATAAATAGTATATACCGAGTGATAAATAATAATATGTTAAAATTACTAACTTAGGTCTATAATTAAAGATTCACTTATGGATGTACAAGCAATGAAATTAAAAGATAAAAAAAAAATTATCAAAAAGAAAAAAATCAAATGCAATACTTTTTAAGAACTTTTATATTTTATTCAGAATACAAATATATATAAAAGATCAATAAAACATATTAAATTATTTATGGATATTTAAGAGAAAGGTAGATATAAAAATACTACTAAAGTATATCTAGTATTATAAATCTTCAAAAAGAATAATTTCATGATTTCAAACAATAACTTGCAAATATCAATATTTCCTTTGATACGCCATTAATATCCATCATATATTCCAATAATTGATATTTATGATTTTTTACACGTATACTTTTTGTAAAGGTAATTTAGAGAATGTCATTTATATGTGAATTCTGTAGAGTAACAAGCTTTTGAATTACGTAAGTGAGTGAATGAATCTATGAATGTGGATTTTAACTAATTTTAGACTTTCCCTGTGCAAATAAGTATGAATAGAAAATATCTCTTAAAGCGACTCTTGCATTAAATTTTTTTAAAATTTCATTAAAAAAAGAGAGCTTTTAAATGATTCTAAATGAAATAAAGGCATTTTAATGGCTTGTCTGATTTGATGCTCGTGTATAGTTAGATTTTTGAATAAAACTGAGATATACAGATGAATTTTTCTCTTTAAAATCGAGGGTTATACAAAGATCTTTGTTCACTCGGATAAACACAAAAGGCTACTTCTAATTTGGGTCGATACATTAGTATTTAAATGCGATAACTTCACGGTTTATTATATATGCTGTTACAACATATACATACACTTACACTGTAAAGAGGTATTTGAAAAACTGAGTTAATGGGTTTATGGAGTTCTGAAGACCTTTAAAAGGATACAGAAAAAAAATTAAGGCACTTAGGTCACAATATAATAATAGAAATTATTATGGGTTATCTAACTTTTGGCTCTCTTACCAATTAGTGCAGAATTTTTATTGATTCACGCAATCGAGTAGTGACTGGATTGGACTATGAGAATCGATTAGGGGTCCCTACGGCTATTAGAGCCGAAATATCTTATATAACCTGTAACAAGTTTTACCTTAGTTTAGTTCAGAGGTGAAGAGCGTTTCAAATAATCTATATCAAATATAAATACAAAAAAGTTCATTATTAAGAAAATGAAATGTCACTAGTCAATAGATATCGCACCACGGTACGAACAAAGATACTTAGACTAATATTGACTTTAAAGTTTACCTAATAAAAAGTAGAAAATACTCAAAAAACGATCAAATTAAAAGTATTGTCACAACGCACCTTATAAGGTTTTAATATCTCACGAATTATGTCAATAGTTATATTTTCTATATTCATATTGTATTTAAAATTAATTTTTGTTATTAATAAAAAACAAAAATCAGATAAATTAAATAATTAATTTCTAAATAAAAATAATGTTATTAATGTATAATGGTATTATTATAACACAATTTTAATTAATTTTATTGGTCTATTGAATTCTTGAAAATTATAAAATCAAAATATTAAGTAAATTTGTCAAAATTTAACATTTTAGCTTTTAATTTTAGGCAAAAGTAGTACTTAAAATAAAATAAAATTTTGATATACAAAATTTATGTATTGCTGTATTTTTCAAGATATTATATAAAATAAACAATAAAATTTTATTAAATAAATTAATAAAAATTTTTTCAATATTTTTTATTTTATATTATTAAATTCATATTATTATTTTTATTATTATAATGTTTTACTCCAGCCATTCGGTGGAGGAGTGAACTTTGTACTGTGCGGTTCAGCATCTTTTTTACACCTTTTCTATTTACATTTATAGGTTTTATTTTCTAATTATTACATTTAATTACATATGGTTATAATTTATCATCGTTTGACCTTTACTTAACATATTATATATCATTGGGTTACCTGCTCTTTGTGTTCACTCTTCCATTCCTTCTATCTTCTACGATTCCCTCTTTCTTTTTCCTTTTTCTTCTATCTCTCTTATTTTTCTCAGTAGAATGTGATTTCCTCTCCTTCCAATAAACTCTTTCATCACCAATCTGTTAGATCATTCTCTTTCTCCTCTCATTTTATTATCTCTTTGATTCCTTTGCATCTTCTATCAGATATCCCCAGTCCCCGCTTTCCTCTCCGCATATTTCACATTTTCGTTCCGCTTCTTTCAGCTAATATTTATTCTTTATTGTAATGTTACCACAGCGTGTCCCTGCTACTGTTCTTATATTGTTAATTTTTCCTCCCTTCCCCCAAGTACATGGGCAAGTCTTCTTCATTATCCCCTTAAAATTCTTGTTATATCTGGTTTCATCTATCTTACTCACTGCATCCTGCTTTTGAGTATCCTTAATTCTCCTTCTAATTTCTATATACTTGTTAATTCCTTTTCTTTCCTAATACTTTAGCTGAATCCTACTCAGCCAAAAGCTATTCAATCATTTCTTTACGTAACTTAGTTTTTTCCCTCCTTCCTGTTCCTTTTTCTCTCTTCCAAACACTTAGTCTGCCCACTGTAGCATTTCCACTTTTCTTTCGTACTTTTGCACCTAAATTTTAATTCTTCCTACATTTTCACCTCACCCGTTTCTTCGTATTTAATGTATCTCAGCGTTCAGAAGTTCAATCGAAATGTCTATCTAAGGTGATCCACTTTAATCTTTTCCACGTCCAGAGCTTCGTGTATTCTTTCCTTCAGTCATGACGCTAACAAATCTGGAGAAGTGGTCCAACTCTGGTCTCCTCTTAATCCTTTCTCATCTCTTCCAATTTGTCCTATAATTTCTCATCCTTAATCGCAAGGTCTATTACTGAGCTGTCTCTGGGTTCAGTGTATGTTATCTCACCTTTCTCGTCTCTCAGTGTCGCTTCACTAGATCTATTCCTTTCTCCTTTAGCTTTTGGTCTTTACTTTGTTTTTTCTCCTACTAAGGTTCACCATCTCTTCCCATATAGTTTCCATGTTGTTATTCTTGTATTAAAATAACCCATTATCAGCAAGTTCGCTTTGCCCGTGTAATTATTCTTTTCGATCTTTTTCAATTTTTTCTCAATTTCCTTCTTATTATATATATGCCCCATATCTCTATATGCATTTTCTTGTTCTCGGTTGTAAGCTTGGGCTTGACTAGTACATTACTTTTTCCCATTCCCAGCTTTTCAATTTTTACTTTCCATTCTTTATTTACTCATACAATGAAAGCTTCCATTTTTTTACCTATCTTTTTTCCCTCCCGGCATCCACGATCTCCTATTTCATCTTTTTAAGTAGATATTTTTTACATTTTTCTATATGTTTGGTTTCAAACCAGGTCACCGTTAGGCATACATTATCCATTCCCTCTAGATATTTCCAAAAGTCTTTATCATTGTTCCAAATCCCCGCTACGTTCAAATCCAGTATATTCCCTACTTTGCCTACTTCCCTGGCTTTTGCACTTTCGTTCTTTCCTTTTCCTTATTTTTTTTTCACTTGTTGTCATTCCCCTTTTATCGCTAGCTTTTGATTATTTTTCGTTTCTCTCTTTATCCACACCCTCTATCTCCATCTCTTCTCTTTGCGTTGTTTGTGTGTTTTGTGTGTAACCAGTACTGCATTCTCTTTATCCAATCCTCCTGTCTTTCGCTCCCTCTCTTTCATAATTCCCTCTCCACTCCTTTTCTTTCACTGGTAAGTCCACATATCATTCACATTAAATTAGCCCTGTGTTCATGTTCTTCTTATCTGTTTTTGTTAGCCTATATCTCAATCTTACCTTCCTCTTCTTCCTTCTTTCCGTTTCTTTCTTCTCCATTCTTTGTCCTGTATCTTTCCTCCACCTCTTTCATCTTTTTCTCTACCGTCTGCAATTCTCTTCACCTCGTCCATCTTCCATCAAAGAACACCTTCCTGAGCCCTGCCTTGGCATAAAACCCATTTTCTCTACTCCTCCTCACTCATCCATTTATCTCTTTTTGCACTTTTCACTCTTCAAACGACAAGTC
This sequence comes from Eupristina koningsbergeri, assembly GCA_018907245.1. Classification (NCBI taxonomy): domain Eukaryota; kingdom Metazoa; phylum Arthropoda; class Insecta; order Hymenoptera; family Agaonidae; genus Eupristina; species Eupristina koningsbergeri. Next base: position 301,203 of record JACCHV010000044.1, read on the forward strand.
ATATTCTAGAAATATGTTTGTCTCCACCAGCTTTTTTTCTCGTTTATTCCCTCTCTTTTATTCTATATTTTCCATTTTTAGCATCATCATATTTTAACTCCACCATGAGCTGTTTGTCCTGGTTCTAACCTCCAGGCTGTCCCTCGTGAATCTTTCAACCCATCTTATACTTTGGCCTTCTATTTCTTCCCCCATCTTCTTTCTCTATCTCTTCTATCTCATCTATCTTTCTTACGATTTTCTCTTTCTCCCTCTTTACCCAATCCATCAGCTCCTTCCTCTATTTTACCTCTTCTATCTTTTTTCATCATCTCCATTCCCATCTTCCATTCTCTTACCCATATCTTCCTTCTATTCTCCAGTTTATTATCCTCCTCGAAAGACATCCTCTTTCCTTCCCTTTGTACGCCAACTAGGATGGTCTGTACACGTTTTTTGCACCTCAGGCACCTCTTTTACTGGAAATGTTGGAGATGATGCCCCTCTTCTCCTTGGTTGGCGCGATGTTGGTTGGAGTACTCAATCACTGGGTAGCAACACCTGTTCTCTGCGCTCCTTCTCATTGTTCCATTTTGTATAACCAACACGCGGCGCTCAGCCCCGTTCTTACCTAACTTTGAGAGTGAAATAAACTTTCACTTCAGCTCTTTCCTCCTTTTCTTTCATCCCCACAGTCACTTTTAACACACTTTTTATTCTGTTTCTTTCTCCTTTTTTCGATCCCATGATCACACATCTCTTTATAACAGCACAAATATTTGCGAAATTGCACGACTTAACGCACATGTACAAAAGTCCTATTAAATTCATATATGGATTACCAATTTTATTTTATTTTATTTTTTAATAATTTTTCTAATATTATTTAAAATATTCATAAAATATCTATTTCATTTACATTTGATTATTCTTGTCAGCACCTTCTAAAACTCTTTTATCATCATGAATATAATCAGATATTGCACATTATCTAATCTTAATAATTCATCTTGAAATTACTGAGTCCCCTAAACTTGATTTTCATTTCACATTTCTCGAATATGTATACTCAAGTCTCGTAATTTTTATTGTTTATAGATTCCACCTTTTTTTAAGCAATTACAATTATATATAAGCTATCTGAAAGTGAGTGAATACACTAACGTTGTGATAAAATTAAAATATGATTTGATATAGATATATAAGAATTGTCTAATTTTTTTATATTACTATCTGTTTGAGAAAGAGAGGAGTTAATATAACTCAAACGCGAAAATCAATACAACCGCGATATTCAAACTCATCGCGCAAAGTAGTACCGCTCGAAGCCACTAGGTGGCGTATTCCTAATTTCAGCTTTCCTCCTATGAAAAAGTTGAGTAAGGTAATATATACAGGTCCCTTGCTCCATAATCTCTCTCGATTTTACTATATAATATATATAGTTTTGAGGTCTGTCTCTCTTAGGCAGACACTTTCTCACTCTATTCGAGAATACACTCTGTATAATACATATAATTTAGTTAAGTCACTATCAATTTTTATACAAACACATTTTGAGTACCATCTCTGAACCTTTTCGAAATGGCATTTCTTTACTGTGCCTACCCCCTTTATTTAGAGCATTAAAAGCTCTATTTTTTGTAAATTTATTTTACACTATCAAATATATATGTTTAGAATCGAAGTCCAGTGACTTTTATTGTTCTTTGACCAAACCCCTTATTTATTATATGAAAAAATATGACGAAAAAAATTATTAATAATAGTATAAGTCTCCTTATTCTAATTTAAATTTTATGTTATTAGAATTATCCATTTTAATAAGTTATCAAACTGTTCTAATTAAATATTGTGAAACTAAAAGATTAAAACTGAGGTTATGCTGTAATCTAATCTCTCTACATGAAATTTATTTTACAAATTTATCATACAAAGAAATTATTAAAAAAATATGGATATAAATCTAGATGAAATTCCTCGCTGTCTATATGTATTGAGCTGAGGCATGTATAAGAATATAGCACATACCATAAACTGCTCATTTCAAGAATTCTTATATTTAACTATGTATTAATGATTCTTTATGTTTTATTCTAAAATAATAATTTCTACGAAAATACCTGTGATAATTTTTGAAGAAATACACCATAAAATAATTTTAATACCTTATAATGTTATATATATAATATTATTGCAATAAAAAAACTTTATATATTGTGTAAATATTAATAATTGTGTAAATTGGAAAAAATATTTATTTCTCACCTTAAAATCAATATACCCATTTTTGTCCATGTCAAATGTACGAAATACGTGATCACAGAATTCTTCGGCATTTCCAGATGGGAAAAACATTTTGTACATATCAACAAATTTAGCAGGCGTTAACCTGCCATTCGGACAATCTTGCTGTAACACAATAGTAATTAAATTTTATAAGCTACATTATAAATGATTATATCTTTATTAATGCAATTTCATTGTTAAAATAAATCCATTAGTCAAGATGTTTATTGAATTACAAATAACGCTTTAATCAATTTTTATTTATTAGTTTAAATTTTAAGTAACTTTTGATTTGGCAATATAAATTAAATTATTACAGCTGTTGCGTATAATAATAACAATTATTAGGTTAAGGATCCTATCCTTGAGTCACCTCAAATTATTAATAGGGTTAAAATAATATACTTATTATAGATAAAATCAAAATTGAATCGACCTATGTTTATTCTTCACCTTACAGTTTCTCCTTCACTTTATCGTAAATAATCATGTACTTTATAATTAGTAATCAGTAGTTTTGTAACTGTTTCATGTGTAACCAATCAACGCATATTTCAAAGCAACTGGATCTTGTGATTTAACTCAACAAAATATACTATATAAACTCTAATAAAAGTTCCAGCTCATGAAAATCTATAAATGATTGAACCAACCGATCTGAATAGAAGCCCACTTCATCAGATATTAACGGAAGTTTTCAAGTTTCTCCGGTTATCTATGTCTATAGTCTTCAAGTCCGTTGTCAACCCATACTCTTTTATTAATCACACCCTGTATTACTGCATAAGTTCGGTTTCCAATTATATTTGACATCATTTCTTTATCGATTCATCATTTTTCAGTTTTACTGAATTTATAATCATTCTGTTTAACGTATCTTCTAACTTGATTTAAGCGTGCACGACGTACCATCAATGATTCTGAGTCTGTAAGCTCGAAGTATGTAAATAACGTACGTAGCACTGTATATATACAAAATTTATATTCATTACTTTTTTCATTTTAATAAATTTAAAGTTGAATAAAAAAGAGCTTATTTTGATAAAAAGTTTTATTAAAATTATAAATTTAAATTAAAAAAAATTTTTTAATTTTCTATAAAAAAAAAGAATTTATTTAAATAATTTTTTATTACTAATTACTTTTATATAGACAAAAATATATATTTATATTTATCTAAAAGAGTTTCAGTAAATATATTTATTTTTAGATTTAAACATATACGATTGTCCAACAAAAAATTAATCTAATTCATTGATTTATATGAATTAGTGTGATATAAGATCCTGATTATAGTATCATTTAGTGTAGAAAAATAGAAAAATTATGAGTCAGAAAATAGATTATAGATTTTGAATTGAAACATGATGAGTATAAAAAAATAAAAATAAAAAAGAAGAAGAAAGAGTGCGTATAAGGTGAGGAAGGAAAAATATATGCAAATAGAATTTTTATTGCATAACAAATATTGTGAAATGGAAGGTATTAAAAAAAATAAGATGTCGTTATTAAAAGTAGATATGACAGGTTTATTTCTTTTGATATGCAAAAAACTATTATCTGATTTTTCTCCTAAAATATGTTATAGATATAAAAAAGATATAAAATATGTTAAAAAAGTTATGTATATTATATAAGTTATAAAGTTTATGAAATTTATTTACGCTTAAAGTATACATTACATTTATAAGATTTTTATATAATTACATGTTCAAGTATGTATATTATTTCTTTAGAATTATGAATATGAATTTAAATGAAATTAATGTTCTATTCTCCATTTCAAAATTTTTAAGTGCTGATCAATTTTTGGAACTTCAAGAAGCGCTGGCAATTTTTTTTTAGGAATTTTCTCATTTTTTAATTTATTGCATTTGGCCATGGGCTAAGTTGTGAGAGTTACTAGTATTTATGACCTATAATATAATTGAGTAATGGTAATTGAAAATCTAATGAAAGTAGTTGATGTGCCTGTGCTTTCATTATTGAATTTTTCTTCATGTTCAATTTATTGTACCAAAGTTGTAGCAAATCATGGTTTGTTATTCTTTAAATTTTTTTATAAATTATTTTAAATGAAAAGTTCAGAAAGGTGCTTTATACTTCTTTGTTCTTCTTAATTTCGACTTTTTTTATTGAGATCATTTAGGTATTGAGTACAAAAAGAGTGCTTTTCTTTGTTTATGGTGGAGATGTTTAATTCTGTTAGTAACAATCATTAATTAAGAAAATGATATATCTTCTATTTTTTTTTAAATAGTATTCTTTTGTGTTTAAAGTTCAACCATCGTCCACTTTTGATTTTATGTCTACAGGATATTGAGAGTCACACATAATTTAAACTATCATTTACCAATTTCAGTTTCTTGTCTTTTTCTTTGTCATAAAATTTTTCATGAGCCTATTCAGTATGACATACAGAGATGCATAATGATTTATTTTCAGAATATTATTTTATGTAAAAACTCATTCGTAAATGCCACAATGCCAACTGCATAAGTTTGAATTTACCTTTTTCTTCTGAGAGAAAATCTTTAGTGAAAGTTTACATTGTTGCCATTGACCTACAATTATTCTGAAAATTTATTAGTAATCATAATACTCAATATTTTTTTTATGCTTTTTTAGATGAGGTTTATTCATTGATCAATTCTTCATCTTCAGTTTAAACTATAAAGACTTGTTCAGTACAAGAAAAATAAGTAAGGGTATTTTTCTCATGGTCAATTTTTTTTTATAACAGAATAATTCAGAAAACAGACAAATCAGATAAATTTAAATTATACAATAATTTCTAACCTTTACTAAAACAAGTATTCCTATAGAGACTTAAACAGTAAAAAATTGTATGAGCACAAAGGGACATCTTTAATAAAATTTTATCTATTGTATTTATACAATATATTTTATTTATATAATATTATACTTTATACAAAATATTTTATTGCAATTAACTATATTATATTTAATGCGTAATTAAAATTTAAAATACACTGTAAGTGATAAAAGAAAACAAAGTAATAAAATTCTATACTGAAATGAAATTTGACATAATAATGAATTTAACAATAAGATAGGAAAAAATTTGTTTAAATAATCAAAATAAAAAGAGCATAACAAAAAAAATAAAAGAGAACACCTGTCTACACATAGGTCAATTAAAGCATTTAAAACTATTTAGATATGTGGTTTTTAGGTCTACATGTGCATAGTCTTCACTGTTTTGAGTGAAATTTTGTTGGTAACGTTCAACGCATTTACTGCAAATGGCTTGAAAATAATTTATCTAGAATTCCTCAATATTATTGAACCAATTGAGAACAAAAACTATTTCACATAATTACCAAATAGAAAGATATCTTGAAGAGTACAATGACCTTAATAAAAGATGAAAGAGCACAACGCGAAATCTGTAGCTGTACAGAATAAGAAACTAATAAATTATATAAGAAGAAAGATAATAACTGATGGAAGCGAGAGATTGATATAAAAAGATATTTTTTAAATAATACATAGAAACTGTAATTAATAAATAATCTTAAGATATAATAAGCAATTATAAAACTAACTCAAAGTGTTGAACGTTAAAATACGTGAAATTAAAAGTATGAAAAAAAAATAATATTGAAAAAAATGATATATAAGTAAATACTTTGTAAAAGAAAAGACGTTTCTAATTGTATTGTAATTTTTAAAAAAAAGTAATTAATATCCGCTTTCAACAAATTCATTAATAATAAATAAAATGGCATAATATTAATAACTTCTTCCTCATCTGCTCATGATATGGACAAAATTCAGCTGTATATCCTATTACTTACTGTGAATTTTAATCTTAAAAAATATTGTCACGAATTAGTACTTTGAACTCAATTGTCTTTATAATTCTTAATTTAGAATCATATTTACTTTTCGTTTAACCACATCACTTTGAATATATGTACTTAACTCACCAATAATATGTTATAACAAGTATTCTATAAATTTATAATCTTTCAAATTTATTTTGGAATAAATATTTTAACTTTAATATTTAAATCTTTCATCTTGAATCATTTCATCTTTTTATAAATAAAATTTTAAACAAGTCTAAGCTAATATTTCATTTCTAATTAATAATACTGTTTTTAAACCTAAAATTTTCAACAAAATTTATAGAAGACATTAGCAGTTTCAAAAAAATCTAAGATGGTGATGATAACTGTCAATGTCCAAAATCCCGAAGGAAATAAATACATGATTAAGTTATTACAAAAAAATTAAGTATCAATATTTATTTTCAAATTAACCAAACTATATCAACATTAAGATCTATTCTATTAAAAGAGATCATAAATATAATATTTACATTTGAATTGCAGTCTATATTTAAAACATTAGAATATCTCTTGAGAAAAAATTATCTTTCTATAAATAATACTTTGAATAATATACTAATTTATTATTTTTTTAAATAAATACTTAAAAACAATAACAAATTAAAAAATTAATTTTACACCAAATACATACGTTAATATGTAATCTTCAATATATATCTTCATTAAAATATATTGTATTATAAATATATTAAATATAGTAAGTTATAAAAAATTTATTGTGTATCTTTTTGTGTGTAGAGTTTAGTGTAATTAATGGATTTAATTTAACTATTTTTCTATTTTTTTAAATAAATGGTAGAAATAAATAAGTATCTCATAAATTTATAATTTTGATATAAAATAAACTTCTACAATTTCAAATTTTCAAACAAAACAAACTAATATTAAACTTACTTTAAAGCCTTTGTACCACTCTTTGATGGAAGCTTCATCATATCTGGTGTGTGATTTTAAAAAGTCCATGTCTTCTTTGCTAAGTTTATCTTTACTTCCAAAGCAGCCCATTGTTTATCGTTAAACTGTATAGAGCAACACAAAAATGTCCTTCCTTAATTATAGTATAACATTTATTAAATTACATATCACGTAACTTATATTATTATTATTATTATTATTATTATTATTATTATTATTATTATTACTACTACTATTACTATTATTATAATGTTATCATGTTACTTAACAGTCATATTTTGATTTATAGAAATTATAAAAAATTTATTTTGTAAGAGTTGCTTTGGACATTGGTAAAGAATTGAATTACAGACCGCAATAAATCATCGCAATAAATAAATAAGTTGCGGCCTTGGACACAAGATGATATATCTGATCAGCAGATTGACCACGGGTGGAACACCGGTCAATTGTAGACTCGGAAGGAAGATCGGCGCGAAGAGAAGTCAGTCGTAGCATCGACTTGCAATACGATAATTAATATTAAACATAAATAATTGAATAACTGCTGATTCAAGGATTGATTTTATAAATATTGAGTAATTATTAATTCGCCCGTTAATCTAGTCGTTTCTTGTTACTTCGTTTAACCAAATTTATTTAATCAATATTGTTGTAAAAAATATCTTATATTATATGATTAGCTTGTTAAATTCTACTTCGGTGTAAGTAATGAACACAAATTAAATGTTATGCTGAAGTTTAGGCGAGATGTTTCTTTTTTTTGTCAAGGCCATTTCATTAACAATAAAAAAAATTTGTATACAAGAAATACAAAAAATAAATTAAATTAATATTATAAATACTTAATATTTAATATCTAATAAAGCTCTCGTCGAAGGTCCTAGTGCGGTTTCTCGTTGGGGCTTAAATCGCCCTTCACTTGTCATCCGTGGATGAGTAGCTCCTCGAAAAAGCCAAAACTATATCTTCTTTTAACCGCGATCTCCTCAACTGCAACAAATACCTAACAAAGGATTATTATCAGCTATGCATCAGCGAACCCCTAGCGGCCAAAGAAAAACATTTCTTTAGTCTGTCTATGATGCTAAAATTTTTTGTTATGCAGAAAACGGAAACGAGAACACTCGTCATCTTAATACAGTATGATTTTGACTATTTTTTAGTCAACATGACACTTCCGTCTTAAAGTCTAACAACTATGATGTCACGTTTACAGCAATCTCACTGGTGTCTCTCAAGTCATCTAACCTCTCTCTTCATTGTTCTCAGACCACAAAAAAAGTCCAGCACTACCACTTCATCCTCTTGATACTCAAAGTCCTTATCTAGGGATCTGAGGTCCTACCACTTTAATATGATTTCTCTCACGGGTCACATTAGGATGGTAACGCATTTCTTGTTTTCTCAACCTCGATTTCACATAATAGCTGTCTCGAAGACCTGGTTGGATGCTAAGGAGACGGACAATATCGTACAAGTAGACAACTATTAACTATTCAGATAAGACAGAAATGGCGGTGGAGTTGTTCTTTACATTCATATTTCACTACTCTTAACTGGCATCGATTTTTCTGACAGTGTATGGATTGGGAAGTCATGCAAACCCTAAATATCTGTTTTGTGAAGTCTCCGCTGTTGGCATTAATCCTGTCTTTGTAGCTGTCATTTATCGTCCGCCGCGCTCCCCTTTTTTGTTTGGAACGAACTTCATTCATCATCTTCTTCTCTATATGCATAACTACTCGTACAAGCTAATATTAGGTGACTTTAACGCGGATCTGCTCTCTAATAGTGAGGATACCAAATTCATCAGGATTCTCATTGAGAAGTATTTACTCCTCTCAATCCCCTACGGAGCAATACATTGTAGGGATAATGCTGACACGTGGCTAGATCTATACTTCATTGATACTAATGACACCTTATTAAACTACTGGAAGACAGACACACCTTTCATTACCTGTCACGGCCTTATTACTGTCACACTGGACGTACTGATGCTGGCGCATATACCTAGTACATTCACGTACCGAGAGTATGATTCCATTGATATTAACGATCTACTAAACTTTATTCAAGCTAAAGACCTATCTTCTCTATCCATTGCAGAAATGAAAACCTGTGTATCGTCGCTGTCGGCATATCTAGCTAAGACCATTCATAAATTCGGTCCGATAAAGGTTGTTACTCCTAGACGTAAGTAACAGTCGTGGATCACTGAGAACTTTGACAATCTATTCAAGAAATGAAATATTAAATTCAATTAAATTAAAAAAAATTAAATCAAAATTGTACAGGCACTTTCACTGCTCTCGCTTACTCTCTAACTTATATATATTATTATACTCCAAGATTGAGAAGACAAGACAAAAATATTATTTCACTCGCCTCTCATCTCTTAAAGATCATACATTCATATCCAGGTTGTAGCACTGATGGCATTCTGTTCACAGGGATAAAGAAAGCATTGCCTACAAAGGACCAGAGAATCTTTAACCTATCTTTTTGTGAGTGGTAATGTTCTTCTCTCTTGAAAAGGTCTATTGTATGTGTTATGGGTAAAGTAAACAAACCAACCATCATAACGTATTAACATCCCACATCTCTCCTCTATTTCCTATCCAAAGCTCTAGAGTGATTAGTACTCAAACAATTGACTATCTTGAAACACGAATTCTTCTTGACCCTCTTCAGATGGATTTCGATACTGGTCACTCTACACAGGCTGCTTTTCTCAAATTAATAGACGGCATTAGGCGTAGCATTGACCAGAGGAAGGTTACTCTTATTACTTTGTTTGATTTTAGCAAGGCGTTTGACATGGTAGGCCATGCTAGACTCATCCGTTAGCTCTTCTCTATCTGTTTTTCAAGCGATTCATCACTTGGATTACATCATACCTCACTGATCAAAATCAGGTTGTTCTTCATATAGATGATACACTATCTTCTTCTATTAGCTTTAACCATGACGTATCGCAACACTCGTCCTCGGACCTCTGTTGTTCTCCATCTACATTAATAACATCACCATGTGTCTCACCACGCAAACACTATACCTCATTTATGCTGACGACCTCCAAATCTACTTCCAATGCATTGAAGAGCTTGATGTATGTTTAGCCATGATGACTGAAAATGCTGACAGAATTATAAACTGGGTCGCAAATAAACACCTCAAACTGAATCCATCTAAGACTACGGGCATAATCATCCGCTCTACTTATTTTATAAATAACTTGGATAGTAAAGCCAAGACATACATGACAATAGGATATACTAGGGTTAATTTTTAATCACCTCTGTGCAGTCTTGCAGTCATGCTTGACACCAAATTTAATGGAAGAAAACATCTCTCTAATGTGCAATAAAGCACAAATACTAATATACAGGCTTTACTTTTTAGAAAAAGCACCAATCTCAGGTTGCGTAAGTATTTAATACAATCTCTGTTATTCCCTATCGTTGACTATTTTTCACTAGTCTACTATGCCACTAACGAACTTAACCTCAAACTGCAACTTATTATCAACACCGGTATACATGACATCTATGGTATAAAAAGGGACAAGCAAATCTGTCCTTACAGACATGAGCTACAGTGGCTCTCTACCGCTGGATACAGCCAATATTTTTCTGTATCTTCTATGGAAGATTTTAAACATTACGATACCAGTCTAGCTTCTAATATTCTTTAACTCTAAAGTAACTATGTAAAGGGAGATGTGATATCTCTGGACTTCCACTCTTTCTGAATGCAGACATTGAGAAAATCTTTCTCCATCTTTGGAAAATCCTATCCCAGCTTAAAAGGTATTAGTGACTTTCAGGTCTTGAAGTTGAGAGTAAGCACACCTACTCGGTCTTGAGAGTAAAAGTGCTTAAATATTATTTTTTGTCACTCGCTTTAATTTGCTAATAACAACTCCGCAGCTAATCCAGTAGATTTAAACTCTTGTATATATTTTATATATTTCTGTGATTTTATATTCTGTATTTATATTTTTGTAATATACTATATAAACTTATTCATGTATTTTGTATAATATTATGTACAAATAATAAAGACTATATCTAATCTAATCTAATCTCTATCTATCTTTCTCTCCCTCTTTCTCTGGAAACGGTAAGGCTTTAATTTAATTTTGTATGTTATACCTAATTCTATGTATATTTTGGATTGCTGCTCCACATTATAGAAAGGCTCTAATGTAGCGGTGAAAGTGCAAAGTATTTTCTGCCAACTGGATATATCGCTCTCTGGCATTCCTCAAAAAGAAGTTTTTGATAATTTTCACAAAATTACAAGGTCTTCAAACCGTTTAAAATAGCTACTGCCCAATTATTACAATCATAAACAACAGTCAATGCCAAACAAACAGTATTGCACTAGAATACTGACTACATCTGTATTGTTTATCGGAATAACACTTATTATTGCAAGGAGTCTGAAATGCATTACAGTCAGCTTTCTATTCTATAATAAAGGTATGGAAGTGCAGTTATGAAGTAAGAAAAAATTCTGGAAAAATTCTACTACAGAAATAGCTGTTTGAAAATTGAAAATCAGCATTATGTTAATGAAAATTTGAAAAATATTTAAAATATTTTATATGATACACTAGCGCCGCTATTCACTTCAAATATTATTATTAGTATTAATTTAATAGAATTCAAAATACTTGATAACACAGCGTTTTAGTTGTTCCAAAGAAATAAACATTTTACTTTCGAAAATACTGATAAAATTTTGTGTAGTACGCAAGTGCTAATGTATTTAATGTCACTTAGTGTTATCAATAATTAATGCGGTTAATAATACATAGCGTCCTAGTATTTTATTTATTTATAGTTGCTGCTGTTACCTCATTGGACTACTATGTGAAATTTTTTTTGTTTTGTTTTTAATATTATTAGTATTATTTAATCTATATTTATATTTAATTAGTATTATTTAATTTATTGTAATTGAGTTAGTATTTATTAACTTATTTGAATAATATATAAATTATAGTTGTTAGACATTTGTTATTACTTGATAAATTGATCTCAAGTATTATTAGCATAATTTTTACATATTATATATTATTTTTAGTTGAGAAGTGCTATATATATTAGCTGTGCTATGTATATATATATATACATAGAATAATTAAGTTTTATCATAGTATTAAAATATTAAATTAAATTTAAACTATATATTAAAATGAAAATTTTAAAACTAAATTAGAGTCAATATAAACACCGACTTAATATTCACCGTTTGCCATAAAAGTTTTATACAAAAATAAAAATAACACTGCTGTGATTTGTATACAAAAACTAGTCACTTAAATTGCGTACGCAAAAAAACCGTGATGAACAAAGACAACAATAAAATTAAAGCATATTTGGCATGCATTCATGTAGCCAATATTTATTCCAATATGCCCAACCCACCTCCATTGCTATCCTCTATCGATCCGCTTCCAACTTCCTCTAATACGTCAAATATGAGTCAAGCTTCCTCACTTTCTATTGAAGAGTTGTTAGTGAAAGTAACATCTTCCATGAACATGCTGAAAAGAGAGCACACTAATCTGACGAACAACATTATGGAGTAGATTGATGCTAGATTCAGTATCACGATAAATGTGGCCCTTGAACCGATACAAACGCGCATAAATCTCATGGAAGAGAATTATAGAAGAGAAAAAGATTACTTAAAATTACAGCTGGCCCCTCTCCGTGAAACTATCTCAGAGCACATTGGTCAAAATTAAGTGAACTGCAATGAATCCATCGATTAAATTATTCTCCATCTTAACTTCCGAGTAAATTCACTTTCCTCAACCCTATATTCAATTAATCCTGACATTCTTATAGGTGGTTTTTCATATATTCAGGGATTTGATATTAAAAAGTGAGCTTATTATATACTTCAGCCAGTAGATATATTGGCTGTACGACCGCTTGGTCGCTTCAAACCCAATACGAATAAAAATTCAAATTCAAATGCTAACCATAAGACCAATTATCTGAACGTGAAACCATTGGTGGTAACCCTGTCCTCTCCTTCCTTAGCACAGAATATCATCCACTCAAAAATGAAAATCAGTTTCATTCCTCTGTTGATACTACCCTCCTGCGCTTAATTTCGAGAGATAACTTTATTTCTTCCTCACTCATCAATGTTAACTCTTTACTCTCTTCACTAACCTATTAACTCCTAAGACTAGCTCGTTGTGAATCTAAAACACAGAAATTCATTACCCTTTCATGCAATGAGTTGGTGTTTATAAAAATAAACTCAATACATATTCCTATTATTATTAATTCAGAGGCTGATCTCATAAATTTCATTTCTTCTCTTCCTTTTTCAATATATCCTAAAATACAGATGGAAAAATAACATTCCTACTCTCATTAACAGACAGTTCTTCACAGATCATCCAACTACCATCAATATTACCCCTAAGTACCGCTGCTACAAATACTAAAATATCTCCTTGTAATTTTCTTAGGGTATGTGCATTCAGTACAAATTCTATCAGTGCACATATTGGGTTTGTTAGGATTTTTTTGAGTGACAACCCCATCTACCATGTTATTGTCATATCAGAAACTAAGTTGTCTATTTAGATAGAGGATAGTGTTGTAGCACTAGAAGGCTACAGTTTTCTTTATTGTGATCGGAATATAGGTAGAGGTGGTGTTGGTATACATGCACAACTCACTGATAATATAAAGTACTCACAGTATCGACAGATACTTGGATCTGTCAACCTGGCCATCCGGAATATGTGTTCTGTGAAATCCTTCCAAATCGCAGTCCTATTTTTACAGCATCGGTTTATAAGCCGTAACATGCGCCTTTCATTGAGAGTAGTAATTTTTATACTAACTTCACGAACATATTATACGACTATAGAATAAAAATAATACTCGGAGATTTGAATACAGATCCGCTCTCTAATACTTAGTTGAATGTTTACCTTATTCATGACGAAGATAAAATCATTTCCTGTAACAAAACAGACAGCCCTTTTATAATAGGGCATAACCGTATTTTAGTCACTCTTGATATTACAGTATAAAATCCACTGCCTCAAATTTAAAAATACTATGATTATAACGCTATTGATACAGATAGTTTAAAGAGTGACTTCGAATCATGTGACTGGAATATGACTATTCAAAGTATAAATTTTGAGGATGCGCTAAAACACCTTTATAAACGCATTTATTCTACACATACTCTTTTTATTTTCTTCAAAACTGTTACATAATCCACGTAAAGTCGCAAAAACCATGGTACATTCCCCATCTTTACTTACTTCTAAAAATTTTAACAGACTTTATAGACGCTACAAGAAGACTAGATCTACATATAATTTGCCGTGTCACTTTGTTATCAAAGCTGCGCAATATAAGCTGTTTTCTCATAGTTTTAAAATGGTTTTTCTCATATCTTTCTCACAGAATCCAGGCCGTATATCTTAATGAGGTTAAAAATATTTATCCATTTGTAAAAAATACATTGCGTTGTTCCGTAAGGTTCAGTATTGAGCCCTTTGGCTTTTAAACTTTACATTAATGATATCAGCTGAAAATTTCACTCCTCAACTAAATATATTCTCTACGCTGATGATTTACAAATTTATACACAATTTCTACTGAATAAAATTAAATATAACCTAAATTGGATATCAGCAAAAGCGTTTAAAACATTGAACTGGACAGAAACAACCTACAAATAAGTCCCAATAAAATACAAGTTATACCCTTTGGCTCCAACATTTTTATAAACAGATTCTTTAATAAACTTCATTCTATCTACATTAGGAATCATAATATCCATTTTACATCCACGGCCAAGAATTTGGAAGCAATTCTGGGCTTGAAGCTATCGTAGAAACAACATATCACTAAAATATCAAGTAAAGTAAACTCTGTTCTGTACAAGTTGTATCATTTCCATCTCAGCACCACTCATTCCCTATGTGTTCACCTTATTCAGACGCTACTTTTCCCCATATCGACTACTGTTCCTTACTTGTCATGAACGAACAAGTACTTCGTCTATTAAGGATTTCAAACTCTACAATTCATTACATATATGAACTACAAAGATATTTACATATCAGTCCATACCATAAGGATAGCACTGGTTGACACCAACAAGTGTAGGGAATATCTAATGCTCAGTCTATTATATAAAATACTCAACAATAAATAACCTACATATCTGCTGAAGTATTTTATCTGTAATGACTCTATACGTTCCTTATGCTCTACAAATACTCCGCTTCTAATATCTCCATTCAGAAGAGAGACAGATAAATCCTCACTTTATATATCATCTTTTATCCTTTGGAACTCTTTTCCCCCTGTTAATCGTGAACAATCCTCGATTTTTTCTTTTAAATCCCCCCTATTGCAATACTTTCACATACCGACCATCTAACCACTCTCTTGCTCTCACGTTCTTTCTTCCTTCCTATACATAAATATATATTGGCTAGCAAGTAATATTATTGTTAGTTAATTATTAATTTTTATTATTATTATTATTATTTTTTATTTCTATCATTATAAGCTTTAATGTAAATATTATAATATATTATATTGTATTTTTATATTATATAAAATAAAAATTGTACATCCATAAATATATATCTATCTATCTCAGTATCTATTTAATATTTTAACGTTGCTTCAATCTATCTCACGCTTATATTCTTGTGAATATGATGAGATGACTGAAAAGTCATTTTAGCAAGTTTTGCATCCTTTTATACGTCTAGAAATAGAGAATTTAGTTTCAATAATGTGCGTTATAAAACAGTCACAACAATTAATTTTATGAATAACACCATTGGTATTCTATTTGTTAATGGAGTTTTTGCTTTATTTTATTATCGTGTCCAATTTATTACTAATTAAAGGTAGTGCACGTATGTCAGATCTTTTTAGTTTATACGAACAATTTTTAAAAATGTCTTTGTAATATAAATAAATTACAGAATATAATACAAGGAACGCTCATTTCATTTTTTCTTGTGCAGGTTTCAAAAATATTTTATAACTTCTTTTATTTACAAATTTTGCCTAACATTTATTGAATAAATCGATTTATTTTTGCTATAATTATTTATAATAATATCAGTTCAATTCTTCATATATTTAAAATGACTAATGTTAACATGTTAATATTCAATAAATTATAAAATTTTGTAATATAATAACACTAAGGATACTCAGATAATCAATAAAAGAATTTGTTAATGACAAAGCGTAAAAAAGTCTATAAAGATGATAGGCAAGACGAGTGAAGGATTAGGAAATTGGAGAATAAGAAAGTGTTATATAATTACGGGTGATAATTAACATTAAAGCAAGCAGCAGTTGAAAGACAAAGACAACTGCAGTGAATTAGACAAGGACGGCCAACCGGGCCTACTCAAAATTTAAGTATAACCTCCTTTGACTCTTAACATCGCGATACTTGTACGCGACCAAGTAGTCGAAATTTGCGTAAAATAACATTATCTAAAATAAAACATAAAAAGGTAAAAATGAAAATCATTGTAAAATTGCTCAAGTATTTGCATGCGAATATGTTTTCTCTTTCTCGCACTCATCGTTCATAAGCTTAGCAAATATAATTCTTCTCTCTCTAGTCTATGCACAGATGATAGAAATCATTCTCTCTCGCTCTCTCCCTCTCTCTCTCTCTCTAATTCATACACGATAAAGTATTCTCTCTCACTCTTTCTCTCTCTAATTCATGTACGCCAAAGCATTCATTCTCTCTCTCTCTCTCTCTCTCTCTCTCTCTCTCTCTCTCTCTCTTCGTGCTCTTTCGCGCTCTCGCTCTCTTCATGATTTTGTTTATCGCTACTATATTTGCGCAATTATTTTGGAAAATCGATGTCCATATGCAGATTAATATCACGGAAGAAAATAAATGAATAAGAAAAGGCTGACTTTGGGAAGAAAACCAGCGCATTGGGACAACGTGCGAGACGGATTGGTGAGATTTGCTAGACAAATCTCCGCTCGATGCGAAATGTATCGGGCCATGGAAATTACAGACGTGCAATTCAAATGGAAACTGGATGCTGGTGAGACATCGTACGATCCAGCATCCCGGATACAAAGTCAGACGCGGGAGCAATAATAATTTTAATAAATGCAGATGGACATCGAGAAAATTTAGTTTAGCATGTGTTGGCTTTTTCCTCCTTTCGCAGGAAGGAGCTTTTTTCAGCCGAGGTCCGAGGTTTTCTGCGAAAACCAACGTAAAAAAACGAAATAAAATCCGTTAGAATAATTATAAGAAAAAATAAGCGAAGTTAAGGGAGGTGATGAGGCGAGAAAAAATTGATCGACGCTCACTTTTGAATTGTACACTGATGAGTTAACTTTCGAATTAATAAAACTCTATTATCTGCTGAATAATTTTTTTTTAATAATTTATTACCAAAATATTCCATTTTAATATTTTTAAAAAGGCCAAGCCAGAGGAAGCAACACCGGGGGATTCACTCAACTACAGAATTGAAACTGAAAATTAAATCCTATTTCAACAAGATCCTATTTCAAATACTCATATCGTTTTGATATAACAGATTAATTTTTATAACAAATTTTCGTTAGAAATTTGATTATATAAAATTTATAAAAATGATTAATTAAAACTTTAAACGCGTTTTTCTTGAAATTATATTATAAAAAGGGTAATACTCTATCTTAAACAAATATTCTAAATATTTTTCTATATTAATTAGAATTTTCTATTATAAATTTTTTTATAGTATTATGAAATTAATTTATCGTGTATATAATTATGATTATAGAGATATCATTCGTCTCAAATAAGATTTGTCGTAGTTTTAGCGGTCAAAGCGCTTTAACCTTTTCGAGATTCAAATTAACTAAATGAACAAAAACGATTATTTAAGAGTTGATTATTATTTATTTCAATCGATTGAAAGAGAGATTTTAAGTTGTGTGAACACATAATATAAAAAGGGTTGGACTCTACTTGTAGCCGTAATTTCATCAAAAGGTTATCAAAATAGTTCTAGTTGCGACAAATTCAAGATGCTTTTTCTGGTTATTAATTCGGCTGAAACCTCATTTTTTTATTTTTTTCCACTGTTTCTTAGCGCGTTGATCTCAAATGATATCAACGTTCTCGTCAATAATTAGAAATATAACATAAAAATTCTGCTTTCTTCGTTCAATTATAATTACTTGCCATTTCAAAATCTTTTCTTATTTGATTATTCTTCTTTTTTGATATTATCAAACTATCAATCAATACTTGTTCATGTCAGTACCTATCATACCTATGATAGTATTATGTTGCATACACAATAATATGTAAGAATTTTTTTAAAATTCTGAATACTTTCTTAATTTTTTATTCATTTTGAATGTTTTAAAAAGATTCCAATTCATTGTATGTAAAATTTTCTCCAGCTTAGTTTAGCAAAATAATTTTTTTTTTATTTTAAAGATAGATATAGGGTTTTTCAGAATTCATGAAGCCTGGATCTTCCAAAAATGATTAGTAAGGATAAAAAATTGTAATATACTGATTACTGGCAACACTGGCTCTGACAGGCTATGCTTCATTATCAAAAATTTATATTAGGATCCATTGTCTAGCTAATATAGTCAAAATTTAGCCATTATGTTATTCGTTAATAAAAAATGAAAATGGTAAAAGAGTTATTACGATAACATTATTATTCTTACAATAATTAGGATTTTCTCCGATAAAAATTATTATTCTGATTTAAGATAACGAAATCAAAAATTTCAGTTTATGTTAGGCTGTGCACATACCAATCATAAGTTTAAACTAACTGAAGATTATTGAGAAACTTTTCTTCTACTATGTTATAGATACTGAATATTGTTAATAGACCTAACTTCAAAAACATAATAAAAAATAAAATTATTGACTCATATCTTGTCCCGAAAGGTAATTAAATAGTGCCACGGTTAGAAAATCTGATAAGGTTTTTATATTTGATTACAACTGTTTCGCTTTGACTATTCAAAAACAGAAAACATCCCAAAAGAAATTCAAAAATCTGACTAGGGATAAATATGAAATACTACGACTTCAAAATTTCGGGATCAAGATTTACTCGATTAAATTTTGTGGAGTATTCGAAAAAATATACAAAACTTTAATAAGTTTTAAAATCTTTTAATATGTAAGCTTTGTATTTAAAATTTACGCGCCTTTGGTACGGCCTTCCCGTTGTCGTTTGTCAGAAGTTCTTCTATTTTCTCTTTACTGATTGCTTGTAATAAAATCAACCAATCTAACTTTAATTCTCCTTACTGTTAAGTCGCAAACCAAGGCAGTAAGAGGCTGAGATACAACTTACTATGCGTATGCCCCTTGCTGTTACAAGGAATACAAGGAATACCAATCCAATTACGCAATACATTTAGACAGTAAACAAAGAGATATGTACCTTATTGTTATGACACAAATAACAAATTTATAATTCTTCTCTAAACAGAGTTTTATGCTATACTAAAAATTTACTGGTACGTTACAGGGTCACACAATCACGTAAGCCTCATATCCCAGTAAAGAATCTTCCCCGCTGTCGAAAACATAAGTTTATATATGCTTATGATTTCCTACATGTCGCACTTCGTGATTCTTTGACACTTGAATTATACCGCGGAAATCGCAGTTTTCTTTCAGTGCATTTTCTTTTTAAATTTTTAATCGCCATTCTTTATTTATAACTCATTTTTCATACGAAAAATGATTTGGTGTCTTCTATTAAACACAAAACATACTCTTACTTTCGTCATAAAAGAAACGCATTAATGGAACAAAACTATGTAATATATAAAAAAATGCTTAAAGTAAATTGAAAATTAAATTAATTAGAAAATAAGTTGTTTCTGCCCAATATTACTTTTCTTGCACGAAATTAATTCATTTAAAACTCCAGTCCCATCACATTTCGCTGATTGATTGATCAACGCATTTTACAATATTTACAAAGTAAAATATTGCATAAATAAGAATAAAAGTTCTATAAAAAGAATGCTTTTCTTTAATTTGTGGCTAAAGAAAAAGTCTTACCAAACATATTCTTTGCCAATCAGACGAACTCACGTTCTTCCCGAAAAAGACTCGCTTAATAATATAAAGAACTTTACGGGTCATATACATTGAATTCGTAAATGATTTTATTATAAATTTAATTATTAATTATTTTGCACCCATTTTTTCTAATCCTTGCTCAAGTAATTTTTTTTAATTATGTGTATTTGATTTTATTTACTACTTTTAATATTTTCACCACACTGCTTCTATGGATGTAGCACATTTGTTATTATTCACATCACACGAATCACTGATTATACTAGTTGCTTGTTATTTATGCTAAACATATTACCACTTTTACACATGATATTTACATTGCATTCACGTTATCGTTTGTATCATTCCAAGTTAAAATTTTTTATTTTTGGTAACTGACATGCATAAATACTATACATTCGTCCAAGCATTATAAAACCAACACTACACACTACACTA
This sequence comes from Eupristina koningsbergeri, assembly GCA_018907245.1. NCBI lineage: Eukaryota > Metazoa > Arthropoda > Insecta > Hymenoptera > Agaonidae > Eupristina > Eupristina koningsbergeri. The sequence goes on from JACCHV010000044.1 coordinate 321,836, forward strand.
TTTTCTATATAAACATATACATAAAATGTTTAGTTTTAATATTTTTTTATATGCTGAAAATGACTGAATTTTGCAGGAATTAAAAAAATTTTTTTAAATACCTGCAGTTTAGACTGCGAATTCTGCAGTCAAACTATATGCACGGGAAGTTTAATGCTGTGGTGCATCAACGTGTATATACATTTGCATACCTATATACAAACCTATTTTTTCAAATTTAATTTATTGAATAAAACGAAATATCTAATTAATTTTTCTCTTTTTGAAAGTTCCCAAGTTTTACTTCTCTGTAAATGAATGTAAATTTAAAGTTATTACAAGTTATATAATGTACTCAAATTTATTCGAATTATTGTATAAACTTTCTCTTCTGTTTGCATTAGAAATCTGCTGTCATAATAGAACAAATAAAATGCTCGAATCTGTTCAACTCTATATACAAATTTCGTCCATCGCCTGCATTATAATTTGAACTATTAGAACACACGTAATGATCGAACCTTCTCATATTTATGTGTATATTTTTTTCCTCAATGCTATACTTTTCTGATCTTGTAATAAGATATGTTGAGTGCTTAAATTTGTTTAGATTCATACATACTCCTCTTTAAGTTTGAGTTTTATATCATGGTAGTGCAGATAAAACGTTCAAACTTTCTCAAAACTGTGCACTATTCTCTCGTTCATCTCAATTCATACTTATTTTAACTTTATTCTCATTTCAAAACTATTAATATCTATTTTTAAACAGGGCTAATAATCTATCTTTACATTAATAACTGTTTTTAGATACACGATTAGTATACTTTATTTCGAGTCCATTCATTAAGGTTCAGAAGCAAACACCTTATTTGCATTAAAGATGTGTAACTATACTAGCGAATATTTTTGTTTTATAACGATTAGCCCTATTCAATAATTTTTTTTTTTCTTAAATCACAGAATATTTCTATAACTAGTATTATATAGAGTAAATAAAGATTATTTATTAAGTATATTTTAATCAATTTCTTTAATGCATATTTTTTATTTTGCACATTGTAGCCCCTTATAAATTTTTTTAAATAAAAATAATATAATGGTTTTACAATAAATGAATTCTATATCAAAAACTTACATAAATGAAAACTAATCAAATATCAATATTATAAATGTATTCATTCATATTTGATATAAGTTTATTTTTTTAATATACTATATTATTTTGTAAAAAAAGTTAGAAAGTTATTCAAAACAATTAAAAAGATTCATTCAAATAATAATATAAATACATAAATAAATAATGTTAATACAAAATCAATGCAATTTCATCTTTACTTATTTTTTTTATAATAATATATTTTAACATTGATAGATTTGATCATTTCTTTTTTGTCAAAATGACAATATAAAACTTAATGATAAATATATTACAACAAAACAATAACAATCACTATATTATGGAAGATAATTATATATTATCTTCCATTAATTAATTAATTTCACTTTATGAATAAGTTTATAAACAATGATAACTGAAAAATCTAATTTTGCAGTAAAATTCTCGTGTACAACGATAAATATTTGTTACTACCTCTGTATACAAACACATTCTTTTAATTTGAATAAGAATCTTTTTCTTAATTTCTCATATTATATTTATATTTAATGAATACGTATTAAAATTCTTAAAGTTTATGACAAAAGACTTAAGAGTATAACTTCTAAATTATAAACGCATAAAGCGAATACTCACCTATTGTTTAACTTGCTGATCTAGTCTTTAAAATTAATAAAAATAACAACGATAAGCAGGGTTATCATTGTTTTCGATAATAGACGACGATCAATACATATTAAAATTTAGTTTATTGAAGTTTCATATTTGATCTCCATATAATTATTTTAAAAATACAGTAAAAATTAAAAAAAAAAACTATTTATTGCAAAGAAACACATATTAAATCATATAAAAAAAAAAAAAATTATCAATTCATATTAATTAACTTAAATTAAAATAATATAAAATAAATATATTACAAAAAATAAATATTTATAATAATTATAATCACAACATTGTACATCATGTGTAACAATATGTGTCGAAGATCATTAATAATTTTTTTAAATATTTTATAAAACAATTTTTAATCTAAAGTAACAAAATTCTTATAAAATATCAATGACTTATTATTTAAAAAAAAATTAATATTTTTTATTTTAATTCTAATTTTATTTTACATTAAATTTTCACAATAATCATAATTTTTATAAAAAAATTTCAAATAATAAAAAATAAAATTTTTCAATAATATAAAATAGATTAAAATAATAAATTTAATAAATTAAAATAAAGTAATTTAATAATAAAATAAAATAAAATGTAAATAAATTAATTTATTATATTATTATACGAATGTATGATTTAAAAATTAAAAAAATTTGTTAAATAATATTCCTAAAAAAATAAATTTGAAAAATTAAAATCAAAGTACAAAATTCACTGCAATATTATTTTTTATACAAATTCTTGAAAACAAATGATTAAAAGTTAGTTGCGTACATGATGCGTCTCGTCATAAATAATTCATTCTACTTAAATGAAATAGTGAACGATATACAATTTATTTATTAAATATCACTGTGTATAATGAGCAAATATTTAATATTTGTAATAAAAATGTATGATTAATTATTGAATCGAATATAAATCATAGATTTTTTAATTCATTGCATTAAATACCATAAAATAAATACATTGCTTTTATTTTTAATTAGGCATTTCTGCGAGAATACTATCCTAAATGAAAAAAATTAAAATAATTATAAATAAGTTTATGAGTCTTTTAAAAGAACTTTAAAAAATAAAATTGATTCATTACACTATTATTATACAAACTCGTTATTATAAAATTAGAAAAATTAATTTTTCACTTTTCATTAATTAAGTTACATTTACAAAAATATTTAAAAAATCAAATGAAGTAAACCGATATATTTAAATTACCAGTTGTACAAAAAAAATTTAACAGTAACTTACCTAGAGATGTGTATCGATCGGTTGCGTGAAATAGAGTAGCAAAAGCGATTGCAATAGTAACTGATATTATTTTATTTTTTTCTACAATGTTTCTTTTTTTTTTTTCTTTCACAATAATTATAGCGTTAAAAAATAAGTTATATACTTAAAGAAAACTTTTTTACAACTTTTTCAGAAGATATTTCTTGCTTTTATTAATTTTTTATACGCATTTAAAGAATTCATTCCACGTAATTGTTTTCAACGGATGTTTTATTTGACAACTAAACCACACTATGTCTCTACGCACAAAAATTTAACACTCTGAGATCAAAAAAAAAAAAAAAATTTAATCAATTGCTAGATTTAAACAAATATGCTGCTTGAATAATATTAAATAATTTTAGATGAATAAACACCAATAGTCAATGAAGATCCATATAAAATGGAAGATATCATAATCTTTGTGAATATAAATAAGCACTCACAGTATATAATAAAATGTAAAAAAAACAAGTTAAACGAAGGAACAATAAAATAGAAAAAAAACACGACTGGCAGAATGAATATCTTAAAGTGTCGAACTAAAATCAACGTACTGCTGTACATCAGCGGCATTAACTTGCGTGCGGCCATTCGCTTTTACTGATCCCACCTACTTACCGTAGCTGCCGAGGCTGCCACCGCTTATTTCCCTCTCTCTATACTGGAGACTGTAACGCGCACCCTCACCTCATTGCTTTATATTCGTTGACGCAGACGACCAAATCCTGAAGAATAAAATATTATATCGAACTGCAATACATTTTTTTCTCATTTTAATTTTACTCATTTATTTCATTTAATCAATCCACTTCAAACTTGTTATTTACAATTAATAATTACGAAACAATTATTATCCAAATTTCAAATAATTTCAATAGTTGCTGTATTCAACGCTCGATATATAATTATACTTTTAATCAGTTCATTATATTTCATTGGTAGAAGAAACATTTTTTATTATTTTATTTTAACTTTAATAATGATAATAATAAGTTTAATTTTTTTATTAAATCTTAGTGTGCGATAAAAAATAAAAATTAAAATAAATTTTAATTGAATTTATATCATTATTAATATAGTTTGCAGTTTATAAATTACATTTATAATTATTTTTCTTCTATTAAATTTTAAGCCAATATTGAATCATAAAATTAGTAGTATTAAAAAATAAATATAATATAAATTGGATTGATAAATAGCATGTAGAAATATTAATAATTTTTTTAAATATATGTAATATGATTAGACAAATAATTTAATTTTTTTTTAATTTCCTGTTCAAATTTTAAAAATAAAAAGATAACACCTAGTAGTATTTTAGAACATACATATGAGTGTCTAATATTCCTTAATTAAAACATTTTACTTAATGTACTTATGATAGAAAAATGGATATAGTAGTGATAACATACATTTGTATTTATATAAAGAATAAGAAACGAAAAACAACGGATAATTACAGTATACTTATGTAGAAAATATGTTTAAAATAGACGTTTAATATATTATAAAAATGGATATAAAATACCTACTTACAAAGAAAATATTTCCAATTTACGTCTACCTGTATACACTACAAAAAATTAAAGAATAAGAATACGTTATACTTAAAAGAATATACAGTCACATGATTGTTTACTAATTTTTTGAAATTAACAAATCCGACATACTAACATATATTAATAAAGATATACAAACAGTTTGTATATACAGTGAAATAACCTATATATGAATTTTATTAGTAATATTCCAAAAAAATAAAATGTAATGAGATTGTTTCAATATCAAAATACCCTACACTAAATTTGCACATCTATAAGAAAATATAAAACTGCTAAGCAGCATCTTCAATCCCTGAATAAAGTACTCAATTTTCAAATGTATGTAATTTGAAAATTGTAAACTGTAAACCTATAAAATATTAACGTTTCTGGATAATCTTGCAATATGATTATTGCACTGAATTATCATACACATTAAAAATAATATAAAACTTTAAAATAAAAATAAAGCTAAAAATTATAAACGTAAATTAATTGATTAGAAAAGATAATAATTTGTATATAAAACGACTGTTTCAGTAAGCATAAAAATACGTGTGAAGATAGTATTTTGTGAATTCAACATGCTTAGACATTTTCAGCTTTAAATTAAATTTACAATATTATTACAATTTAGTTTTCATCTTAAAACGGAACGACATCACCAAAAATAATACATTTGCTTTCTAGCATATTTCAATTTTATTTGAATGAATGATACGTATGAATTTAATTTAATTTATAATTAATGTTTTTTTTAACTGTAAAGTTTTGAAAAATCATCTTGCAAATAAAATAATTTGTATTTAATTCTAAATTTGGTCTTCATTTTTATAATTGGATATTATAATAGCTTTATTTTGTTACGTTTAATTACATTTATAATAATTAGACTGCAAGAAAGTAGAAAGTTACTGTACCGAAAAATTTATTAATAATTAATATTAATTTAATAAAATCACTTGACTTTAAATACCTATTTCTTATTTCAATGTTTATATTTAAATGTATAAATAATTTGTATAATGAATAATATAAATTGAAATTTAGAAAAATTTTTATACAATAATATAATTCTGTCATTAATATAATTAAGTATAATTATTGATATAAATTACTTTATCAGAAGTTTTTTAAATTTTCTGTATTTACAACTTATTTCACTTACACTCTGATTCATTAAAAAAGAATGTTTGAGAAGGAAATGAGTTCTTAAGAAGAATAAATTATTATAATATTTATTTAAATTATTGATTCGATAATTGATTGTTTTATATTGATATACTTAATTTTTTTAATTATGCTGTATTAATACTGATACTTTAATATTTACAATTTACACTGTAGACATACATCGTTAAATAAAAATAAATTAATTGGTAAAATTTATGAATAAATATACGATTAGTAATTTATGATCTATTCTTGAATTGCAATATGCAAAAGTAAACAAGACATATTTCTAATCTACTATATATTTTTCTCTTTTAATAGAAGAGACCCTATTTATTTAATGAATACTTTTTTAATGAATAAATTAAAATTTGGAAAGAAAAAAAACAATAAATTAAATGTATAAAAATAAATAAAAAAATAAGAATAAATATGAATACAAATTATCTTATTTAATATTAAACGTGAATACAATAATGGCAATAGCATTCGAATCCAAGAACAGTATTGTTATTCAAAAGATGAACTGACATGATAAGCAATGAATAAACATAAAATTTTCTTTTTTCGAGTTTTATATATTGTAAAATTGTACTTCAACTCATGAAATTTTTAATTCTTGATAAAGATTTTTTAACCTTTTGAAAATTAATTTTTGATTTTTCTATTTTCATGAATCGGAATTCATCCATTTACAAGGCTTAATACTCAATTATGAATGAATAAAACAAAAATTTTTGTCATTATTTTTTTTTTTATAATAAAATTTCAGATAAATAAAAATAATTAATAAGTCATTTTTAACTTGACAATATTTACTTTTTTCAAAAGTATTTTCAGTACTGAATGTAATGAAAAAAAAAATTTAATCTGATGTGATAAGCATACATATAAAAACATTATAATTTATTAAAAAAAAGAAATATTTAACTTAGAAATATATAATTCTATAGATAATATAAAATAGTATACAATTAAGATTATTAAAAAATATTTAATGACAAAGATCTATCCAAAAATATATAATAAAATTATCTACATATAATTCTTTATTACAGTAATAAATTAATTTATTTGAAATTTTCTATATAATGAGGTAAATAATAAAATCAGTTTTATATGGAAATAACTTCAAATTAATATCTTCATTCAAAATATTTATATCAACAAAGCATGCATTTATATTGTTTATATTTTTCTTTAATTTTTTTTTTTTTTTTGAATGTAAAAACATTTTAATTTTTAAAAAAATGTTAATACAATCTTAAATAATAAATGAATTATATTTTTTAATACAAATTCAATAAATTGATATGATATAAAATAAATATATAAAATTAAATATATGAAATTAAAGAAAGTTAATAATGTAATTTATATTTATTTTAAATTATTTTGTACTTTTGGTCAAGTTACTATTTATCATTTATTATGATTATTGAAAGAATTTTTAGGTATTTCTATTCCATGAAAAAATTATTAACAACTCAGTAGCGTTAAAGATTTCATATTTTATGTATAAAAATTTTTATAGTAAATTATAAAAAATTAACAATAATTATAATTTCTTCTTAGTATAGGTATTATGGTAAGAAAATATACGCACAATTTATTTTTATTGGTTTTTTTCTTTGAACAAAATCAAATTATAAAGGGATTGTATATCATTTTCAAATCAACTGTGCTAGCAAGATATTGTAGTTTTCGCGCAATCCTGTGATATCCCAATATTTATTTTAGTTATGTTCTAGAGCTTTTTTAATGATTGTCATTGGTAACATTTTAATAATTAACGTCATTTAGAGCTTGACTTTTCTTACTATTTACTCATCATGGTTAAACATAACAATAGATTTGTTTTTACATAATAGTATAATTTATTTAACAGATATTTAGAAATTACTAAAATACCTTATTAGAATTAACAGTTGAACTGAAAAGATTGATCGCTAAAGTGGTAAAACACAATTTTGTTGGTAAAATTAAATATTAATGTTCAATATAATTGCTTTCGAAAGTGATACAACGATTATACAATTTTTCAATGACATTTTTATAATATGATATCCCTAACTTCAAAATAGACTTCAGTTTCAGTGATTACCTCTTATTCAATACTGCATTCCTTTCTAACGAAAACATTCTTTTGAGGTTTACAAACAGGAAAATGTCACTGGGAGCTAGATCTGATGAATACAATGGATAAGGAAGCAATTTGTACTTCATGCAATTTTGCCATGGTTTTCATGAATTTATACACCGTGGATTGTCTTGATGGAACAACACTATAACAACAGTTGTACTACTCATAGTGTTATATATTATGAATCAATTGTTCAATAGGTATCAAATTTTATAAATGTATTTTTTTAAGCTTGATACTAAAAACAAAAATAGAAATTGAATTTTATACATAAATATATATACAATATGTTTTTCCTTTTATTGCAGACATAATGATGCATAATCTAAAGTCTGATTATTTAAAATAAACTCAAAAATTTACACAATATCTTTATTATTTTATTACAGATATGTAGATGACACTATTCTATAAGTTCCGAATGATAAAATTAACACGATTAGACATTTTAAGCTATTATACAAATAGATACAAAAAATAAATCCCAATTTTAAATATATTAATAATTAATTAAAATAATAGAATAATTATGAACCTGTATACAAAACCTACGGAATCATCTCAGATTTTGAATTTCAATTCGAATCATACGACGATACAAAAGGTAAACATTAAGTATAATCTTGTAGATCGAGCCAACTTACTATTTGACAAACAATTTCTAACCGACAAGATTCAATTAATAAAATCAATATTTTTAAAATATTACTATCTCGTTATTTGATAGACAAATACACGAAAATAAGGTATACATAATGTACATATTAATGTACTATTAGAATAAAAAGTAATAACGAAACATACTACAAGATTATATCTGTAACGTTTTTTAAAAAATCATATTTCAAATGTTCAGATAGCCTTCAAAACTATGGCATATGCATTGTGCCTATTATTAATAATAAATTTAATTGGATAATTAAGCCTTGAAAAAATTAAGTCTACCAAAAAATCAGTTACTGAATAAGTATTCCTTATATACATGAATTAATGAAAATAAAAAATGTAAAAATAATTCCTTAATTATTTTAGTGCATTTCCAAAAATGTAAGCATGAAATTGACTCAATATTAGATAAGAAGTGCAATTACAAAAAAAAAAAACGAATTTTAAAAATGCTTCATATTAAAACCTATAAAAGACGTTAAATAGAGAAAAAGATACTCATAATTTACATCTTCAATCCAAATATATATTATGAATTATGTCACGATAAAAATTTTCATCAATGACGTATACTTTATTTACTTGTTTTGTATTGTATTTCAATATTATTATATTATACTACTATATTATATTATTATAGTATAGTGTTATTATATTATACAGTAGTATTATACTTTGTAACATAAAACAAGGTATACTTTACTATATTAAATTTTAAAAATTATTTAAAGAAGTTATTATATGTATTTTGATGTAATTATACAAATTTAATATTTTTTTTTAATAAATGCGTAATGTACTTAATTGTTTTTAATAAAGAACTTGAGAAGTTCGGCAATACTTTTCATCAAAACGTTGTCGACCATAATTTTGTTTTTACACCCCTATATAAGGATCAATATTGAATCATCATATTTTCGAATATTTTAATACTATCAAAAAAATACAATGATATATTATTTGCGTAATTAAGAAACCAATCATGTATCCAACAACATATTAAACATAAACTAAACTTTTTTTTTATTTTGTATATACTTTTGAATCTGAGTAAGTTTTTTTGTTGACTATTTTAAATTTTGAATTCTTTAAAACTTTTGAATCCTTAATTGAACAATAACACAGTTCCCTAAATTATATGTTTCTGTTTTTTATTGTTATAATATGCTTAATCTATTACTTTTTATTTACATATTTTTCATCTGAAATTATTTCTTGCATCTTTTCTCCTATCTACACATTAAAATTTAAATATTTCTAATTTCTATATACACTTAATTTCTTAATCAAAATTTCTTGAAAACTAATATTAGCACTTCCTAACCATATAATTTAATCGTAGATTTTGACGAAAAAGCTAGTTTTGAGACAGTCGTAGCATCTATCATATGATAAAAAATTTTAAAGCTTTAATAATATATTGATTCCCTTGATCTCGATTTTATTATCAAATACTTTTTAAATTTTTTTCATATTATTTACATATTAATCCATAAAATTTAACAGAATTTTTATGAGTATTAAACTGTTCTTAATAAAGTCAATGAATTATCATATTAATAGAATCATATTTATAGAATCAACAATAGAACACTTTTTAGATTGTTAACGAAAAGTAGCTAACGATACATATGAAAAATCTTAAAAAATCGGTAGATTGTTATTTTTTAAAATGTGACTAACAGTATTCAAAAGTGTTTTTTGTTAACAATTTTAACGAAAAACTAAATTTTTGTTTTTACTTTTTTTGTTATAAAATAAAAAATTGTAATTTTAACACTACAGTACCAAAGAATAAAGTGTAGCTAATAAAATTATGAAGAAAATTCATGTTTATATAAATAATTAAAAAAATTAGAAGCCGAGAAATCTTCAAAAAACCGAATAATTTTTTGCATAATTAAAACATTTGTAAGTTCGTCATTTTTAAATATATTGAACTCTAATTCAAAATATTATAATTTAAAATAAGAATTTATTAATTTTTTAAGATTTTTCATATATATCGTTAGATGATATTCGTTAACAATCTAAAACATATAGAATTATTGGAAATATAAAAATAAAAATTCATATATTCTATTCTTGAAATTAAAATAAGTAAATAAAAAGTAGAAGCACAGCCATATAGTTTTTTATATTTTGATTTTTTCAACATGAAATAAAGCTCGCTAGCTCATCATGTTGTATGCAGTTATTTTTTGCCCTTAACATGGTTTATTACTTGAAAATATACCGCTGATTGATGTATTAATACAAATACATTTCACATAGTAAGTAAATAAAATACTTGGATTAAAATTTTTTATTTGTACAGTAATTTTTTTAAATTATTATTTTTTTTTATTTTTTTTAAAGAAAATATTCGTTTTTATTTAACTTTATACTCATGAATTTTTTTAAATTTTAAACAATTATTATACATTAAATCAAAATCAATCTTTATAATTTAAAAAATTCATTGGTATAATTATTAATAAAAAAGAGCATTGTATTATCAAAAAAACAAATGATTAAAAAAAAAATTGTTTTATAAATTACTTTTATGCACATAAATAATGTATTTTTCACATACAAAACGAAAGCTGTTTTTAAATGATCGATGCTGCATTAATTTAAAGATGTATGTGGTTCAACTTCTAAATTATTATATTTTAAAAAATTTGTAACTAAAAACAATTAACAAATAAAAAATAATAATAAAAATTATAAAACGATTCATTAATTAATAAAAAATTTATATTAAATACTAGTATTTACTCAAATTTTTTAAAACCTTTTTATAATTTATGATTATTTTCAAATTTTCATGATTTTTTTCTATTAATTATTGTCAGTTACAAATTTTTGAAAATATAATAATTTTTTAGTTAGAGTGAATACATTATTATATTGATGCAGCAATGATCACTATTTAAAACAGCTTTCTTTTTCTATGTTCGAATTTAGACATTGGTTAACATTTACTTATTCCTATTACTGTAACATATAATTTCTTACGTTATTTTTAGTTTCCCTTTTCTCTTATCTTCATTTTCTCTACAAACAGATTTCAATTGATATTTAATATTATTTTTACATCTTTAAAACCTTTTAACGATTATAATGATTTTTATAATTTCAAACTATGCACTTGCGTTTATAAGTAATTTCGTCAATTAAACACAACATCAAATATTCATTAAAAACCACCACCCGATTTCTTAATGTTATTTTATAGTAAAAACATTCAACAATTTGTGAACTATTTTTTCGATGTTTCTTTGTTCAAAATTTTTACAAAAAAATTATTGGTCAAATTAAACATTATTTCCCACTTTTGGAAAACTCGTTAATTTTATTACATTTTGAAGATTTTTATTTAAAAAATGAATGTTGAAAAAAATTTCTTCCAATTGCTTAAAAAAAAAATAATTTTTCAGAATTTCAACAATTACCTAAGTTAGTGAAAACTAAATATCTTCTCAAATTGTAGACATCAGTATAAATCAGATTATCTAATAAAAAAGAAAAGTTCAGGATTATAATGATTATTGATAAAGTATTTCTTAAATAATAAGTTAAAATATTTCTTAAATATAAGTTATAATTTTCTTAATAATAACTCTAAGAATTTACATACTAATAATTTTAAGTACACAAAGTATGTTATGTTTACACAAAACCCAAGAAAAGAATTATTTAATGTAGATGGGATATACACGTTATGTTCGAAAAGTAAATCCAATTTATTATTTCCAAAGCCACCAATTGTCGTAGCAGTTTGAGAGGTTTTAAAATGTGTGGGGAAGTTTTTTGTACGTGTATCTTTTTTTTCTTTCCAATCATTAGGAGTAGCAGAATTTGTTTTCGCGCAAAGGATGTTTTTAAGTTTTGTAACACGAAGCGATGGAGCGACTATTGGAACAGATTTACATATTAAAAATTTGTTTATGACTTGATAAAATGATATATAGATTTAAATGTTAAAAAGGTATTTAAGAATGAAATTTCATCTAAATCGTTATTAAAAAAAATCGTATAAAGCGTTCGTATCGATAAGCCTTTTGGCATCAAAAAATTTTGAGTTCAAACCATCATTTAAGGGTTAGGACAATCAATAACACCTTGAATTCATCAAAATTTGCATACAGTTACCTTTAAAACCTATTTTTTACGCTAAATCTTTTTTTAAAAATCACCAGTGTTTTTTCCAAATAGCATATCAAATTTTATCGTATAACGCCATTCTATTAGACGGTTCTGTTAGAAAACTAAAAAATAACCTTCGCACGAATATAAATATTGCCGTTTCTAATGATTGGAAAGAGAAAAAAGAACAAATATAAAAAAACTACCACACATATTTTGAGACCTCTGCCAAATCGCTACGACAAATTGTGACTTTGGAAATAATAAATTGGATTTACTTTTCAGGCAGACCATGTATTTATGCTATACTTTTATTAATACAATACCTAGATCAATCATACCAAAATTTCATTATAATTTAGACATGGAAAATAATAGCCAATACTATTTATTAGCTTTGTTTTTAAACAATTAATTTTAAGCATTAAGATATAAAAGAAAAAATATTTTTACAAAAATTACTTTACGTTTGAATTATCTTCGTAAGCAAATAGTTTTCACATGAAAGGTATACAATCACTACATATTTATATTTAAATAATCTTATTTTCACTTTGAATTCAAATATAAATTATATTTATATAAACATTAAAAAGATTTTGTTAAGTTTAATATCAGCATTAAATATATGATTTATAAAATACAAGGAATACATTTACAAGAAATCCCAACAAAAGAGAACATTCAAATTACTTGAAGATTATTTAAATCACGTTACAACAATATCTTTTAAAAAATATTGTATTGTATATATATATATATATATATTGGGACGAAAATAAAATGAGGGTACAAATGTACAGTGAGAGCTACGGTCAATCCTCAACGAGTTGTGATTTCTTTCGAGATCTATTGATTATGCTCTGAAGTGCAGATAAAGTAAATCCTGCTATTCAGAGGTTTTCACAGATAAGTGTAACTTCAAGCAGACTTTGTAATAAGAGTATTATCGTTCAACAGAACATCACCTATAACACTGAGATTCTTGTTTACCTCGTCAGCTGTGTGATGGTACTAACTCAAAACAATATCATTATGAGTAGAACTCAGTGGTCTGATAACTTCACATCGTCAATCTTCTGTAACTGTATTTGCTAGAAACTACGAAGGCAGCGAACAAGCATTTGCAATTGGACTCAATTTATTTATTTACACCGCTACAATTAGTGTAATTGCGAAGAGTGAATAACGGCTCAATACTTGCAATTTTCAAAGCCTGAAATATCTCATTAGAATGACACTCAACGTGAGATTCACTACAATAAAACATTATAAAAACTCATATTTTACTTACAATATTTTTAAGCTTCAATATAATACCATGCTCTCACGATTTTCATATTTGAAGTTAATTAATTAATTAATTAATAATAATAATAATAATATATAATAATTAAAATAATAATATAATAATAATTAATTAATAATAAATTAATTTAATTATTCATTCTTGATTCTCTTACGTATATTTCTGACATTTTTCTTCTTTTCAATAATAATTTCTAATTGATAAGGATAAAGTATTCTTTATCGAAACGTAGACTCAATAATTAAGAGTACAACTTTTGGTTTATTCGACCCAACTATCTTTTACAAATAATTTTTAATATCTATTAAAAATTCTCAGTTTGGCTGACACCTATTTCTTAGTAAAAATTATATAAACAAAGTTAGCGTTAGTTTTGGGGGGAGGGGGGAGGGGGTGTTTGGAAAAAATCCATGAAACAAGATATGCGCAACTTAATTATGAAAATAAATTTACATTTATTTTATTCATTACATGTGCATGACGAAAAACTTATACAAACGTTTAAAAAAACAATCATATAATAATTGAAAAAATCAAGATCAATAGAATAATAAAATCAATAGTCATAGTCTGTATTACCAATGAAAAATTTTAATATATAATTTTAAATAAAATATAATTAATAGATTTATTTCAATAACATTAAAAATCAAATCTGAATTAAGATACTTGAATAATAAAAGTATTTAATAAAAACATTCGATCGAAGTGAATGCAAAAATTATTTCAAAAATATTTAATAAAAATTAAAATAATTTGTATTAGTATTAAATAAAACTATAACCATTTCTTTGGGCTATATAAATAATTGATTTATATTGTAATTATATTTTAACAAGACTCAAATCTTTATTAAAAAAAAATTACACACTTTTGCATGTAATTAAATTATAACATTTTAAATATAAAAATATAAAAAAAATTAAATATAGTTTAAACCTTATATTAACAATCAAATATACGGAATTAAATATCACGACTTTAAATTTATAAATATTAACAAATAAACTTTTATTTAATTTATATCATTCATTTAGATTTTATTTTTTATTTCTAAGGTATATGGAAAATATTTTATTTGCATAGATAAATATATTTAAATAATAAATTTATCATACAATCTGTATATATATATATAATTAATTAATTATTTTAATTACATATAAATTAATTTAATATAAAAATATGTGACATAAAAAATTTTTTTAATCTTATTTTTTTCTTTCTTATTAAATTTCTTTTTATATTTTTTCTTTTATGTATTGAAATTTTGACATCAAGTATGTCACACAGTCATATTTCTTTTTATTAATTTCAAATTTATCTTTTCTTTTCTATATCCTAAGTGATTAAATTCCAATCAACATCTTAGTAAAACAAATTGAATTATTAATTAAAAGTTACTAACTTTTATCCGTTAAGTTTCTTTCTCTCTTTCTCTTTTATACTTATAATATCACATCCTACTAAATTTCATCAAAAACATACCAATCGAGTAATTTTAATAATTTAAGCTTAGTACTTACAGCTTTTCATTTTTTTCTTCTTTATGCATAATTACAAACTTAACCTTATAACACATAAATACGAAACCTCTATTTCATCCACCTTTAGAAGAGTTTCATTCTTTCTATACATACTCCAATGATTTTTATTCATCTCAACCAGTGTTTCTTATTTATTAATAATTTTTTTGATAAATAGACACTATATCTGTAACTTATTTTTAGCTGTTACATTCACTATGTAATGCCACAAACGTCATCTTGATGTATTATTACAAAAAGAAATTTTGTATAAAAATGAAGTACTAAAATACATACATAAAAATTTAGAATATTTGCTTCAATCATTGTATTTTAATAAATTCCGAAAACTACTGTGCCTTCACGAAAAAGTAGGTAAATACATTTAATCCATTTCCTCTTCTACCTTCTGAATTTCTTTTTCTCATATAATTCTCTGGATTTCTCCTCTATCTTCAGTAAATTTTATATTCCGTTATCATAATGAAAAAATATTTTACTCTATTATTTTTTTTTATTGTTCAACTTTCATTATAGGCGAAAAATCTTTTTTAACCTTACTTTTTTCCAGTTCCATCAAATCTCCTATAATAATATAATATTCAACGCCGTATTATACCTAATATTTTATTATAATTAAATTTTTTATTTATCAATATATTTTTTTATTGTTAATAACTTATACCAGTTAATATCAACATGGACCTACTAATATATTAATCACTTATAATTTAAGTAATTATTTTCTAAGTGTCTACTTTATCCTAATTCATACTTTCAACTCTCTGTGCACTAAAAATATTACATCTATCTCTTTTTTAATCAATCACAGTCGTAATCACTGTTTATTTTAAACATATTATGTTTAAAGTAAAATAAAATAACATAATATAATAATAAATTATTAATTTTATATAATGTAAGGCAATAATGTTTCTAAAACATTAAAACAAAATTACAGTTAAACACTATCTTTAAAAAAAATATTTAAAACTAAATTCATATATTAATTATACATAGTATATCATATTCATATTTATACGTATATTACGTAAAAAAATATTTAATCAATAAGATGATCAATTATGAATGCTAGATTATTAAAATGTGTTTGATTGTTTTTGAACTGCCAAGATATGATTAAAAAACTGTCATTTCATCTCACGGCCCAATTGAAGCAATAAACTGTAATACGATGAATCTTAAAACTATTATTTTTTGTTAGATTGAAGTACAAAGGTATATTATTAATATAATTATAAAACTGGTAACTTTCAGTTTTCTAATATTCTTTATTGATATTATATTCAATTTACATATCTATTTTACATATTTAATACAACCGTTCCTCAGAAATTTTTTAAATTATATTTTTTGTTTAATTACAAGATCCAACCTCTTTAAAATTGAAGTAATATCAGCATCTTCTACCAATTTACAAAGCTTTAAAATACTGTATATACATGTATGTATAGTTAGTTAGTCGTTACTACCATTCACTAAAAAAATTCTATCAAATTTTTTTTAAACTTACAATTGACATATTGGCACAAACAAATTTAAATAATGTAGTGATCTTAATCCTAATATAAATATATAATAACGAAACTGATCTATGCATATTAAATACGTAGGCGAAAAACTAAAACTTGTTGAAAACTACTGAGGATTTTAAAATTACTTTAACATTACGTGGAACAATTTTATCTTAATTATTTCAAATAACTCAAACATATGATTACATAAAAAAATTAATTTATTGTGTAAATACTTTAATGAATTTTAATTTTGACTGAAATACAAATTTTTTTTTATTTAAAATAAATAAAAAAAAAATTTGCACATTCTATTACATGGTTATTTTTTACTGATTCTATTTCATACATTATTTATGTTATACTACCATACATTTTTACAATAAAGAGTAAATAGAATGGAAACCCATTTATATCTAATTTATAAATTTTCTCAATATTTTAAAATAATTATGGTACACTTCAATATTAACAAATATTTCCACATATTATTTCTATATTTTTTAAAATGATAATAATACAAATAATTTTTATCTATAATTTAAAACAATGGAAGATAATTATATAAAATTTAAAAATTAATATATGATATAGTGATTAAATTACAGAAAATTATAAATTTAAAAATTACAATAAAAAGTGAAAATAAACACACATAAGATCCATCGAAATTATATCATTATAAATTAAAATAAATAATTACAAAACTTGTAATAAATGTAATTTAAAAAAGTTCTTTAACATTTACAATCATTTAACCACTTTTTTAATTTTAGAGATAACATAAAAAAGAATTCTTTGGGTGTGCATTAAATGAAATATTAAAATATAGAATTTTTAATAACATACTGGTGACACTTCGAAATTTATATTTCCTTTATTCTGTAAAGGAAATAAAATTTTTTTTTTAAATTAGTAACTTACAATCAGAAAACAGTGAAAACATAAAACAAAAAACTATAATCTGTTATTACTATTTAACTTAAAAATAATTATTATAAAGTGAAATTAAAAAAATAGTAGGAATATGATGTAAAAATATTAAATTTAATTTAGTTGATTCGGATAATTAGTCGTATTATTTATCAAATTTTTTGTTTGATAATAAAATCATTACTTTTTTAATTGTAACTTTAATATAATTCTTTTTCAATATTATTTGTCAGATTTAATTTTATTTATTTTTTATATTACATTCCACATTCCAGTGTTGGAAACATGTCAAAAATGTAGAAATATTGTTTTTTATTTAATAATTAAAATATATGTATAAAATTTAAAAAAAAACTTTTTTTAAAAAATTTTATTAGAACTATTTCTCTTGTGTAGAATTTTAGATATTTATATTTTGCCATTTACTATACACGTTGAAAATTTTGAGTACTAAATTTTTTTATTAATATGTGTAATCGTATATTTATTTTTTAAATAAATAAATTTTTAAATAAATATACGATTATATAAGGTGTCTATATAATCTTTGACTTTTTCAACAAATAAACCATGAAAGAAAACATGAAAGAATTGTACAACCCAAGTACATAAAATTAATTGAAAATAGATCTTGTTGAAAGTAAAATATACATACATTATACATATATTTTGAGAAATATTCTTCACCAATTTTGTTATTGAAAATTATAATACATAAATTATATAAACGTTACAGTTTTTTAACATTCTTAATACAAAACTAATAAATATATTGATAAATAAAAGATTGTCATCAAAATAAAGCATTGTATAATTGAAGATAGCATATAATTTTGTTTTATTTTCTATTATATAAAAAATATAAATGAATATCGAAGTATACGAAGAATATATAAGAAAAAACATAAATAAATTGATAGTTTATAACTTTAAATTGTTAATAATTACTCCATAAAATTCATTAAAATATTTAATTTAAATTCATTAATTATAAATATCTTATAAAACAATATTTTTAAAATTATTATTCTGCATCAATGTAAAAAAAAGGAACAACTTCTTTATTTGTATCTATCTTGAATAAGGGTTAAGTACCATCTTGACATTTTAATTTTTCTCTTTTTAGCATCGTTTTGACCAAAATTTTTTCGTATATATGTATATGCATTTATTGTTTTTTTTTACTGTTCTTAATTATGACTATGTAGGTATAACCTCATTTATCATTTATCATAATAACATTAAAAAAACTTTTTTTTAAAGCAATCCTATTTTTGTTTAAAAATAATCTATCTAAAAAAGTTTGAAACTATTAAGGTTTCAGTAATACTTAATTTAAAACTTTTTTTTATACCAATTAAAGTATATTTAATTTAAAAAAAAAGAAAAAAATGGTGGAGTGTCCAGGCAACGTTTGTTTAAATAATTATTTGTTACGCAAAAGGTTTAAATTGTGTATACTTAAATCTACATTTACAGCTAATATGTAAGAAATGAAGTTGTTTAAGAATTCAGGAATAGTTTCAAAATTTTACTTTCTGTAAAAGTCATAATATATTCAAAACAATTGAATGAATAGTTACTAAAATTGAAATTATAAACTATGATTAGAATATATTTAATGAGTATTATGAAAAATATAAATGATATAGCAAAATCTTTTACAATTATAATATTAATGGATTAATTTAATTGCAAAACCTTCAGTAACAATATTTTTTTTATTCAAATATATTAAAAATTATACAATTAATTTAAAAAAAAAAATATATTATTTATTATAATTATTTTATTAATCTTTATTTAAAAAAATTGCGATTGTAACAAAATTATTGGACTATCTTGTTTCACATACTTGATTTTAATTATATCACATTACGCATGCGCTTTACATGAAGGCTCAAATCACAACTATCCATAATAAAAAAAATGCACTGGTAATACCAACTAACTTGTATTATAATATTTATCTATATGGTGTTAGAAATATTACGAATTAGATGTGTTCATAAATTTTTCTTGGAAAAAATACGAAATTGTTTCAAAGTGTAGGCTCCATCCTGATGTTAATAATGGATATTAATGTAGATTATTTATTTAGACACAAAAAATGCTTTATTATACAACTTTTTTAATAAAATAAAATTACTATATTACAAATAAAATTAAATGCCATAATACATTGCGTTCACAAATTTTTAATAAATTTTAAACAAAATGTATTATGATTTTATATTTATTAAATTTTGTCAACTACTTACTTCACATTAAAATTTATCTAGCATAAAATCAAAATTTTTGTGTAAATATTATGTTGTAAATAACAACAATGAATAGTAATGAAAAATTTTCTTTTATCATTAACACGAAAAAATGATTATGAATTATAATATCAAATTGTATAATAATTCCTTAGACAAGTTTGAATAAAGAAAGTCATCAATATAATATAAATATTTTGAATAAATTCATAATTTTTAGTTTTAGAGTGTTTAGAATCATTAAACTATCTTGCATTTTAAATGATTATTTGCTATTCTCATCAGGTACTAGCTCCATATATAAAAATAAGTCTTTTGTAAGCGTATTGCCAGAGTGTTACTGATTAAACTAGTTCAAGGTTATCGAAAGTCTTGTGAAAAGTTATATCAATGGTAAAATCCGGTCAGTACAATTTAAAGGCACGCTTCTATCCTATATCGACCCTGACCAGAATTCTACATGCTCAAATGATGTAATAGGATGTACAGATACAGTATATCGAATTATTTTATAAATAACACAAAAATAAAAAATAGAAAACGTACAAACCATATATGATAAATATTCTATTTAAGTTTATTTATTTCATAGAACGATTTTTTATTACTCTTACGGTGATAGAACTAAAAATATTGTCTGAAAACAAAAATAAAAAAATACAATATATATATAATTTTATATTAACTTGTAAATGTTTTTCAATTATAATAATAAATCTTTTATGATTTAATTTTTTTTTAACTATACTTTCAGTCTTTTATTTACGCATATTTTTTATATACATTTATTGCAAAAAAGAAAATTAATCACAAACAATTTATTTAAATAGTAGAGAACATGTGTAAAGAATAAATATAGTTTATATATTAAAAATAATTACATACACGCTTGTTTAGTGTTTTAATATTATTATTATTATTATTATTATTATTATATATAATGTTTACTACTTAAATTTTATGTATTAAATATTTTTTTTTATACATTACTTATAGTTTTGATAGATATAAATAAAAATAATATATAAATAAAATTAAATTATTATACAAAGAATGAAATGAAAAAATTGTACAACTTAAAATAGAATTTTAAATATCGATACATTTTTTAATTCATTTCAAGAAAGAAATATTGTTACATTGAAACTTTATTAATACAAAATTGTTGTAAATGTGAAGAAAGAAATTTTTTTCCCAAATATCCTATTTTATACCAGTATTTAATAAATTTGAAAAAGAATCAAAATATTTTTTTTTATTTAAATAAATAAAAAAATTATAAATTATTTTTCAATTTTCTAATGGAAAATGATCTTTGCGATTATCAAGAATAATTATTTTTAAATCAAATAATCCATGATATTGTATATTCAATATACAATTTCTTGAGTTATTTAAAATTTTGTATGTTCACATTAACTTAAATCTTTTTTAATTTATCCATAGTTAGTAAATGCAGAATTAGTTATATTTATCATTTGTAAACTAATATAAATAAAGTTTTTTATTGTTTAAAAAGTTTTAGCATAAATTTTTTTTATGTAATTTATTTATAAATCATTATTTTACTTGTTTTTTATTTATCTTACTCTTATTATTATTTTTTGCAAAATTTGACTAAGAAATCAATAATAATGATAATAAATTATTTAAATTTGAGGAAAGGGGAAGAATGAACAAGTAAAAGAAAAAAGTAAAGGTAAGGGTAAAGTTGTAAGAATATTAGTTTCTAAATAAAATATATGATTGGATATACAATTAAAAATGTAAAGATTTACTGATATGGCATAAAAATCCCGTGCTATTCAGGAGAAAAATCTCACTTGAATAGCTTATCGTATAGTAATAAATATGAGCGTGTATTCATACAGCTTGAACTATGAAAAACTGCTTCAATCAATTTTCTTAGGGACATAAGGGTCAAATTATTTCTTAAAGTCTTCTTCTTTAGTAATTAAAAAAACAATTACAGTCCGAAGTAATTTTCTCTTTTAACAATTTAAGTTATTTTTTAATTATATGTTTGAACTAATTAATTTATTTAATAATAATTATCATTTGTTAATAAAGGGTAATAAATTTTACATCAATCATTTATTTATATATATATATAAAATAACACACCTAGAAAGATTTTTTTTTATATAAGCAGTCTGATCTGTTCTCATATACTGTTAAATACACGCATAAAAATCGGGCTGAAAAATTCGTAGGCTTACATAGTAAAACAAATTTTTTGGGTAAAATTCAATACTATCGTTCGATATAATTACTTTCAAAGTCAATATAACGATTAAAGGGGTTAGATAATTTTCTTCATATATTATATATATTTATTTATATAATATGTTTGCTTCTGATAGTATTTTTTTTTAAATCAAATACATGTGAAACATTTTATATTCTTATATATTTTTCTTTGAGTCACCTAGTTATACGCAATCGTATTAAATGTTTACCTATAATTTCTTTTATTTTTATTCTCTTTTATTTAAATTATTATTTTTTAAATTAAAATACGTATTTAATGCAGTAATTTCTGTATGATTAACGTTATTATTTGTTAAATTTAGTCCACAGTCACCCTTCAATTTCTAAATTTCTTTTGATAATTTCTTATTAGTTGAACTATTGAATGCATAATAAACATCTTCATCTTAGGCAGCTGTATTTTTATTTCAATTTTTATTGAATAGATTCTTGATGTTACATAATAAAGCTATGTACCCTCATTGTCAGTATCTATAAAATTTTCAAATGTAAAGTTTATTGTTTTTATTCTTATTACCATCACATGATACTTTTTCTATTAAATTTTCATGGTTTTTCAAAATTATCTTTGATTTTCTTTTTAATTTCCTATTAATTTATATAGTCATTGTGTTTATCTATTTCTTACTCCGTGCTTTTTATAGTCTTGAATCACTTTTTTTTTAAATTTTTATCTTTGATATCAATATTTACTATTAATTCGTGACAATACAAGACAGATACAAGAAAGTCTTAGTTTATCTCCGGGTATCTTTGACACCAAAGTGGAGCTGACCTAACTAATCAAACAGAATCCTAATTTAAAAGTTGATTCCTATTAGATCACAAGAGAAAGATTGTTATTGTTATAAAAATGATCATATAAATTATCAAACATACAAACAAGTCAAATTCAACCATTTTTCGCTTACGCTTGACTCTAAAAAATTCTGGAGCAAAATTCTAACCTTGATTATAGTGAAACTCTATGGAGTGAACAATAAAATAAGAAGAAAAAAATAAAAGGAATCCCCCTGGTGGAACTTTAAAATAAAACAGCTACATAAACAAATCAGGAATAGATCGTACAAAAAAGACTGAAGATCAAGATAAATTCAACGTGGGTAGAAGGGCATATAAAGTCATTGTAGGAGTAGAGAAGTTATTGTGAATGAATGCAAGATGTCACTAATACCGCCAGGATCCTTCGTACACTTCAGGATCTTTCCACAAACAGCTACAATTTTTAAAAAATGAATAAAGAGAATAGATGAGAAGCATAGAAAAAATACTTTTTAACTTTAATTTTTGTTCACTTTCTGGACTTTAGTTTGGACTCAGACAACGACAATACGATGATTGAGGAAAAAGAGAAATGACTGAGATGTTCAAAATACCTCATTAACTCAGCGAAAGTCAAATGAGCCCTATAGTACTTTAAACGTTTCAAAACAGCAGGATCATACGAAATCATTTTAGCTGTTATACGAAGAGGAGAAAAGTTGTATAAGGTATTAATTAGTTTATTTAGATCCAGTTTAGCTACTAAATATATCTCGAAATCCTGGAGGACGGTTAAAGTTGTGTTCATGCTTAAACCATGAAGAACTCAGCATAGTTCTTTCAAGGACTTTAGGCTCCTTTATCTAACATTTTTAATGTTTAAACTAATGAAAAAATTATTTTACAGCTGTATCAAGAATAAAATACTAAAGAATAAGCCACTGTATCATACATAACATAATTATCTACGGGGAAAGTCTATTGATAATGTACTGATAGAAGCAGTTAAATTCATATCAAATTAATAATCATATAAAGAATCTGAATAATCAAGGCATGGTTTTGGCTACAATAATGGAAATTGAGGATACTTTAGACTGTTCTATACAGGAGGCTACACATAATGTACTAGAGACTAGGGATATTCACCCACATTCAAAAATTGGATCTGGAAGGAAGGTCTTAGCTCCAGAAGTATGTTAATTAAAAAGAAGAAAGTCACCATCATTGAAAAGATCAGTAAAGGCCAAACTCGAAAAGACGAAAGTCAATTACCCATTGAACACAATTAATATTAAGAAAAACAGTAGGTGGTACTAGACAGGAAGTAAAACTATCGAACATTTTCTCTGCCACTACTTGGCTTTCGTGCTACTAAGTACAATATATTCATCAAGCATATATAAAATATTAAATAAAATAATAATATAGAATAAATTGAATAAGAACAATGAATTCTTACATAATTCAATCAAATAATATTGAGGAAATTAAACTTTTGATTAATTCCACTCCACCTGTGAGTCTTAATAGTAATAGCAATACATATTTATAATAATTTATCATAAGAACATTAATACATATTAAAAAATTTTCCAGTGAAACAAAGCTAATTATCATAGATTGAGAAATTGAAATTTATTGTCAATACCAAAAACCAAATTGCACATTTAAATTTGCATTCAATGATATTGAAATAATAAATGCAGAATTTAAGTAAATCAATCATGTAATTTTCAGAGTTAGAATGGATTCCCTTCATTATATATTAGTAAGTGACAATTAAGTTTCTATCGGATGTCTGAAATATAACACTTATTTGATTGTCGACGACGTTTCGACGAGCAAACTCTTGTCATCTTAAGGCTTTTATAAAATTACAATAATTATACATTAAATTAAACAATTACAATATAAATATATAGACTAATTCATAGAATATAGTACAAGTTATACATATTTACCTCGATAGTGTTTTTGAAGATACTTTCGTGCAAATTTCTTCGACATAGCATCAAGTTTAAATGTACCAAGGGAATATTTACGTTTATTAATAAACAATCATCTGAATATTTCGTTATCAGTCTAGTCAGATTTTTGTACTATGTATTTTTTGGAAGCTTACAGCTTAGACGACTGCATGCTATATGAGTCGGCTAATCACGCTCTCCCTAGCGTCACCGACGATGCACAGATAGATCAATATCGATATATGCACATCGACCATGCCGTCATTATTCAAACTGCATTTCGAGTGATCCAGTCCATAAGTGAGCCATCTTGAAAGCCGGTGAAAAGCGCGGAAAAGATGCTCGTTGTGTTTTTACTTATACATGAGTTTTTAATGTGATTTTTATAAACTGAAATGCTTCATTGCGTGGTGGTGTAGAGATGAGAGTCGACGCATAAGTAAAATTAAGAATCAGCGGAATCTCAAATCCTCAGAGTGGAAAAAAACAAAGAACAAGTCCAAGACGAACTACCTGCACCATCACAAAAGTACCCGTCTTTCTTCAAAATCCAAAAGTATTTAACACAGCTGTATCCTTCTCTCTGTTTATCGTATATAACAACAATATAAAACTGAACAAGAACAAAAATAACAAATAGAAAACTGCAGGCGTTGCCTATAATATAAATTGTACAGATTACAATGCAATTTACATACACGAAACGGAATAAATTGATGAAATAAACAAAAAAAAAAAAAAAAACGCATTTTCGAGCATAAAAAAACAAAATAACTTGAACTTTACTATACAAATTCACTCGCAAAGCAACGAACATATGATCGATAGAACAATATCAAAATCCTAGATAGAGAACAGAATTACAGAAAGCGCTAAATTTCGGAAAAGCTGCACATTTAGATAAACCTATATACGGTAAACAAACAGGACATACATGTGTTAAATACAATTAAACACATCTGACCAGACTAATAACGAAATATACAGCTGACTGTATGTAAATAAATATAAGCATTCCCACGATATATTTAAACTTGACGTCAACACAAGTTGTATCTTAACCATAAATATAGAAATTTAAATTAAAAATAATTCATATTTAATTTTACAATCTTTTTTCGATTTGATTGAACTTAAGAAAATGTTTGATAACCCTATAAAAAATAATACAAGATCTATCTAAATAATCTATCTAAATAATACAAGATCTCGAGTATAATATGTAAAAATTTAAACTATAAAAATTAAACTGCAAAAAAATTATTGATTTTATTGAATTTTTCTTGTTGATTACCATATTTAAAGTTTTTTATCATGGCGAATAACATATATTTATAAATAAAAAATATTTTTAATAAATATTTGTGTTTTTTCTATGAGTATATATAGAGAGTTAAATGATAAACTTATTTTTTCGATAGCACTCAGAAGGGAAGGGAGTCGAGTTTTAATTTTTAAAAGATGTACCAACAATAATTACTTGAAGTTATAAGTACTAACGGGCATCACCTAAATACATTATGTGATTGATTAAGTCATTAAAAAGTTATATATTAAATATTGGTTGAAGGTTAACTTCGGTCAATTTGTCTTTTAATACGATTACTGTTGGTAACTGTATGTTTATTTGAGTTTCAAGACATTACTGGAAAGAATTACTTTTATTCATCATTAAATGGTAAAGTCCAAGGTCGTGTTCTGAACTCTTTAAACATACTTGTAGACATCCGTAACATTTGGATACTATATATGTGACTGATTTGGTATACAATATTGGTGGATATCTTATAAAAAATCAAATACGTCTTTTCATTGCTTTTTATCTATAAATTGTATTTATAATAGTATTCCCACTATAAAAAGTTTTAAACATTCAAGCTTTTTGGTTTTATCTATTAAAGTTTTCTTATTTTGTACACAATAATGACCACTATTATTAAAAAATATAGTTAAATAATATGTAAAAATGATAATCGTTTAATTAAAAAATTAGAAAAAAAATTATCGTCAAATTTATGCATTTTAATTGCACATTAAATTTTTTTATATGTAACCAAAAAAAAGAAAATTTCATATAAATTATTTTCATTGACAAAAGCTCTTATAATATAATAATTAAAAAAAATTTCCACAACAACTTAAATATTTGTTTAAATAAAACAAAAATTATCCGTATAAATATTATAAATACTAATTTAATTTTTTCAACTAAAGTTCTATTTAGTTTTTTTAATATAACATCTTCAGTTACTTTATTATTTAAAACTCGATTAAATTTTAATTGTAACAATAGTAAAACAAATTTCTGTACTTTGTTAAGCATAAAATACGAAATAGTATCATTTACCTGTTTAACAGCAATTAATGAAGATTTTACTTTGTCCTTAAGAATTTCAATCATAGATAATTTTAAGATCTTCATTTTTCGTCATTTTTGTCAACCATCTTAGACTTTAAATACAAAGCTTTTTCGAGTAATTCTGCAAACGTTTGACTACGCAAAATAAAATCTTCTACATTTTCATTGGATGCAACAGAAAACCATTGATTTGTTTCTGATAATTTTTGAATTTCTACAACATGATTTATAACAAATATTTATAGAATATAAGAGTCTTTTTTCAATCAATTTAAAGTAATAGTTGAATCTTAAAAATATGTTATTTTATTATGATTTAAAATTTAATCACATTATAATTGTTCGGGGCGAAATACGCGTATTATTTTTACAAATACTGTAGCCCATGAATTATACGAAAAAATTTATTACATCAGTTATGTGATATTTCTTGCATAAACTTATTGAAGTAACATTAAGTTAATAGAAATAAATGGTTATGAATTAATTTTAATACTTAATGGTTGAGTTTTAAATAAATGTTTTAATATTTACAACTACAAAAGCGCGAAAGATTATATCGTGGTGGTTAGAGACATAATTCTTACTTTATAATTCGCTCAGCACATTATCTCTTGTTTTCGTTAAATAGATATCAAAGTACAAACTTAAATGGTTTAATATTTTACATTTCTAATATTCTAAGATTTTTCCCAATTGATGATCATACATCTTCGCCAAAAGTTACAAATTTATTTCTCCGATATGCATATCAATTGCTTTATTAGCATCGCCGCTGACAGATTTTATTTGTGTCGTCTGTATACCTGAATGCATATGATCCAGTAAGGTTCCACCCACTTATTCATACAACGGACCACCTGAAGCAAGTTTACAGTTAAACACTAATATATTTCATTAAGTCAATTGATAACATTTCTTTATAATTTTCAAATTCTTAAAGCACTACTATTATTCACGGTGGCATGTGCGAATTTGCATACATTAGTTTTAATTAATGTATACTAGTAGTTTAATATCGCAAAAATACATATGTACTCTAGGTCTTTCACTTGCGTAGAAATCGTGAAACTATATTTTTTTTTAATTAAATAATTTTATTTAGTGTAAAATGTTAAAATTTTTAATTTAAATTATTTTTATCGAAAATTATACCATTTACTATTAGTTACACTATTTGATTGCTGAGATTCCCGTGTTCATCGATTAATATTAAGCTTAACTGACAGATGGAACAAGACCTAATTTCTGTTGTGCTGAAGTAAAATTTTACGATGAGCTTATTAATATAGATGATATTTGAAAGACTGGGTTTTTTATATTAAAGTCAATTACGTAGTTAAAAGTGTCCTATTTACTAAGCTTCAACACACCTTGTTTAATCCAGATAAAGTATATACTTAATCACTTATTATAATTACTTACTTTCATAATTATTTCATATATCTATATATATATATTTCATAAGTAGTATATCTTATTTACATATAAAATTACTTTCACGATTATATTTATAATTTTTAAATTTACACTTCATTGGTTCCATAAGTCGACAGCCAGATTTTCATTATAATAATTTTCATTTGAAAAAAAAACTATTTATTTATTTAAATAATGTTTTAAATTGATGAAAATTAATTTTTCACAAATATTATAACAATATTTTTCTTACAATATAATCAAATCGATTGAACCCAATGGAAAAATCAATTATAAAATCAGTTATAAAACATTACATTTTGTAATACGAATGTATTGTTACGTATTTAATTTATCGTATATATAATTGTAATTATAAAAATATATTTCGTTCTAAATAAAAGTATCTACCGAAGTTAAAGTGGTCAAATTACTCTAACCTTTTCGAGAATCGAATTAAATTATTAAACAATAACGATTATTGACGAGTTGGATATTATTCCCAATCAATTGAATGAAAGAGCTTAATAATATGTAATATAAAAAGTGGACTCTGCCATGCGATCTATTTTTTTTGTTAAAAGATACTCAAGTTGTATATCTTTTGTATAAATTATAAATTACTTGACATTCATTCCTCCGAATAATTTCATGTTTACTCTTAGTTCATTTAATTTTTTTAATTTTAAATTATGTTTAATTTTACTTTGTCATAGCTTCATTCATTCTATGGATCTAATAGTTAAATATTTTTCGATGATTACAACGACTCCTTATTTAAATATTAAATAGACAATGATCAACTACGGCCGGTAATTACAAATTATATTTTATTTGCAAAACTGCTGTGTTTTAATTCTATTATCGTATCAACTTTTAAATTCGTGAAAATTATCAGTTGCCTTGAGCCTGAAAATAGGATGTTTTATTGCAACTTTAAGTTTTTTGGAAGTATTACTCTGATAAAATTATATTAAGAATAACCGCCAAAAAGAACTCAATTATTTATTATATGAATCCAATATATTTATAATTCAATATTGAACATAGATATTGCTTGAAAATAATTGTGTATGCTCACAATGGTATTTATCAACTATTATTATTATTTATTTAATATCTCTTTAACATTTATACATTAGCACTTTGTTCGTTGCATTACTTGCATTGTAATTAATTTTGTTTTGTGACACCATTTATAGAAAAAAATAAAGTAAAGAATTATGTTTTTGGCAAAATTTTACATTCAGAACTACAGAATTTATTTGTTCAATAATTATCATAAAAATAATTTAAGCACAACTCTTTATTTTGGACAAAATTAAAGTACTCAATTTAATAAAATCTGCATCAATAAAAAATTTTGATGATTACTTTACTAATAAAATTAATGTGATTTTTTGGAATTATATTATCATTAGGATTTATATTATTATTTTTGCATTCACTTTTTTTTAAAGATTTCGTTATTAACTAAATATTATTATAGATTCATTTTCTAAACTTATTTTCCATGTTTGATGCGTATCATTATGTCATAATTCGTAGAAGCATCGAGTCCGAAATAAGCATCCATTTATCTATACGATCTCATAACCATTTTAAGTCCTTAAATTTTTTTCATTTAATCTTAGCTTTGGAGGGGAGTCCTTAAATGTCAGTATTATCGTTTTACGTATATTTTCGCATTTTTGTTTATTTAATTTTCATATTACTTCGCAATTCTTATAAAAACTATTTAAAGGGTCTAAAATCGATATTGTCTTTCGGTAAAAATATTATTTTAACAAGTAAAACTTATTATTTTCTAGAATAATACTATTAACATTAATAATAATACTACTAATAATATTAATCAATTTTTGAACCTTTGATTTATTCGTAAATGTTTCAATTTCCATTTACACAATTTGAAGATATATGTAACTCTCTTTTAATTTTTCTTGACACGTTTAAATATTGAATCTATCTATCTCAGGTATCTTCATAAAAAAATTTAGAAAACATATGATGTTTCGTTTCTTATTGTTCAACTTTTTATTCTTAAAAAAAAAAAATTAAAATCTTTCAAAAAAAATCTTATAGAATAAAATCGAAAAAATTGTTTTAAGTAATTAATAAAATAATTAATGAATTTTTTATAATAAGAAAGTACAATTGTGACCGAAAACTGAAAAACTACGTATTGAATTTTAATAGATTTCTGTCAATTGAACTTTGAAATATTTACAACGATAGCTAGTTATTCACATTCAAATATAAATACTTCATGTTGATTTATATAGTGCATTACTATCAATGCTGGAGTAAGATTTTCTCTTACTTAAATATCAATTTTCTTACGTTGTGATATTTATCTCTAACTAAAATAATAACTCCATCATGAAGTTCCTCAATCTTGATGCCTCAACCACCCCAATTTCGCTGTTGCCTCGTAAGTCATCTTAATAATAATAATCCTTATCTATAGGTCTGAGATTCAGTCATTTTAATGTGAAATATCTCACGGGTCATATTGAGATGATAAGAAATTTCTTGTCCACTCATCCTTATTATCAAGTAATAGCTGTCACCGACACCCGGTTTGATGCTTAGGTAACAGACAGCATTGTGCAATCAAACGATTTTAAGCTATTTAGCAGACATGGAAATACAAATAGTGGGAAAATGGCCTACATTCGGCTCTACATATACAACTCATTTAAAACTGCTGGTATCAATTCTTTAGATTGAATATGAACAGGGAAAACTGGTAAACATAAATATCTATTCTATGAGGTATCTGCGGCTGGCATTACCTCAATCTTCATTGCAGCTATCTATCGTCCGCCAAACTTACCTTTTTTACTTGGTTTGAACCTTATTCATCACCTTGTTTTTTATGTACATAATTATTCGACCAAGGCAATATTGAGTAATTTCAATGCGGACCTGCTCTTCAGTAGTGAGAATGTCAAATTTATTGGCACTCTTATTGAAGAGTACTCTCTTCTCTCTGTCTCCTATGATGCAATGCATCAAAAAGATAATGCCAATATGTGATTGGACCTATGATTAATAGACATACACAATATCCTGCTAGATTACTGGAAGACTGACGTACTCTTTAACTATCAAGACCTCATAACAGCCACACTGTACATATTGATGCCAATCTACACACCAAGCACTTGTATATACCGAGACTACAATGCAATTGATGCTGCAAACCTAGTAAACTTTCTCAGTAGTAAAAACTTATCACCTCGATTCTCAGCAACAATAGAGACTTGCATTTCAACACTATGATCATATCTTACTGAAGCTATCTTTAAGTTTTCTCCACTAAAGCTCGTAACTCATGTACGGAAGTGATATCCTTGTGTTACTGCGGACTTAAACAACTTACTAAAGGAACGAAATAGACTGTTCAGTCGTTTTCACCGCTCTCGCCTACCTTCACACTTACATCTATATAGAGACGCACGTGATATAGCACACTCCAAAATTGAGAAGGCGAAACAGACATATTATTTAGCTCGCTTTTTATCTCTTATCGACCCTAACGCCATATAGAAAGAGTTGTAAAACGTTGGCCTAACAAAGTAACTCATCTCCTTTAATCATCCTTTTTTCACAGCTAATGAGCTCAATAAGCATTTTAGTAGTGTTTTCTATAACCCTGACGTCCCTACTATTTTTGAGCGATGATATCCCACAGGTAGTAATAAAAAAGCACTACCTGCTGTTGCAGCAATCATCCAGAAAATCTTCAACTTATTTCTCCGTGAATTTCGTTTCCCTTCGCTCTGAAAAAGGTCAATATTATGTACCTTGAGCAAGTTAAACATGCCAGATACTCTCACGGACTATAGCCCTATATTTCTCCTTTGCTTCTTACCCTAAGCCTTGGAGTGGCTAGTATATAAGTAGCTGTTATGCTATCTTGAAACTCGGATGTTTTCAGATCCTCTCAAATGGGCTTATGTACTGAATACTCCACACAAACTGTACAACTTAAACTAACTGACGACATTAGATGTGACATCAGCAGGATACAAAGCCTTGAGGTAGTGATTGATTCCATGCTTAATTGGAAAGAGCACGTCTCATATATGTGCAAAAAAGCACACTCCGCAATGTATCAATTATATTTTTTCAGGCGAAGCACTGATCCTAGGGTTTCCAAACATCTCATTCTCACTTTACTATTTTCTATCCTCGACTTTTGTTCCCTCGTATATTGTGATGTCAGTGATGAACTATACCTAAAACTGCAACGAGTAGTCAACACAAGAATACGGTATAACTATGGTATAAAAAAGGGACGAACACATCTCACCTTACAGATGTGAGCTACTGGGGTCGCTATTGCTAAACGTAAGCAGTAGTTTGCTATCACTCTCTTATAGAAACTCATAAACCACAGTACTTCTGGGTACCTCCTTGACTTTTTCCACTTTAAAGTATCTATTCGCCCTGTAAGAGGAGATGTGACACCTCTGGATACCTCCCCCTCCCCTTTCGACACAGACCCAAAAGAGGTCCTTTTACATCAACATCATCTTTGAAACTCTTTACCTCTTAGCTTAAGAAGTATCACTGATGTAGATGACTTCAAATCTCGAGCACGTATACATCTACCTACTGAAGAGAGCAGAAGTGCTTAGATGTAGCATACACATATAAATTCTAGTGCTGCTTCACATTGTTATTCTATATTAATCTTTATCTTATTTATTTTATTATCTATATAATTTAATCTTATTTTGTATGTGTTATACTAATGTTCTTAGTTTATAACATATATATTATATTTTCATATATATTTTATGTACTCGATACTTATTTCGTTACCTGATTTGTAATTTATGTACAATACAATCTACAATAACAAATATTCATTAATTAATCTAATCTATATATATGTATATGTGTACGTATTCAGGAGTTTATATATAGTATAAGTATATTTACAGGATGTGTTATAAAAATTTAGAGATTGAATTTATTATGATTTGACTATTTGTCCTAGTATTTTCAAAAAAATTGAAAAATATACAAGATATTTTTTCTATTTTTTCTTTTTTATGATCAGCAGGAGCGATAAGGTTTGCGTTTTTAATTTTACAATAAAACATATTCGTTGCAAAAAGTGTCGGTGCGGCTACGTATGCGCCCCCAAAGCTTCCAGCGAGGATAAACCACCATATTGACTCGCAAATGGTACCCGTCCTTTTCCTACTGTTCACTATTACGTATCAGCAAATCCTTTAACCACTTCGGATATTCTCAATTGAGTCAGCACCGCCCTCGGACAACTTATGTTTTTGTGTCGGTCCATTCTTAAAAAGATTAATCTTTGCGATTAATCCTTCTTACTCATTGCTACAAGTTTTCTGTAGCAAGGTGTAAGAGTGCGTACGCTGCAATTTTACACCTGCAACCGACACCCTTTCTGCGTAACATTTTTTTCGTCCCTTCCAAATTCGGTCGCATAAGTCGGTTTATTTGTAGTTATTAAATTTGCGAAGATTCGAAATAAAAGTTTTAAAATCTATTTGAAATTTTCCGTGCCTGTAAATTTCGTTAAATAATTATTTCAATATAATTATTCAAAATTTCAAACAGCTAAGGACCCCGTGTATTTTTATTATTTCATTCTAGCTTTAAATTACTTTCATGTCAGCTCACTATTAAATTAATTTCATTTAACTTGTAAATATTTCTGCACTAATTGTATCTTCTCTTGTTTGTTTTGTTAATGAAAGCTGAACAACATTAAAAGGAGACCGCTTCAGTGAATTATTAAACCTAATTTATGTATTTTTATCGACTTCGTCAATGAGCAACATTCTAAACCCCTTGCAGAGCAGCTGTCACTTATCCCGGAGTTCTCTCTTTCTGTTTTTTTCAACAAACCCTCGACTCTCTCCTTTACCCGTAAAGACGGAACGGAACTATCTCGTTACAATCTTATAACCCAGTACAATATAACTTTTAGTGAAACAACGCTACATGGTACATATTTTATGTGTGCTTTAAGAAAAACACTGTGAAGACTTTTAAATGTAAAAAAATATTTTTAAGGGTAATTGTATATAAATGTTAATAAATTCAGAGTTTCATTCATTGCCCTGAAACATAAATGATGGTTTGAATTCAATGTTTTGTGTGCAAGCTAATTGGTATCGGTTTGGGTTTTTTCGGCATTAAAAACGGAGCGGCATTATATCAGTGATCTTTTGCCGCCTCTCCTTGAAAGTTTTATACTAATTTTCTTATTGTGATTCATCTATACTTATGTTTAAAAACTTTTTTTAACATTTAAAAGTCTCCACAGTGTTTACCCATCCGCACACAAAAGTTTATCGCGTATAGTTTTTTCACAACACACTTCATCACACCTTGCTGTATGATTGAAAAACACGTTTCAAATGAAAATAAATGCTGCTTCCAATCTAATAAAAACAAAAAAAAAAGGAAAAATATAAAAAGCATCCCGTATATATTTTTACTTTTCCGAAAACACTGAGCCATATAGTTGAGTCATCCCAAATACAGCCTCGATACATGTATAACACATCCTATGTGCAAAAATTTATTTCAATTCATTAAATTCAAAGCTACCAAATTATATTAAATTATCATTCAATAAATGTTATTGCTTTTGATTCAATCATATCATGAATAGATAAAATTTTCACTAGATTAAAATATTTAAAACAATTTAAAAATATTCCATCATAATAATTATAATGTAGTACATAATTTCAATTAAAAATGTAATTTAGGGATTTAGAGATAACAATTCAAAGGCTAATTTTTAATTATATTTAAAATACATGTATATATTTATAAAATATTTGTCATCTTGAAAAAGTAAACAAAATAATTTAAAAAAGTAAAATTTCATTTCTTATAATAACAGCAAATATATTTAAAGGGATTTATAAATTATATATTAACATTTTTTTTTATAAATTTTTATAAAGAATTTACATATTCAGCATACTTTTATTTGTGAATATTTTTTTTAATATTATTGAAATAAATATTATAATTTTGAATTAAACAAATATAATCAATTTTTGAAATTTAAAGTAATTATCGAAATTGTCATCGGAAAATTAGAATTTTTCTTTATAATATCGCTTATAAATTTATAAATTAAAAAATTGATTAACGTTTAAAATAATTACTAGTTTTATAAACGTATTTTTCAGAGACAATTGAAATTATAGTTTAATGAAGCAATTGTATATTGTCTTATTTATGTTAGCACAATATTATGGTTATATTTGCACATAAGTACAGAAAAAAAACATTACGAATTAATTAAATGTAAGATCGTAAAAATAAAACTCACCTGAAATAGATAATTAAGTACAATTGTAAGTGTACTTTTTTTTTCTTCTATTCCATCGATGCACAATGTTGATATGCAATAGTTTGCTTCAAACTTTTCTATTTTTTCCTATTCTTTAATACACACACACGCATTCTCTCTGTCTCTCTGTCTCTCTCTCTCTCTCTCTCTCTCTCTCTTTCTTTCATT
Organism: Eupristina koningsbergeri; assembly: GCA_018907245.1. NCBI lineage: Eukaryota > Metazoa > Arthropoda > Insecta > Hymenoptera > Agaonidae > Eupristina > Eupristina koningsbergeri. Next base: position 358,415 of record JACCHV010000044.1, read on the forward strand.
TTCTCTACTACTCCTTTCTTCTTCTTGTATTATATTCATAAAAAATTATAAACTGTTATAAGCACAGATATTAATTCTTAAAAAAATTATTTCATAATATTTTTTTCTTTTCTTTTTATTATTCTAGGCAAGTGCTGCACATTTTGTAACCAAATTTCTACACATTAATATAATGACAATTACCGTTAACTTCTATATTTCTATTTCTTTATTCCCAATAATTTTCATCTTTTACATTTCTTGTTTCTTTCGTTTTTACGTTTAATTGATATCCAATAATCGATTTCAAAAAAATATAATCAAAGAACCACTAAAATAACTGAACACGGTTCATTTAAAACTTTTTCTTGTACAAGATGTCTGCAGTTAATATGTTAAACATTATATTAAATAAATAATTTTTTAAATATTATTTCAAATAATCTTGCCCAAAATTTCATTGTGAATACATATTCTATATGTAAAATATTTTTGAATAGTAAACAACAGATAATAAATTAAAAAATATAATAAATTATTATTAATTTTTACTTATTAATTATACATATTAATCATTATTTATGTAATTTTTAAAATAATTTTTAACCATATCTATAATTATTTGACCTCCATTTATTTTTTATTTGAAATTTTTATTACTATTTTAAAAGAAGATATAATTGTGATAGTGTAAATTTGAAATTATAAGTTACATGATCACAGTATAAGTTTAATCGATCTCTATTTTACATTTTGAAATACAAAAATTTATCCAGTCATACAACATTTCATACTCACACACTTTTATATTCCATGTATAAAAGTATTTTTCTCTACATCTATGAAAGGAGGATGAGGATATGCGCCGTTTTTCTTGCAATTTTGCAAACTTCTCTTTTCTTTTCTTATTTTTTATATAATGTAAATATAATCATTATACCAATTATTAATTTTGCATAAACTCAAAATTAAAAAAAAAAAAAATATAATATTTACTTAAATATAAATTTTGATGAATTACAAATGGACCGTACAAAAGCTATTAATATAAATTAAAATTAGTTGTAGGCACTACTTTATTTGCTCTGAAATTAAAAGCACAAGGACAATAAACAGGTAGTAGAAGTAACAAAAATACTCTCCTCATAAATTCTCAAAAGATTTTTAATTTTTAAACGAATAATTTTAATTCCGAAAAAATTAATTTATTTAAATTATTCAATATCTTTCTGTGATTTTGAATATTAAAATAAGAGTGGAAAGCTCTAATTCTCTATCAAACTTATATCCACATAATTTATTATCATCTTTTTTATACATTATTATATTATAGGGCAAAGAAATTCTAAAGTGGAATATAAATATTACCATACATGAAGGTTGATGAAAAGAAAAAAATAAGTCAGATAACGAGAATAATACAAAACTTTTTTGACGACGCCTTAGTCAAGGAAAATGGAGCTTGAAGGTTAAGTGGAAAACCCATTCTCGAAATGTGTCTTTATCGATTAAAATAATAATAAAAGTACACTTCCAACATAATACAAAATGAATTCAGATTAAATGAAAAAAAAGTTTTATCAGAAGCAAGAAGTAAAAAGTAATACCTGCTTGAATCTGGACATATAAGAGTATGTGCGTGTGTGTGTACAAATGCACATGTATGCGTTTGTGCGTGCGTGTGTGTGTATGTAGCTTTAAACGTCCGCGCGCACCTCTTATGTATATGAATCTGTGTTATATTACTGTTGTCTCGTACTTAGTTTTTTTATCGTGCGTGCCTGCAATATAATTAATAAATATTGCTATAAATTGCACCAACTACTCCACATACACGTATTGGCGCAAAAAAGAACTAAACTATATTATTGTCCTGTCCGTGACACACTGCTTTTTTTATTTATAATTATCTTCCTGTTCGTTTATTTTTTTATTGTATGTGCAAATTAAAAATCCGTAAATTTCTGCAATGTTACTAGTAAGTTTAACAGAAATAGCACTACCACCAACAGTAGTAATAATAATAGCATGCACCGTGAGTAGACACAAACTATAACCTCCCTATCCTAGCGCGCGCACACTATTCAATGTACACCTTTTCTCCCTCTCTTTTATGCATTCTGGCTGCATGTAGCATATCACACATACAACGGTATACGCGTGTATAAAAAATTATGTATGATTGTATTCATTAAACCTATTTATTATGCACCCATTCGTAATTCAGTGTCTTGCAAAATCTGTGTGTTCATTAATGTAATGCTAAATAATTTTATACATGCCATGCTTATAGAAAATTTATTGCAAACAAATGTAGTTTCATGAGGCTATGGGATTACAATGATGGAAGTTAAAAAAAAAATTTTTATTATTGAAGAGTAATACTACATGAACATCACAAATTATGTATGCAAAGAATCTTATGTACCTACACAAACATGGTAGTTTTACACATAACCTTTCAATTTCATACACAATAAAACAACTTTTTCAATGCATAGATATCATAAAATGTGAATATTTAAACTATTTTATTAAAAACGATTTCTCCAGATAAAACATTGTAAATTTAATTGACTCGATAATTTAAACAACTCATTTTAATTATTACTTTTTTTTTAGGACAAAATTGATATAATTAATTTTTAAAATAGGTTATCCAAGTCAACTATTAATAGCAATATTACCGAATAATAAAAATAAGTAAATATTGTACTACAATGTAACATATTTATTTATTATATTTTTACAATTTTCAACTTGAATAAAAATTTACAATCATTATGTCAATTGCATTGTTTTCTATAAAGAACATGCAGCACTCTTTATAATAATTATCCTTTCTCGTTTTTTTGTATAAGCTCATTGATTTAATTTATTTATTTGTATTTTATTTATAATTATTATTTAATATAAGGTTTTATAAAATTGAAAAAAAAAAATATAATTAATACATGTATAGAAAGACTACAAACAATTGTTATGCAAAATTTAAGGTATGAAGAAACTAACCATCAAAAAAATATTTGCTTAAAAAGATATTGCTTAAAATATAAGTAATTGATAAAATAAATATAAATTTTAAAAAAATGTAAAAATTATAAATTAAATTAAAATTAATACAAAAATACATTTATGATTGTATATATATTAGTTTATTTTTATAAGAAGCTTAAAATGTTTTATATTTTCTGAAAATTTACTATTCTTCCAAAAAAATTATACACACAATGAAATAAAATTTTTTAAGTGTCATATCGTACAATGAAATAGTGTAAATTCAAAACCAAATATAACCAAAAATTTGTGAAAAAAATTTATGCTTTAACTGATATTTAGAATTTATATTTTGTTCAATAATTATTATAATAAAGTAATTATCAATTTATTTTATTACTTATATTTTGAAATTCACAATAGTATTTATATGTTAACATATTAAATCTTTATATTATTAATTTTCTCCATTTGTATTAAAAATATATTAAGTATTATTCATATATGATACAATCTACTTAAATAAAATAGATTTATTTATAAATATAATTTTTTGTTTAATTAACATTAATATAATAAACAAGATTTAATGTACGTGTATAGGGTCAAATATTTATAGCTAATACAACATTACTATTTTGTTTCATTTTATACGGTCTCTATCTTATTATTAATATTGTAAAAAGCAAATTTTATTCACATGTTTACTGAAACAATTATTACAATTTTCAAATTGATGTACAATATTTTATTTATTTGAAAAATAAGTAGAAAAAAGCATATTTTTTAACATTTTTGACATTTTATACAAAATAAACATGAATTATTTTAATTCTAATTATAATAGTTTTAATATAATGAAATATTATAAGATAAACAAATATAAAGTTAATAATCTACTTGTATATGCATATTATATTATTTTATAATTATATATATATATATATATATATATATATATATATCACATTTTATTTTTAATTATATTACATTCTAATTAGTTAATTTATAATTCATATAACTTAATATTTATTAAGGCTTTATATGGAAAAATTTTAAATTAATTATCTTTAGTTTATATCTAAAATTTTGTTTCATAACATTAAATGAAATTATTGACCATTGAACAACAATAATAGTGCTCATTAAATAATAATGAATTGAAATGAAAATTCAAATTAATTTCACAAATACACAATCCCTCAATGAATAATTACATTCAAATCAAAACATTAACCAGAAACAACATTAGAGAATGTTAATCCCTGGGTTAAATTTAAGAAATATTTACTTTCTCTCTCACTAGCGCCTCTGATGAGTGCCAGGTCCAATAAAAAAAAATTTTTAGTGCTATAAAATCTATTTTTAAAAAATGCTATATATAAATATATGGACTACGGCTAAATGAAAAGCCATATTAAAATACTTAGAAGTTAATTTAGTAAACTAAATACATGTTCCATTTTCATAAGATTATAATTTATATTTTTACAAAAATAGATAATAATAAAATTAAATATAATATGTTTCATATATTTTTCATTAAATATTTGTGCATGGTTTAACGGACATTGACCGCGTATTGACGTGGTTATGATTGCTTTGACGGTCATATACTGTCCTCTGAAACGATTCATTCGCTTTGACGAATACCACTATCATACACAAATTGACTTTTTTTGGTACTTTGAGTGTTCATATAATATTGTTTTTAATTTTAATTTTTAGTTTTCAGAGTTCATAGTACCAACAAAAATATATATTAAAGTTAAAAAATAAAGTTATTAGTTATAAAAAAATATAAGTGAAAATTATTAATTATGTAAAAAATATACACGTATAAATTTTAATTTTACATTAAAATTAAATTTTATACATGGTAAATAAATCATGATTTTAATAAATTAAAATATATCCTTTTTATTAAAATATATTTAATAATGAATGTATAAACATACCTATAAAAATGGTTGCCTTCTTTTCTAAATCTCACTATTTATATTTAGTTGTTAATAATTATATATTTTTAATCTATAAAACATATATATAAAAAAAAAAATCACTAAAATTTACATGTAAAATTACTTTATAATTAACACTTATTAACTGTGAAAGAAACTCAAAATACACACACATTTTAAACAGAGAGCAAAGTGAATTATCCACACTTTTCAGAAAAGAGTTTTTAAAACTGCTATAAGCTTAAAATTTGTACTTTAGATACAATTCTTTGAGAGATAATTATGTAAACATATGTACCAGGTTACCAGTACTGGCTTACGAAAAGGGATATATGATGTGATCTTATTCTATTAAAAATTTGTATAAATTGTTACTAATATCAAAGAAAAACTAATTTTTTAATTGAATACAATAATATGGTATATAAATATGTTTAATTATTATAAAATTAAAAAATTTTCAATCATTATGATGCGGATACTTTTTTTAAATTCAAATTACTTATAAAATTTTATATATTAATATATTCATTAATTTTTTGTTCTTCATTTTCTTTCATATATTTGAATTGTAGCTCTAATTTTATAAATATAATTTAATTATTTATCATAAACATTTAGAAGAATTCCATTAAAAAAATTCTATTTAATTAAAATTATTTAGTTTTTTAATAAGTTAAGACTAATCAAAATTTCATAAAAATACAATTTATATTTTATATTATAAATTAATGTGCACTTATGTTTTACTGATGCTTTAAATTTGTAAATATTGTTTCGTTCGTAAATTGTCTGTTAGATTATATTTCTATATCTGGCATTTTTGCAACACAATCCTGTCTTAATGATAATATTCCGTTTCCACTAAGTTGTTTTCTCTCTTCTTCCTCATTTTCACATCTTAGTTATTTCCTCGTCCTTTACATCCAAATATATCCAGGTGTTATCCTTTTTTAATTTTCTGCAGTATGTTTCTTATACTTTCCCTATTCTCACGCTGTATGCAGACATGTTAAAAAGTTGTATCTCAAAATTAACTTGACCTCATATGGACTGTGATTGATTTTCTCTCTTGGCTTTTAATTTAAATCTTAAGATATACAATTGAAGTATGTTTCAATGCATTTTTGAAGATCATTTTGTGTTATTTTTATATGTAGTTTCGTCTTAAAGTCTACTGCTATATATCTCGTTTCAGAGTTTACGTATAAAATAATTCTTTCAATTTTTTTCATTACTATTAACGGGGTTAACTCAAAAAGTATGTATTTATTATTTTAATTAGGAATATGCTTATATAATATATTATTTTTCCTATATCTACGATAACCTTTACTGTGTATATTGTAATTAGTTTCTCAAAAGTCTATTTATTAATATCGTTAATTGTTTGATAGTCAATTTTTCGTATACCATGCTATCATACCTTACAATGCTACAATTTTATTATTAATACATTAATATGTTAATGATACTACGATACATGTTAATAAAATTACGATCGCTAACAGAATCTTACCGATACAGGAAAAAAAATGTTAATGATAACATATTAATGTATTAATAATAACATGTATGTATATAATTGTGATGAGACGGCTCCATTCGCCCTTCATGGTCGATGGGCAGAATCGAGCTCTTGTCGAATAAGATAACAAGAATTTTCGCCGGGATAAAGCGACAGCCGGTCTACCAAGAATTTGGATTGGTGGCAGGCGGGAATAGTAAAAAAATCAATTTATTTGCTTAACAAAATCTATCACCGGGACAGCGAATCGTTTCTTTATTCAGTTTTTCTAAACAGAAAAGAAAATTACAAATAAGTTTGAGTTGTCACGGTGTCTACAACATCGATTAAATTTATCAAAAAGAAACGCTAACAAGACGATTTTAAATCTCGAAACATTATTTATGAAATTTTGTTTCTGACAACGAACTTCGATAGAAGTTCTACTTCCCTGGGAATATTTACTTCGCTAAACATCTACTCTCTACGCGACCGCTACGGAGGTCGTCAACAATAACATAGACACTGAACGTAAACACCCACGCGATCGTTGCTCAGCTTTTCGAATAATTATTGAATATAATTACTTTACAATAGTTTTACCGAAAATTTCGAATGCCATGTATTTCGCTTAAATTAACATACAAAAAATGCTACGACACAAAAATTTATTCGCGACTTAGCTCTAGATATTACATAGATATAAAAAGAAAGAGACGAACAATAATGAGACACGAATGGGCGAGAGCAATCAGATCAGATGGATTTTGAAATTACGATTGCTAACAGAATCTTACAGATGCAGGAAAAATGGAGATCGATGATAGAGACGGACGGTGTAGCAAGGCCGGTTAAAGAAGACGTCCTTGGTACGCTAGGATGCTTAAGCTGAGCCAAGGTTCGGACAAGGGGTATTCTTGTAATTGCAGTGGACGAAATTACAAGAAGCTGCAGACTTTCTGACACAAAAATTAGGGAAATTGAAGTCGCTAACGATTTCAATTTTTTAGGATTGAAATAACACAGAATTGTGTCAATTTCGGATTATTTTATTGCCACTGAATCGTGCACAACGGAGCAGATAAGTATTCAAAGTATTGCCACGGAATCGTGTACAACGGGAAGGGCGGAAGAGAAGGTTAGATCGGGAGAGAAGCCAGAAAGAATCTGTCTCAAGACGAGCACTCGCAGGCTACTAAATAGCCTCAGTTCCCCGAAGCAAGATCGGCGTAAACATGATTATCGGACGCTAGATTGGCCACTTGAGATCACGGGGGTCCAGCGCGTGCCGATACATGAGATAACGCGAGCGAGAGCTGCTGGCGACAAGGTGGGTAGCCCTGAACCGCTTAGCAACGAGCGAGTCTCATTGCATAATAATTAATGCAATATATGCTATAATAATTAATGCAATATGTGTATATTAAAAATAATATATTTTTCCACAATGCTTATTTTCAATCATTTTCCACTATCATCGTAAAGAATTCAGACATAATTTTCCTCGCTTCTTCTGTATTTTCTTGTTTTCTATTGAGAGCAGTCTACCAAGCGGCCTTCCGAGTTTTCCCGTGCCCAGCCGTACTGGCTGTCTTAGTTATTTTCTTGTAAGCCTTGTCTGGTCATTTATATCTTGTTCCTGACATATCGCTGCACTTACCTATCTACCTCGTATATATTACGTATGGTTCAAAGGATATTACAGATTGTTTGCTCTTTTGCCTAAGATAATTTATATTCACGTTTCCCTCGTATTAATATTAAATATAATCAAGAGTTGCATTGATTTCCCCAAAAATTGAATGCCTTATTTTCTATTTTATTACAATTCAAAATTTTGTATGGCTTATTTTCTCAATAATTCAGTGCTCGCATTAAGAGTTAAATGTTGACTAATTTTACTTTATTAAATTACAGTCCTAAACATTAGACTACATCATAATATATCTCTTATTATGCATTTCCCATATGAGGTTCTAGTAGTTACTTTGTAAGAATTCTGGCGCCACGTCAGCTTTTATATAATGCAACATTGAGTACCCTAATTCCCTGGTCTCACTCTCCGCGTGTTTATGGTTATTATTATGTATGGTAACACATAATGGTTATTAATTTTTCCTACTACACAAGAGAAAGGAAGGGATAAAAGTTGTCCCGTAGTGTATAACTTTTGTACTCGAATGTCTTCCCATGTTACTCGTTGAACAATTCTCTCCCAAATGATTTCCGTACCGATCACTAAAAATCGACGCGCCTCTAATGTTTAAACTAACCTGTTTTTACATTGTTATAATTATATATTAATTAATAAAAGAATAAAATAACTGAATAATAATAAAGTAATAAGTAATAATCAATATACTAATAAGAAAAAAAATAAAAGAAGTAGGATAAAATAACCAAGGAATTGCAAGAAAACAATGTCGATAATGCATTTATAAAAAATAATGAGTTAAATCTATTCATTGCTGAACAAACAAAAAAAGCCAGGCTTTTTCAAAAATATTCATGCCCGATAACAAAAATTCTTACTCAATGAAGCAAAATAGATAAAAACTAAATTCAATACCTAATTTTACACCTAGAAGCAGCAGAACATTATTAAATAAAAGTGATATGTTGATTTCCAATAATAAAAATTTACTTTCACTGTCTAACAGTTTTGAAATTTTAAATAATATGCACAAAGAAATTACCATGACGACGCCCCACAAGAATGACGAAGCCAGTACTGACCAAAACATTGGACTGAAGTCAGCTATAGAAATCCCGAACAGCTGTGGAGTTAGGAAATAAAGCGGAAGATCACAGAGACGGATATCGATTGGAAATAAATAATAAAAATAAACCTTTGTTAAAACTACCATATGGTGTTTATTAAATATCTCGAGAGCAAGACGCGGCGCTTAGAGTGTGTCTAGTATAGCTTGTTTATTCTCCGGTGTTCGATAAGATAAATCGCATTGATACTAATTATTTTCCAAGCTTCTAACTAATTTAGTTAAAGTCTGGATACAGAACTAATATATATGTTGAATAATATTGGAGATGTTACGGATCCTAGTTGGAGACCATTTCTGATTATGTATGTGAAAGTCTGTTATTATGCTTTATTCTGATATTACAAATGATTTTTCGTTTATCATGCTGTACATAGTTTTTGTTAGGTGCAATGGGAATTTTTTTGTTAATAATTTTACAATTAGGTCTTATATTCAAATTGTGTCGAGGTCTTCTCAATGTATATTAAACATATTCCAATGAGTTGATTGTTGTTTAAAATAATGTTGAAAGTTATGAGAGTTTGTGTTAATGGAGTTTATAACGTTTTGGAATTTATATTAAATGTGTGAGTTGAATTTGTTGTTACGTAGTAGTAATTTTTTTTCTATTTATTTTTGAAAAGTGCATACCATAATAGACAGATTTTGAATTGTATTTTTAAATTATAAAGCTGTTTTTAGTGTATCTTTGTAATGTGTAATTTTTAAGTCTATAATTATTGATACATCATTTTCATTAATGTTTATTAATGATATTGTGTTTTTGTTGATTTTATTTCTGAATAATTTATTACTTGTTGTAAAGGTTTTGGTTGAATCGTTATTTGGTATGTTTTTTAGTTTATTTGTCTAATATTTCTTTAGAAATTTGTTACATTCTATTGATATTTGAATGTTGATGTTTTTAATATTATTTATAGCTGTATTTTATCATAAGTGGTGTTATTTGATCTGTTATTTGGATGATTCATTAAGCATTATAATACAAATTTTTTGTCTTTATACATTTTTTAATGTTGTTATTAATGTTTATGTTTAAATTATTTGTTTCTTTGTGATTAAGTATTGTTTCTATCATAGTCTTCCGTATATTTTCTTTTAATGTGTTGATGAAGTAGTCTATTTCTACGTTTGTTAAATTAGAAGTTTATATAATGTCGATGTTTAAATTATTTACTAATTTGTATTGAAATTTGTTTCAGTTTATTTTGTTGTAGTCGAATGAGTTTGTATTAATGGCTCTGTCAATACTAAAGATATCGTTGTTTTTTTATTCTTAGAAGTAGTCCTTTTTGCGCTTGTTGTCCTAGTACAAAGTTTTTATTTTTTTTGTCTGCTGATATTCGTGAGATTAAATCTATTGTCTAGTAAACAAAGTTCTAGATAAAAATTTTTTACTGGAAATGTAGGTTTGTCAGATATACAGTGGTTTTTTCTGTATTTCATTGAGTTATTTGTTAGCTACTTTGCGTGATTTTTCCATTTGGGATGTTTAACATTAAAATCATCTGTTATTATGTAGTAATTATTTATATTTTTAATTTTAACATTTTAAATAAATTATTTATTTCTTTGTTGAAGATTTTTTGATGTGTGGTTGTGTTATCATAATAAACTTAATAACTTTACGATAATAAATTAATAAGCTGTTATGTATTTTCCAAATAACACATATGAAAGACAAAAAGGGGGAAACAAAATATGAAAAATAATACTAATTATCAAGATGTATAATGTGCAGTTAATCGATAAAAGTAATCAATTTTAATTTGGAAAAATCTGATGTTACGCCCGCGATTTCTTTAAAAAAGAGATTGAACACTGTTGTAATAAAAAGTCTAATACATAAAAATATGATGGCAGAAATTAAAAACTATGAAAAAGAAAGAAAAAAATGTTAGTCGAACACTAAACTTTGCCCGTTTACAACAAAGTCATTAATAATTCGCAATGGAAAGAAAGGCTGTAAATTTCGGAGTAGTTAATGTTCCCAGGATAAATATAGAAGAGATTAATTAAATATAATTAAATTACTATTGATCTAACAATTTAAGAATGCAGATAGCTGCTTAGAATTCGGTGAATTCAAGCAAATGAGGGACCATAAGGTAGTTTTTAATCTATTTTAGCACATGCTACATTTGAAATAATCAACCTGAAGGGTCGAAAAACATATCGGAAACTCAGTACAGCTAGCCAGACTAAATTTAAAGGACAATAACGGAGATAAACAGCATATCTGAACCTAGGAGGATCAGGAGGAAGCATAAATCGTGGACGGTTTCAATGGCGAACAAGAAAATATGAAAGAAATCGGAAAAATATATACTTATCTGATATATAACAAAGAGTGACAAATTTAAAACTAAAGGTTAATGAAATTTAATTATAAGAGTTTATCTTATATCACTATCTTAATTACCTGTGTGTTAGCATTATTACTGTAGTTTTGTATTATTATTATCAATTTAAAAAAGAAGTTTTGGAACAATGTTGGATGTGATTATAAGAGCATGTGAGGAATTACAGGCTTTTCTAATGTTTTTCAAGCTAAAAGTCACAGATACGAAAGAAAATTAATAAAATTAAATCCTATGTATATTTTTTTATTTGTTCCATGAATCCAAGGAAGAAAAAGGCTGAATGTGAGGGAAGACCCTAGGGAACCCAGTAATTGCCCGGGGAGTGTAGCCAACTGATGTAGGTGATTATGCTAGTAAATTAGGTAGTATATAGCGAATTAGCGATAAAGAGTAAATATTGTAGGAAATAGTATGATAAATAAAATGTACGGTTTCTTCTGTTCGAAGGCAACGGGTAGTTGTATATATCAGAATGTAAATTTATTCTAAAATCTTATTGTGTAAGAAAATTCTAAGGGTTTGGAGGATATTCGACTGGAAAGGAAGAGATGGAGCACCATGAAAGAGCAGGTGCGTCAGAAATTTAAAATGTCTTCACTTTTCAAATCTACAACTCTTATTTGTGATCATTAATTCCACCTTTGAATTTTTGTAAAACATCTTCGTTCGACCATGTCTTCTGTCTGTTCATCCTTTCTTCTCTGAAAATTTCTTCCGTCCCTGAGCACTTCATTATCCTGTGGTTTGAATTTTCATTCACACTATTGCAAAGTTTACATTTCCTATCGTTCGTATTCGTCTAGTACCTGTTACAATTTACCATGTTTCGACATCTGATCCTTGCTATTGTTTTTATTTTCTCTACATTCCTTATTTCTCTCAAATATTATATATATATATAATATTGTTATATAATATTGTTTTTTATATAAATATAATAAATGATTTATGTATAATGAGATTTAAGTATTTATATTTTAAATTCTTCTTTCAGATTTGGTAATGTTTTATTCTATGTAGAAAAAAATATAACTATGGTAATAAAAATCTTTACATTTGTGTCGAGACGGCTACGTTCGTCCTTTACGAGTGAAGGGTAGAATCGAGTGCTCGTTAAAAATTGATAGAAAATAACGCCAAGATAAGTAGCAGTCGGTCTATCAGAGATTGGGCACATTGCTTACAGATGTAGTAAAAAAAAAAAATAAATTTTAAATTGTCACGTCACGTCTAGTTTCATGATGTGGAATGTCTTCTTCCGGTATGAAAAACAACAAAGAATATATAAAATATTAAATTTATTATATTAATTTAAATTTATTTTTAAAAAAATAAATGTACAAAGAATAAATTATTTAATTTCTCAAGATTTTCTTGATGTCGTAGATTTACTCGCTGCAGCTTTAAGAAGCACCTTTAAATAAAATAAAAGAAATTATATTGATAATTTTTCTTTCAGAAAAAATTATTCAAAAATCTTTTATCTTTTCGAATGATAATCAAGTTGTAATAATACAACTGTGATAAACAATTCTTCGTATTATGACGCATGAAAAGTTTATTTACCATATCAAAGATTCTCCTTGATACGAGAGAGTGATGACCCGATGTCACTAATTCTCCTTATTATAACGAAAGTAACTAAATTGAGCGGTAATAGTATTTCTATATACAGTGAATGCAATTAGTAATACATGTAATCACGTCCACCGTGCTACTTTTACTGTTCAAAAATTTAATATAATATTTTGTTGAAATATGCTTCTGAATTCGGAGGCCGAGATTTTTGAGCTTTGCGAATCGGGATTTTAGTGGACATGCGGCGGAATAAATCACGTATAAGTGATTGTTTTAAATGTTCACGCCTCTCGGTGTCTTCTCGGTATACTTGGGTTAGTTTACTACGTCGACGTAAACTATCGTCGAAAGTGCAAAGTCAATGAAAAATAAATAAATGTCATAGAGATGTCCTTTCATGAGTAGCTCTATCAAATAAATACAAAATCAATGATATAGTGTATACGTTCAATTGGAATAAAATTCGAAATAGAATAATATAATAATCCTTGAATCTGCTAATCCTTGAAATAAAACAGTGGTAAAAGTTTATTAATTACAATATTTAAAGTTGCGTCTATTTGTCTAGTGACCACTGAGTGGGTCGCGGACATAAACAATAATAATAGCGACCCAGACACACGAAGACTCGCAGAATATCCAAAATTCGAATAATTATTTTAAATAATTAATAAATATTTGTAATATTAAGCCGATGAATAGATGATCTAGTTATTAAAAATAAGTTCTCAAATTCTAGATTGGTATGGGAAATATAAGAATCACAATTCAATTGTTAATTAACAATGTCTGAAAATCATTATTATTGTATCATTTCTATAAGTGAAATAGCAAAATATATATGAATGTTTTTTAAGTTCTTTATAACATTAACGAATAAAATTTATTAAAAAAATTTAGAATTTTCAATTTTATAATACTTTTAGAATGTTTTGAAAATTTAAAGTTTAAATAACAAATACATTTTTAATAAAAATATTAATATATTTAAAAAAATTTCTAAATTAAAAATTTTTTTTTATTAATAAATAAATAAAAATATCTTTCTTTTGCATTTTATAAAATGTTAATATCTTTATAACATTAAAGGTTACAGGTAATTGGACTTTATCGTAAATTACTGCCATAATAAATAACATATAATTTTTACAAAGACCAATAAAAAGCCAGATAATTTTGCCCTTTAAAGCTTAAACAGTATTTTATCATTTTATTGATTAAGATCTTCATTTCACGAGTTGAAAGCAAAGAAAATTTTAACATTACAATGCGTAGACCAGTAAGGGAATATCAATCGGTTCCCCAATCACTCGGATGGCGTAATGTCGGAACCGATCGATATTTTTTCGAAAACGTAACCGGGAGCTTATATTTTCTACAGAAAAAAACACAATACATTATTAACTTATTAATGATTTATTTGATTTTTTTTTAATTCGATGTAAAAAATTCAAGAAACTCACCTATCAGATCAGATTTCAAAAAAAGAAAATTACTTATGTTTTTTCACATTGTGCAAGTTATTTAATTTTATTAATATTAAAAAATATATAATTATTTATTATAAGACCAATAATTTAAAAATGTTTCACTTTACCCGATATATTCTGCTATTCAAACTTTTAATTTTACATTTAAATACTAAACAAAATGTTTTAAAATGATTGAATGGAAAAAATAAAATTATAATTTAAATTTTTAAGATTAATTTAGTACCATAATAGATTAAACAGCATAATAACCAATATTACCAGATATAATAATGTTTTTTGAAATCTTATTTGTCACATGAGTTTATCGATATTTTTATATAGTGTAACGAGACGACTCCGTTAGCCCTTCACGGGTAAAGAGCAGAGTCGAGCTCTCGTCGAAAAATTTTAAAGAGTTTCGGCGGGACAGAGTGGAAGCCGGTGTGCCCAGGATTTGTATCGGTGGCAGGCGGGAATAGTTAAAAAAATCAATATAAAATTGTTTTAATTAAATAGCTATCACTGGGGCGAAGAATCCTTTTATTAGTTTTTCTAAAATAAATACAAGAAGATCACAATATTAATTGATATGCGGATTGTACGACTTTAAATTATCGCTACGGTAAGCGACACCGAATATATTCACAAATTTTATTTGAAAATTTCGATTTTACAGTACAATATCATATAATAATTGCCGTCAATATTTACCTCATTAAAACGTCTACCCACTACGGAGGTCGCCGACAACAACAAACGCCGAACGCAAACACGCATGTCAGTTATCCGAGCTTGAGTAATTATTTAGAATAATTACTTCACAAAATTTTTACACGCAAAAGAAATTTCGGATAACCGTTGAGTTAATACTTTATTAAATCGATTGAACATTTCTACGGAAGACTGAACGAATCACAGAGCAAAAAAAAATATGGACAGCCGACCGCAATAGGCGGCGTTTCATAAAAATACGAGTGAGCATGATTCTCACGGAAAATTAACAAAATAAAAAATAAAAAAATAAAAAAAAAATTTATTCGGGTGAGAGAATGTACGGTGTATTAAGGGCAGGTAGATAAGATGCCTTTGATATGTGAGGAAGCTCCTGCGGACCTAAGGTGTGGACCTTCGAGTCTTCGGGTAATTGCAGCGGCCACAATTACCAGAAGACGCAGACTCTCTAATGCAGTTAAGAATAAAATAAAGGAGTGTAAAATCACTGAAAAGTGACAGTTTTGATTGTGTTGCTAGCACTAAAAAGTGTCAAGCAGGAGTGGAGAAATTTGAGAGTATTGCCACTGAATAGTGAACAGCAGGTTAAGGCGGAAGGGAAGTTCTAGTCGGGATAGAGGCTAGAGGTAGTCTGCCCCGAGGCTAATGTTCTTGTACAGCGCATAGTCTCGGTTCAGCGGCGCGCGAGAGAAACGGCTGTTTAATTAGCCGTTCACGATCACGAGGGGTTCCGGGCGCGTGTATGTACACACGACGATGGGAGGCTCGGCGCCGAGGGGGAGTCGTGTCGAAATATTTAGCAACAAGTGCGCTTCATTGCAATAGAATAAAAATAAAAAATCGTCTAGTTAAACAACTTAATTAGATATAGAAATTTTATCTATATCAAATTTGAGAAGGCAGTTCAAGGTTTGACTTTTTTCCAGCTTTCCCGACCATTCAATCATTTTAATTGATCAATTTACATCAAACACAATAAGTACTTCTTCCCTTGTACTTTTCATAATTTAAATTTCAATTGGTTATTATCAAAATAACCAATAAAAACTCTCCATTCAGGTACAAAAAAAAAATAATGTTTAACCGATAAGTATAGAAACTACACTTATCGGCCATCTTGTGACAGCATATCACTAATAATTTATACATCAGTTACACTACTTCATTTATGCAATTTAATATATATATATATATATATATATATATATATTAAATATACTTTTGCGCCTGTCTGTCTCACTCCAATTCACTGACCTAAGTGCTACCTACACCTACAAGTCTTTCACCAATACGGTAAACTAAAATGAAACCGGGCGAACGCATATTGACAGGTTATGAACAAATAATAAAATTATTAATTTTACCATTACTACTAAATCTGTTAAGAAGATTAATATATATAAAAATAATAATAATGTATTAATTTATTAATCAATAATACTAACATTTAAAATATTTATTTTCCTTTATAATAAATTTTATTATTTTTTTCAGGTTAGATTGTAATTTTATTTAATGATTTCAAATCATTATAATATAACTCAGTATAAAATATGAAAATTCGTGCCAAACTATTAGCTCCCTTATTATAATGCGGGGCGCGATGATCACAACGTCAGTTTGATATATGTGAAGATCCTTAATATGACAGGTATATGTCCGCAAGGATTATTACTGTCCATTACTAATTTTATCGCTATGACACGTTTAATTCTCGTGATCTTGTTAAAATAGATTTGAAGATTATAAAAAAAAATATTTTATTTTCATATTTATGCTAGTTTCTGAATAAAAATTATTACTCGTATAATCATAAAATAATAATTGAATACTGCTCGGAAATTGCCCATATACTACTCGTTAAACATCAGAAGTATACTTTTCCATTCTATAATGCAATAGTCAGCAATATTCCTGCAGTCGTTCCGAAGGCTCCTTTTTATTACCGTGGGATTCTTGTCTTTTTAGTTGGCGTTGCCAATGATGAGAGGATAATACTTT
Source organism: Eupristina koningsbergeri (assembly GCA_018907245.1). Classification (NCBI taxonomy): domain Eukaryota; kingdom Metazoa; phylum Arthropoda; class Insecta; order Hymenoptera; family Agaonidae; genus Eupristina; species Eupristina koningsbergeri. The sequence continues at coordinate 375,788 of JACCHV010000044.1, forward strand.
TTGAACTTGACTCGCGTGATATGACTGTCTTGATGTGAGATAGAAGAGGAACATAGTCAGTGTTCACACGACTGCTGAACGAATTCACTATTGGTTTTGTCAAAGAACATTTGCAGAATCCGTATTCTTGCCAATCGGTTGCAGTATCAGCCTCCATTGCAAGTGTATATTGGAATAGAGTAAACTCAATATTGTAATTGTCAAATATTTTCAAGTTATACTCCCAATTGATAAACGTAACAACAACGGTGTATCCGTTAATCGAGCGGGTGTTAGAGATTATTCACTAATTTTAAGGAGGAGTAAAGGACCTTGTTTGAAATTAGCGAATTGTTAAATTTGCATGGTTTTATAGTCGTTGCTCTCTGAAGGTTAACACGAAGGGGAATAAGTACAGTGTTCAATTTTCACACGCCGGAAAAAATTAACCTCACCGAGTATAATTTCGTTGCACATTTAACCAAAGATGAATAATGCATCTGCAATAACTCTATTCATTTAAATTTAAATTTTCTAAACATTTATACCAAATAAAATTCTAGTACACAATTTACAAATTAAAATCATCCTCATAGAGAAACTAAGAGAAAATACGAAGTGAAGTTAATGATTTTTCTCACTGTCTTCGATATGAAAAATACACGATAAAGCCAGATTCATTATTTGCATTCAAATAATTAAAAATATTTAAACAAACTAATTACTCAAATGTTATTTAGTATACTATTTTAATATTAATAAATATTTTTTATTTTGCTCAATAACTTCTCTTATATAATATAGTATATTATCTTAATTCTCTGAATTTCATTTTTTAATAATAATAAATTATATTTTTTAAATTTAAATTATTAATTAAATAAAATATGTACATAAAAGATGTTTAATATTCTCATTTAAATTAAATTTTTTATTTTCATTAGAAATATATATATTAGCAAGCTCATACAAACAAAAAATGTTTTTAAATATAAAATCATTTTGAAAATTATACGCTTTTTTACTGGTAATTTAAACTTTTATCATAATTTTCAGCTAATTTTTTAAGCAAACACACATTGATTACATACTGTTTTTTAAACAACTTTTCAAACTGCTTCATATTTTTAAGAAATGATAATGTAAACACGTGTATCAAATTATCAGTGTTAGCTCACGAAAAAAGATATGCGGAGCTACGCAAAATACAGGGTGCTATTTTTCAAGACACAAATACTACAGGGAATATGGTGACGTTTGTGTCTAGTATTTCTATTTAAAATTGAACCTTCTAAATATAAGTGTAAAAAATAGAAATTCTAGAAACTTTATTATATAAGATATTTATATTTTATTTTCATTCATACAAATTTAGAAATAAAATAAATTTTTTATTTACATAAAAATTGAAAATGCAGGATTCCGATCATTATATTATTCCTTAACCAATTTATATGCCATTACAAAAACAGATTATTGATACATAATAAATCAAAATAGGGTTTTATTATTAGATACTGAAATTGTTATAACCAATTATAAAGTATTGTAAACTGTATTTTATTCTATGTTTATTTTCATAGTTTTCATCATTAATAAAGCTACTGGAGTAAAGTGATATACTAAACCTTATTAGTAGTAATTAGAAAGATATTTATATCAATATTTTAATGAACCGTATTAATATTAAATTAAAATATATTTTATTATAAATCTTTAATATTTATATATCACAATTATCTGTATTTAAATAAGCATTTATATTAACTTCATAGTTTTATAAATTTTTATTTATCGTCAAACTTATTAAATTAGTTCAAACAAAATGTGCTAGATTCGTTTCAATCGACATAAAACTATGTTTTTAACAGGTTCAGCATTAAGTATTTCATCTCCGACGCTTTTAAAACTTCATTGTTTTCTCTTGGTGATGCTGTTTTGCATAACACAATATTACTTATTTGCCGGTATTTGTATAATATTTTATTAATAAATACCTAGTTTAATTTTTCATCATGAAACTTGTAAGGTAATATGGTTATTATATCTTGTATAATTAATTGAATATAAAAAGAATAATGTACAACTTTATTTATTTAATTACATTCTATTTGTAACCTGAATGTGCTTTGAAATATTAAAAAATTTTAATTTTATAGATTTTTGATGAAATTAAGTCATGAAACGGTTACAATTGAATTAAAAAATGGAACTCAAGTTCATGGAACTATTACTGGTAATTCTCCATTTAAACATATATAACATGAATATTTATTTAAAAAAAACCATAAATAAAGAAAATATTTAGAATATTTATATAATTTTAATTTATATATTCTATAAATACATACAAGATTTCTTTTTTATCAATTAAACATATATATTGAAATTTAGGCGTTGATGTAGCAATGAACACACATTTAAAAACAGTTAAGATGACGATAAAAAACAGAGATCCAGTGCAATTAGATACACTTAGTTTAAGAGGAAATAATATTAGGTATTATATTTTACCAGACTCTTTACCTCTTGAGACATTATTAATTGACGATACACCTAAAGCCAAAGCTAAGAAAAAGGAAGCAGCTAGAGGTTAGATTTGGCTTAATTGATATATTCTTAATATTTAAAAATTAGTTTCTGATTATATTTGAATAAAATATTTTTTTTAATTTCAGGAGCAGCAAGAGGTAGGGGTCGTGGAGGACGAGGTGCTAGGGGTGGTCGTGGTGGTAGAGGAAGGGGTCGAGGCAGGCGATAGTAATATTAATTCATCAAGATATATATTTTTCATAAGCATAACATTTTTTTATATTTTCATGTACAAAATTTGCATAAACTATAATATGAAAAATTTTACATAATATCTTTATTAAGTTTTTATTCACAAATAAGGACAATATACTCTTTATTTAAGTAATATATAATAATAAAAAATAATTAATATTAATTTGTAATACAACTGATATAAATATTACATTTTGAGGAAATTAAATATTAAATATAATTAAAAACACAATGTTTTTTATTTTATCTTAAAAAATAAAAGTAGATCCATTACAAGTAACTGCATCATATATGAAAGTATTATTAATGGGTTTATATTGATGAGTTATGAATTTTACTGTTTCTTGAGCAACAAGACCTCCTATTGTTGCAGAAACAGAATGTATTTCAGCTCCTCCAAATCGACAGAATTCATGTACATAATCATCTTTTGCCAGTGGTCCACATCCCCATTCTCCCAACAATTTTGATATACAAGCCTATATATATATATATATACATATAACACCAATTAAAATATATATAAATGTAACTTAAAATATTTAAAACAAAATTTTGTTTAATTATGATAAAAGATTAAACAAATTTGTTGATTATACCTTAAGTTTAACAATATCAGGTTCTACATGGTCATCAAATTCACCGGGATATGTATTGTATTCTGCTTGAAATTTTTCAATTCCTCGCAACACTACATAATAGACCATCAAACTTTCTGGATTTTCCAAACATTGAGCTGAAATTATTTTAGAAATTATGGTCAATCAATAAAATAACTTATATATAATATAAATACACATAAACTGAAGAAAATTTATATATATTACCTATTTTATTTGAATTTATTAATTTTGGATCATATTCATCAGCAAGTGAAGTTCCACGCTGTACACAAAGTTCAGATGCATGTCTACAAAATAATTTCACATCTTTTTCAGCTATTGAATCTGATGGTTTACCTAACTGCCTTAACAATTGAAGAGTTCTTCTCCATACTGCTTCAACATCAATAACAGCTTGTTTATGATATCTAACATATAATAAAGATTAATTTATAATGAAAAATTAATAAATAATGTATGCAATTATAATGTACAACGCACACTTGTTGTAATGAAACAAATTTCTCTGTATCGGCTACCATATCTGGTAATGCACCAGTCAAAGGTAATAATCCATCACCTTCATTTTCCATAAAATCTTTAATAGCCTTTGTAATAATCCAAAAAGAACTACTCTAAAAAAGTAATTTATGTACTTATAATCAAATTACTATAAATATTTTTTTAGTAATAAATTATATTTCATCAAATTTATTTTTATAATTTTATGCCTAAAAATATCTTCATTTTTAAAAACTTAATTTTAAGTAGATTATTAGTAGTCTTAAATAATTAAGTAAAAATATTACCATAGAATTTAAATTTATACTATTATTATCATTTAAAACATCTTTGGTAGAATTAGAAACAGCTGTATGACAAATACATGTGTTAACTGCTTTTATTGCTTCTTTAAAATTTTCCTCATCCACAAGAATACCATTTTCATCTTTTCTGATACCATTTGTTATCATCTGTTTGAATTCATCTTTTTCACTTCGTGTATTTGGTATCTCCTGGTGATTTGCTAACCATTTTTGTAAATACTTATATAAAATGATTACATACGGTGTATGAGAATGATCTTTTAACTCAAGTTTGTCTAAATCTATTGCATCAAAATAATTTTTTAATGATTCAAATGGTTTATATAATCTTAAATCAGGTATTTCATTATCAGGGTGAGTTTCTATAATAGTATGTTCTTTTACTTGAACTCTTATGTATCCTACAAAGCCTATTGTTCTGCATACAATTAGAGGAATATCAAGTTCCCATAATTTTTTTGCTAGTATAATTAATGATCTAAATCAAATATTTTTCATTATTATTTAAATTAAAACATTAATGATCATAACACAATATCAAAATATATTATATATTAAGTTACACATATAATTAATTAATTGTATTATAATTAATTTTTTTAAAAAGCATTTTGATAAATTATAATATTATAAATAATATAAGCTTTTGTTTTTTATAAATATTTAAATTCAAATTATATCAAATTCAATAATATTTTAATTCAAATTTAAAGTATACTAAAAATAACTTACTTTTCAGGCATAGCACAACCAATTACTACACTAAAGTTGTTAAAAAACTCTGGACTATTATTTAAAATCTGTTCTAAGCCCTCATCAATATAATCACCTCTAACATCAGGATTTAATTCAAGAAGTAATTGAGTTGATACTTGTGCACGAGATTTTCCGGTACTATCTGCATCTAAAAAAAAACTATTCGATATATAATTAAAAATTATACTTTTATTTACACAAATTTTTAACAATGTAAAATTTGTTTCATTATGTACAATAATTAAACATGAAATATATATAAATATTTTGTTACTTAAATTAAATAAGCATAATTTTGTATAACAATTAGTATTAATTATTAAAATTTTATTAATTATTTATAAATACTTTGATCCAATATCTTCATCTGTTATTTTATTTCCATCAATTATAGTAAAAGCACCAATTCCCGGTAATATAAGTGACTTTAAAATTTCTGTACCAAGAGCATTGGCATTTATTAAACAAATATGTGCTGCTTCAAGAAGAGCTTGACCATGATCATTCCATAACCTGTAATATATTTATAAATAATTAATAATTTGAATTTGTTATTTAATTTCAAAATAAAAATACTTTAAAATATATAATTTTATTGTTTTATTCTAATATTTATTTACCGCAACTGCCTATCATATTTACGATTCTTCTCAGATTGCTCGGGTGATTTTGGAACCGGTGAAGCCATTGATTATTAAAATTACTTTTCATTCAAATTATTCAAATACTAAAAATATTTCAAATTTCTAATGATTAATATAATATAATAAATAAATATACAATCAAATAAAAATAATTTTATACACATTTAAAGTCTAACTTATCTCGTGATTCTATAACTGAACCATTGGATTTTATTGGTTATAAATAAATAATTAATAAAATTATTTAACATGTTAATACAGTGGCTTATAAATAAAAAACAAAAATATATATATATATATATATTAAATACTCATAATAGCTTATTTAGAATCAATTTTTGTTTTTGCTATTTTTTTTAATAAATAAATAGTAACAAAACATTATCCCACAAATAAAATCTTTCAGAGTAATAAAAATAAATATATGAAATATATTATAAATTAATAAAAATTGATTATATTTTTTTCTATACTTTTTATAGTGTGTTGATTTAGACAGAAAACGAAACGTGCATTATAAAATACATTTTTAAAAAATTATTTTTACGATAACAAAAAAAAATATTAAATAAAACTTTAATTTATAAATAAATTATTATAAATAATTTATTATTGTAATTCACAATGAATTAAAAAATATTACTGTTAAAAACAAGATTTTTCATTTATTACTTATTTTAATTATTTTTATTATAAAATATAACATAATTAGTTCATTATTTTTTTTTTTAATTTTTAGTTACCAATTACATTATATTTTATTATAAATCAATATATTAAAATTTGAGTAATAAAAATTATACCTTATTTAAATAAAATTATAGTTACTATATATATTATAAAAAATTATTAATCTTTATTTAAAGAATTAATTTATATATACATGTATATAAATTTAATATTGTACGCTTATATAAATTCAATTATAAATAAATATTAAACTATAAATAATTAATAATATAATAATAATAATTATAAATTATTAATAAAATTAAATTATAGATCATATAGATGTATACATATTAACTTTGCTGTGTAAAAATGATTATTTTATTTAATTTCCTTAATTACATTTATTACATATTAATACAAAACTACCATGTTTACAATATGTGAAATTTTATATAATAAAAGCAATTGATACAAACTGATCCAATTAAAAATTATCTTATGAAAATATATAAATTGACATACATTTTAGATATATTATGTACAGTTTAATATATTTATAATTTGTAGTAAAACTTTTACTTGTATTTATCATGATTTACTTTTAAGCTAGTAGTTCTATACCAAAACAATCCATTTTGTGGCAATTTCGATTGTATATATGGAAATAGCCATATCAAAAACCATTTTTCCCCAAATACTTCTTTTATATTTTGTTTCCAACCTAAACTATAAATATAATTTTTTTTTATTTCTTCATTAGAAGTACATCCTTTAAAGGCTAAATGAAAGTAATATAAACATAGAACACCTGTGAATAACATTCCTACAACAGTTATAATATACATCAATAAATAAAATTGTTCTTTAGAATCATCAAATCCAAATATAAATATAGCTAGTGGAAAAATTAATTTTATAATGGTAATTGGAAATTCAAATTTAATTTTATTCCAAATAAAAAAATTATTGTATATAAATGAGTACAAAGTAGAAATAAAAAGATATAAGATAAACATTAAAAAATAACGTTGATTATAATGACCCACACAACATGCAGTAAAAATACAATGATGGTCTCTCTTTATAATACAAGTATTGCAGGTAGTACAATGCCAAGAGCGAGGAGGTCCCATTGATTCACAAAGCACACAAAATCTCCAACCATCTTTAATATTTACTTTACTTGTAGGTATTATAATTTGAGTTACACTAGTATCACATAGTATAGTGTAAGTAAAATTACCAACTATGTTCATCATAAAAAAACTTCCAATACAAAAATGAAAAATATATGAAAACGTTCCATATTCATAAATTTCTGGTAAAACAATCCAAAGTTCAAACCAATATATTAAAGGTATAATTATAAGTAAAAATGTTACAGAAAATATATCGGCTGCTGTATGCGGTAAAATTCTTCTTCGAATTAACATTTTGCAATGAGTATGTTCAATCTGATGTTCGTTAATTTTGATTTTTTATTTAATTTTAATACATTGCTTTCTCAAGAGAATTTTTGACATAAACTGATTTCATTAATGCATGTACATAGTGATGAAAGGTAAGTAAAAGATAATATAATAATGCTCATATTCTGAGAATGAAAAATAAATCAAATATGTAAATATAAAAGATAAACGGTTTTAATAGTGTAGCAACCAGGGGGGGGGGTCTACTGTAAATGGGAGAGCGTCGACAAACGTAGCAGACGGGCCACAGACAGGTTGTGACGTAAAGGAAAGTGCCTGCCCCAATATAATTTGAAAATTTTTTGATTTAGTAATAACATATATTTTTAGTTGAAATGATTATATTCAATTGAAAAACTAATTTTTCTTTCTTATTTTTAGTATTAGTAACAATTTAGACAAATAAAGCAAAATAAAATTGCCCCAAATGTCCCTTTTCGTGTGTCGGTACTGGTAAACCGGTACATGTGTTTACTTTATTGTATTTCAAAAGCTTGTGGTCGACAACAGATTTCAAGTTTTTAGTTCTTAAAAATTTCTTCATAGAAGAAGCTTCAAAATTCATTTATTCGGGTGATAATGGATATAAATATATATCTAAGTAAAAATATATCTAAATAAACATATAATTAATTAGTGTTTGTTATAAAGTTAGTGTGAGTAAATTTTGAATTGATTTTTATTTTATAAAATAAAAATAAACTGATGCGAATCAATAACCATGTTATTAAAAAATAGTGTGAATGAATTTTGAACAGATTTTTATATTATCAAATAACCATAAAGAGTGATGCGGATGAGATTCAATGAGGTTTTTCATAAATTAATATTAATAACACAAATTTTATTGGTAAGTAAATAAGTTTAATAGTAAATGTTTTTGTAAAAATAATATTATTTAAAATTTCTCATATATATACAAATAAATAAGAATTTGATATAAATAAGAAATATTGTAAAATATTATGTATAATTTCTATTTTTAAAATAGTTAACACAATAATTTCTATTACTTTTTATTAAAATATAATTTAAATATCAAATATTTTAAAAGTTTATGCATATTGTTTGTTCGGGCACTATTTAATTTAATATATTTATATATTTTTTAATTAAATTGAATGTTAGTAACTAATATTTTAAAAGTTTAAGCATATTTTACAATATTTCATATTTAAATTATATTTTAATCAAAAGTAATAGAAATTATTGTTTTAACTATTTTTAAAACAAAAATTATACATAATATTTTACAGTATTTCTTATTTAAATTATAGTTTAATCAAAAGTAAATAGTGGTATTTTGATGGTGGGAAAAATATGCTCTTTCTCTCTCACACTTATGACTTCACTGCCTATCTTTTAAAAGTCTGTGGTCCGAGTTAAATTTTCTTACAAGTGCTTTAAAATCTATTGGAAAAAGCGCTTCTGTACATATGCGACGCACGAGTGTATTCCCTCGTGCTTAGTACATGTAGTGGTAACGTTTTTTTCAAATAGATTTAAAATCATTTATAAAAAATTTTAGTTAGGGCCACGGACTTTTCAGAGATCGCTAGTGTTTTTATAAGTGCGAAAGAGAGAGAGAAGATATTTCTGCCGCCATGTTTATCGCCACAGTTTAACATGGAGCTTAACGTTCTTTTAGTGTCTGTTCTGTGGTAGCAACCTTAGGTATATGTTTGGGATATATAAATATATCTGTATGTATACCAAAGGGAGATCGAACCTTATGTGTTAAAAATGCGTACATGAGACGATCGATGCAAACCTGGTTGATTTTAAATTTACTAAAAGAAATGCCCGTAATAAATGAATGAAACGATGGACATAATCCCCACCAGGGGCGCCTAACTGTAAATGGGAAGACTGGATACAAAAATCCATGTACAAGTATCAAGAAAATACAGAACACACTTTCTATAATCCCATGTGTTCTTTTTCATGAACCGGCACTGATAATCTGGCACACGTGTTTACTTCTCATTTCTTAAAATTTTTGAACAGTAAGAAAAGTTCTTTCAACAAGAATGCGCGTTCACTTAATAAATCAACCAAAAAGTTTAATAAAAGTGTAAATTAGCAGCAAATAAACTTATTATTTTTTTTAAAAATACATTTATATTTTCGTGTTAGTTAAAAAAATATTTTTTTTAATACAATTTAAACTTACCAGTGAAAACATTTATTATTATATAAAATGAATTTATAGTTTAAAATCTTTTATTTATTTGTGATGGTTAGAAAATAAACATATTTAATTCAATAAAGTCTAAATTACCGGTGAATTAACTTATTATTTTTAAAAATATGATTTATATTTTTGTGTTAGTTAAAAATGGTGTTGTTATTAAAAATATTGTGTTTAATACAAATATTCAAGTCATTCTAAGAAGTTATCATATAGAACATCTTTATGCAAATCTTTTGTATGGAAAGATATTTGTTTTGCTTAATTGTTAAATTTTGTAAGTGTATTTTTTCTTATGTTATTTTTTATGTCTCATAAAAGTTATTAGAATATATAAGATAATTGTATTTGTTTAACATGGATGAACATTCATTTTGTGTAGTTTAATGATAATAAAAGGATGATGCAAAGAAATAAAAACATGTATTTATTTCATTTAATTATTAAATAACATTTTTAGTTGAATAATTAAATATACTTATAAACAAATAAAGTGAACTTGGTCACGGGTAAAGTAAGAAATTTATTATCTTGCCCTTTTCTTATCTATAAAATGATTTTCACCTTCTTCAAAATTAAAAGACTGATTTGTAACTTTTTGAAATATTTGTAAATATATATTAACTATATACATGTATATATATATAAATATTGCATTGATAAATATATAAATATCTGCTTCAAAATAATTTTGTTACATAAATAATGTTATATTTAATATAACAATAATTATTCGTTGAGTAAACACAATTATGTAATTTTTATTTTGCAAAATGTTTATATATATATATTAAAATTAATGACAAGAATAATCTTAATAACTTAGTAGTATCTATTTCTTATAAAAAATATCTTTTAATTAAATTAGATTATAAATGAAAATAATTTTAATAATTCTATTTTTATAATTTTAACTATTATTATAATATTAGTAAATTATGTTTTATCAAAAAAAAATATAAAAAGAAATTGAAAAATCATCTACTTTTGAATGCGGATTTGATCCAATATCAAAAAATCGAATACCATTTTCGATGCAATTTTATTTTATTGCATCAATATTTTTAATTTTTGATGTAGAAATTGCATTAATTATTCTATTTATTAGAGATTTAAATTTATTTGCATATTATGCATCTTTAACAATAATATTAATTATAATTATTTTATTAATTGGTCTATTAGCAGAATGATATGAAGGAGCATTATCATAATTTAAATAATAATATATTTACATAAATATATTAAAAAAAAAACAATAAATTTGCAAATTTATAAATGTTAATATTTTTAACTTAAATATTAATTATTATATCTCTCTATTTATTATATTTCTATATATTATATATATAAATAAATATATATTATAAATATATTATTATAAATATATATTATATATATTTATAATTCTATATATTATAAATAAAATTTTTATAATTAATCCAAAAATATTATTATAGTAACAAGAAAATTTTAATTTCTATAAATAAATTTACAGTTTATTATTTTTTATCAGACATATTACTATTAAGAACTAAAAATAATTTTTAATTATTTATTTGATGAATTAGAAGTTCACAACATTATTAGTTCTAAAATTCTTAATTGAAGTAATTTTACTTAATTCTATTATGAACAATAATATACCTTTATTTTGGCTTCAATTAATAAAATTTGTATATAATTTATATATTTTAAGCTTTAAAGGTTTATAGTTTAAATAACTTAAATTTTTTAATTTTATAAAATTTCATTAATAAAAATCCTAAAATAAAAAATATTTTTTATAAGAAATAGACACTACTAAGTTATTAAGATTATTTATGTCATTAATTTTAATATATATGTATGTTAGGTTAAGAAAGTTATTTCGATCGCCGCGAAGGTAAAAGTCTCCAACTTAATTGTTGTAAAATTAACTCAATAAATCTTTATTATAAGAAAGTGCGTAATATCTAATATAGCTTGTTATAGTAAACGGTTTGATGGATTTTTGTGCAAGGCACAACAAGTCGCTACATTAATTGAGTAAACCCTCGGTGAGAATGAGTGAATATTCAATAATAAACAGAACTAAGATCGACGAATTTGATTATATGTAAGAGATACACGTATGTATGTATTTGTATGAATGAATATAAAAATCGAAATCAAGTCGAGATCTATATCTATTTCTCACCTCGATCGAAATTAAATGATTGAGTGTGGGCTCTCGCCCTCTTGTGGTTGAATAGTGATTTAGAATATCGAAGTTCGATGGCGGGAATTTGAATGCATGAACAATGTATAAACATTCTGAAAAATAATCAAACAAATTTATATTTTTTATAAGAAATAATTACTTATAATAAATCTAATTAAAAATTATAATAGAGAAAAAATTTATATATTTATATTTTCTTTGAAAAATATACAAATACAGAGGATGTTTAATAAGTTTTTAAAATCGTTTATTGGTACCTAAATTAAATTAAAATGATTTTTTCAAGAGCATGATCAAAATTCAAAAGTAATATTTGGAAATTATAGAAACAATTGACTCTAGAAAGCCTCATATATAAATTTTTCATACACATTGATTAAATTTTCATACCCGATAAATTAATTTTTATATTCATTAAATATTTTATACAATAATATTATGTATTTTTGTGAAAAGTTAATAAAAATATGTAGTATTTCATGCTAGAAGTTATTGTTGATTATAAAACATGAATTGCTTTAAATTATAATTTTCAGTAAAATATAATTTTCTTTTAAAGCCATTAACAATAAATGATATATTTGAAAATTGTATTTTTATTTAATATCTTGGATTTTAACTTATTATTAATAAATTAAGCTAATAAAATAATTTTTAATATCATGCAGTTAATTATATAATGTTTTTAAATATTCAATTCATAATACAAGTAATCAAAGAATATCAGTGGATAATATTTTATATTGATTAAAAATAATAATAATATTAATTATTATATATGAGTACATAGTATTAATTACATTAAAATAGTTAAATATAATGAATTCATTTATTTTTACAAATTTAATTTGAAAAAGAATAACCATAACGAATTCTAAGTTAAAAATAAAGATTTGAAATACGTTATGCATGTATTTAAATTTGTCAAATTGAAAGTTTTACAATATTATACTGGATATATTATACTAAAATATATAAATCATAGTTTGAAAATAATCTCTTTAAAATTTATTTATTATTATTGTATTTGTATTCAATTAAAATTTTTGGCATGACATCCAAGTTAAAATGAAAGATTATCCTAATTTTTAAGCTTTAATTATTTTCATCTATTGTTAAATATACCAATAATTAAAAATTTTATAATTATTATTTATAAAATATATTAATGAAATATTAATTTCAAATACAAATATACACATATAAATTTTCTCCACATTTGTATTTACAATTCAAAAGTATGTATATTTGCATAAATATCTATTTCCATGGTACTATTTCAAATTAATATTGTTCTCTTCATTTGTAAGTTTAATATTTAATACTTTTTTTAAATAAATAATAGAACAATTAATAATTGAAAGAAATAGATACTATTATTAGAATAATTTAGTTTTCCAATATTTTTTATTTATTTCAAATTTATCAATTTTATTTATTAACCCCACCCCTTATTGCTGGTATCATAATCAGCGCAACAGGTACAAGTACACCTGTATTAATATAAGCTATCATTTTCTAATTTAATTTAAAAACTAAATGTTTTTAAGCGAGATACACCGCCCCTTATTGCTGGTAACATAATCATGGTATTTTAAGAGGTGGAAAAGGTGCATTTAAAGAGATTTCTTTTCACACGTGTTTGGCGTTTGTCATAAAAGATTATTGCTTCGTGCAATTGGTGACACAGATGTTTGACGAACATTTTCATTTCTACGGGAAACAAATTTTACTGCAATTACATTTTCGTTTTCGTGAACAAAATTTTTAAAGATTCTTTGAGAATAAAGATAAAACATTATATTTAATGTATTAGAATTATTTAAGAAAATGAATCAAAATTTTTTGTTCAACTTTTAGTAAAATATAAATTTTTTTTTCATCAAATAATTTATTAAAATTGGTGTAATTGTTAAAAATTAACATTTTCAAAAATTTTTTACATTGTATTAAAAATAATTTGTTAAAATTTTTTTTCTACTTTTATTTAATATTATTTGTCATTTGTAAGTTTCAAGTTTATTCACGGCGGATGAATTATCTTCTTGCTCTATAAAAAATTTATTTTAATTTTCCATGTGTCCACTGGGAGCGCTAAAATCGCTTCGGAAGTAGGAGAGAGAGAAAAGATATTTTAACCACCATGTTTGTTTCTTATGTAAAGCATTGAACTTAACATTCTCTTATTTACTGTTCTGTGATACAAACAGAGAATGAAAATTAATTTATTAAAAGTGGTAATCGATTGAAGAAAAACAAAGGAATAGCAGTAGCAGCAGAGATTATTAGAGAGATTGCTGATGACAAATGGGGCGTTTGTTCCAAATTTCAAAAGCTGTACGCTACTGCCTCTAGCGGTTGAACTATCTTCTTGTTCGAGGAGGAGATTAGGGGTACCAAAAATGAGGAGTGGGGTAAGCTACGAGTAATGCTGGAAAAATAGTGCTGCCTCTAGCGGACCAGATTCAACTAACTTCATATTCGAGACGGAACTTAAGGGGAAATAATGGAGTGAGGGTAGATGATGACGTATACTCGTAAGGGGAAATTCTACAAACCATATGATCAACTACACCACACATATCCATGTCCCATGTGTTGAAGTACATGTACACGGCTGCTATAAACATCAAATTGAATTCAGTTTTGATGAAAAATTAAAAATCGCTATTATCAATTACAAGATCATTAGTATGATTATATATATATATAATATTATAATTTATATTTAATATTTGTATTTCTATTATATTGGTAAATAAAAAAAATTTTAAATATCAAATGTATATATTATTAAAATAAATTAACTTTAATTAAATACATTTGCTAGTGCACATTTATTTCATAAATTCATTATTTATATATTTGTAAGTGTATAATCATTACAATATAAAAAAAATCAAAAAAATTTAAATTGAAATGAATAAAAAGACTTTATTTAATCTTTACTAAGAAATCATGAAAATAAAATAATGTTAAATTAGATACATGTTATTAACAACGATTTGTATAGATAAAACACAATTTTAATCATTTTAGATGATATATTTCTTAATTATATTCCTGATGCAATATAAAGATTTTTCGCTTTAACTTTAATACGTATTATTTAATTTTCTATTGATAAAATCATAATTTCATAATTACATTCAAATATTTATTATTATTTTATTAATTTTATTATAATGATATATATGTAGTTTCATAAAATATTATGCAATCAATTTGATATATATTTTCTGATATCACACTTGACTTACACTAATAATGTTAATAACAATAAATTTGTTTGTATTACAATATTATTATTTTACTGAACGCGACTTATGAAGTTGTTTTAATCTTTGAAGATTTTAGATTTATTATTCTTAAAGTTATAAATGTATAAATTACACATTTTCATATTAATTAATATTTTTTAAAGTAATTAAAATTTGTGTAAAAGAAACAGAGGGAGAGAGAGCCGCTATCGTAGAAAAGACGAACAGGGTAAGTACGAGCAAGAGAGAGAAAGCATAAAGCAAGAAAGACTTCGTCTACTATAGCACAGATGCACCGAATACATCATATGGTATGACATAGAGAGAGAGAAAGAGAGAGAGACAGACAGACAGAGTAAAACAAATAAATGAACGAAGCCATAACATAATAAGAAGCGTGAGAGAAACAAAATATGAGATGTGAGATAGAGAGAGACAGAGATAAAAGGTACACTTGTTTCTTGTTACATCAAAACATCGGAATATTCTGCCCAAGCCAGAAATCAAAGCTTCGCAATTTGACTATTTTCTTATATTTTTGTTTTTCGTCGCATACAATGTTGCAACATCTACAATTCAAAAGCAATATTGCCATATCTTTTTAAATGAATTTGAGAATATGAATGCCTTCACGGGTTTGATTTCGTTTGCTTGTACAATTTTCCCTATGAATGGTCCGACCGACGGATAACATCAACTCCCGATTTTTCTTAAACATATGATGCCAACGAACTACAATTTGTTAGAATTGATTTTTTCAATTGAAATTTCTTTTTTCAAGTAACAGATACATCCCCTTATTAATTTAAACAATAATATTTACAAAATTCATCTATGAATCTGAAATATCAAAAAAATATACGACAAAGTCTAGCTTTCGCATTAGCGTATTAGCCGTTTTGGATTAAAAAAAAGTTAAATTTTATGATTTAAGGTATTTCGCTTAAAACTTGTCATAGATGGTTTCAGTAAGTATTATTGTTTAAATGAGTAGTGGAATGTATCTGTTACTTGAAAAATTAGTTTAAAATTACTAGAAATGCTTTTGATTATAAAATTTAACTTTTTTTTAATCCAAAACGGCTAATACGCTAATGCGAAAGCTAGACTTTGTCGTTTGTTTTTTTCATATTTCAGATTCATAGATGAATTTTTTATATATCATTGTTTAGATGAAATAGGGAGATAATGTAATCTGTTGGTATCGATCCATTATCAAGTGATTTTTATATGAATATCGAAATACAGCATGTATGCTTGTGATTTTATTCCTTGTATTCCTTTAAGCATATAGGTTTTTTCCCTTTAAACAACGACATGTGATTTGTTTTCGTCAATATTATGGGATCTTTAAACGTTAGAGAATGATGTTGGTGGTTTTCTTCGTTTTTACAAACACAATATATTTAGCTATTTAAATTTATGTTTAAATTCAATATGTGTGTTTTTGTCAGTTAAAACAATTGAAAATATTAATTTAGTTTCTCATGATAATTCGATAGGATTACATGTTCGTACGGAAGTTTTAATAATATTTTTATTTTTTTTGTATTTAATTAAAAAAATTATCTTTATAGATATTTTTTTAATATTCATATTTCGGTATAGTTGTTCATCTATTATTCCTTGATTTTTGCGCAATAATAAAAATTGCAATTCGGTTTTTTGCAATAGAGTCGTCGCGTTGGTTTTTTTTTTTTTTTAATATATAGGTTCACAAATGCAATCTAATCGAGGCTACACGGTTTACGAAAGATGCAAGTACATCAACTGTGCCAATGGGAAACACAATAATCATCATCTTTTTAGATTCCCATCCAATTTGGAGAAACAAAAAATTTGGATCGAAAATTCGGGTATGTTGACAAATTAACGCTATCTTTTACGGGATGAGGATCAAATTGATTCTTATCTTAAAAAATTTACAAAATCCATTCTTAAAATTCTTTTTATATATGAAAGAAATTTTATAATTAATTTCGTAATATAGTTATGAAAAACTTGTATGTTGAAATTAATTGCTAATCTCAGGAAACCTGTGAATTTCACGCAAACTGTCGTTTGGTATTTAATACAAAAACACTTTATTTATTATTTTTGACACGCATTTTAAATAATTTAAAATAATTTAATAAATATATCGAAATTTTGTTTATAAATAGTCACTTATTAAAGTAGTAACTATCCCCAGTAATTAATTTATCTAATATATATGCAATACTTGTATTAAATTTTGTTTAATTAATATTTTTAGTCAAAAGTATTTATGTACAAAAAATGATCATAAGTGTCTTTATTACATATTTTTATAAAATAATAATGCAATATTATTGTTATATAAGCTTGATTATAATAGAATTAATTTTTCAACATTTGATATTCCAAGCGCGATATTTTTAATTTTAATAAAAATTATGTAATGGCACATATGTTATGTTAAGTAACTTATTATAAGTAAATAATTTTAAATTCAAGCCAATTTTAATTAATTTCATTTAAAATGTCTATGATATGGTGAGGTAAACTCGACAAATAACTCTAACACAAATTATCCGATTAAAAGAAGATATTTATTTCTAATATTCTTTATATACACCCGTCGTCTTCGAGCTCTAGGTAAAATCTACCCTGCTCACCCGCGTTGCGACGCATCCTTTTCCGTCCGTCGGGGTTGTTTTGCCGTCATTACCTCTGCAGTTGCCTCACTTTCTCTTTTATTGCGGTGATTTTCTGTCGAGCGAAGGGACTCGAAAATCCGTCACTTACACTAATTAGCTTATCATTATGTACAAAAGAATGTTCCTTAGAAACTTAATATATTAAATAACATGTTTTCTGTTTGTAGTTTAATTCTTTTTTGCTCTAACTTTTATTTTTAATTACAAAGTAATAGAAATAAAGTATTTCCTTAAATTTAGAAATATAAAGAATATTTTTGTTTATCAATTATGTTACGAGTATTCTATTTATATAAAATATAAGAATAAGACGGTGTTAAAATTGAATCGTCAGAATTTAGAAAAAACAAAAACTAAAATTTTATATGTATAATTTAAAATAAATATCTACCACCTTCATATAATTATGCATTTTTTAATTTAAATTTTTGAACGTGTGTAAATGCATATGTTTACATAACATGGACTTAAACAAATTTTTATTTTATGTGTGTCCGTTCAAATTGTATCACATAACTTCCATTATTATTTACATCACTTATTATATTATATACGTGCAAGAAAATTATTAAAATAAATCATATGTACATTTAAAATATTAAAATAAATAATTTATAAAATAAAATAAATACAATAACATTTCTTTCATTATATAAAATGAATAATAACAATATAAATCTTGATATTTAATTATAAATTTTAATAAAATCAATTATTTCAAGAATATACTAAAACAATAACTAAAAAGCTTACATTAATAACATAATAAAATAATTTATCTCAATGCTATTTTTCATGAATAGTTATAAATATTGATTTTATTTGAACAAATTACTTCTATCGAGTAAATTGTGAGTGATTGCAAATAAAACTATTACTTTTATTAAATGTATGGATAAGTAAATTTTTAGTGATTGCAAGCTATATTATTATTTTTGTAAATGTATTACAAAAATTGATATCAAAATTATTCCTTTAATAAGATATTGGAAAAATAACTAATAATAATAATTTATTTTGTATTTTTAACTTTATGAAATAAAATTGTAATTGATTTTAAATAAATCTAAACATTCATTATTTGTCTTATTATAAATGATGTTCAATTATATATTTAATGATGAACATTTAAAATACCAAATTTATATGTAGTATTCAATTTCACAGAGTAATATCTTGAGTAATTTGAGTAAAACTATAACTTTTATTAACTGTATTATCAAAATTGAAATTAAAATCATGCATGTTAATGATGCTTGTTAAAAATTGTTACAAACATTGATTCTAATAATGTTTTTAACTTTCATCGAGTAAGATATTATTGATTTTAGCAAAAACTAGACATTTTTTCCAATGTATCATTAAAATTGATATTCAAATCATATATAAGAATGATAAAAATTTAAAATTATCACTTTTATGAATAATTTAGTTCTATTCAATGAAATTGTAAATTATATAAAGTATAACTTTAAGTACTATTAACTGTATTATTAAAATATTTGATATAAATATAATGATTTAATTGAACTATATATATCAAATTAAAGTAGTAATAATATATATATTTGTATCTTTACACTTAATAATCAAATATTGAAATTATTATTTGAAATTAAAATGGCAATAATATTTATAGTGTAATAGATAATAAAATCGGTTATCTAAATTTTGTATATTTTGAAATTATTTAATGATTGATTATGATTATATATATCTATTTTTTTTCATTTATAATTTTTATTATACAAGCATTGTTTGTATTTTATTTGATATTGAATAATATTATAAAATATTTATGAACATTTATATGAACATAGTTCTACATAAGATTTTTTTCGATGCATTATTAATATTTTTAGGAAACACGGAACTTTCTGCATGGTCCCCTGCTTCAATCAGAAATTGCGGATTATGTCCTAATCATTTTCGCGAAGCTGACTACTTTCAAGGACAAAGAAGATTAAAGTTACGTGTCAATAGGGACCCCGTACACTGGAAAGAAGTACAATGTACTTCAAAAAATGAGGTATAAGATTTTGTTAAACATTTCATTAAAAAAATTTAACAATATTATTTTAAATTTTTATAGGTAATTCAAGATGATGAAATCAATGATATTGAAGGAATGGATCTTGTCGGTGCAGACAAGCGGTTTTCAAGTGAGGTAATGCGTCCTTCATTTGATGAAAAAGTAAGTAGCGAAAATTATTGTAATGCACACGTTTTGCAATCAAATGTAAAAGTTTATCCAAGTGCTTTATTATTGAAAAGAAAATTTTCTTTAAAAAAGTGTTCTAGCAATTGTAATATTACAATTGCAAATTTAAAATATAAAAATAATATTTTAGAAAAAAAAATTAAGCAGTTGGATAGGCATATAAAATATATGAATAAAAAATTTAATAAAATAAAATTATACAGAAAATCATGTGCAAAAAATGGGGAAAAGCCATTTTTTGACATTCATGATTTTCTTAACAAAGCAGGAGTATCATCGTTTGCGAGTATCATCGTTTGCGAAAACGATGATACAACTGCAATTAAAAAAAAATAAATCTCAGTATTCGGATGCTGAGAAAGATTTAGCAAAGCAACTTTATTTTTATTCAGCTGCTTGTTATTCGAAATTGAGACGTGCAGGTTTACATTTACCCCACGAATCGACCGTTCGTGCTTGGGTTTCTGAATTGGACATTGTCCCCGGAGTAAATAATTGTATATTTAATAATTTAAAAATGTTTTTAAATGGACTATCAGACGAGGAAAGACTATGTGGTCTT
This sequence comes from Eupristina koningsbergeri, assembly GCA_018907245.1. Classification (NCBI taxonomy): domain Eukaryota; kingdom Metazoa; phylum Arthropoda; class Insecta; order Hymenoptera; family Agaonidae; genus Eupristina; species Eupristina koningsbergeri. The sequence goes on from JACCHV010000044.1 coordinate 396,639, forward strand.
AAATTTGATGAGATGTCAATAAAAAGTTTTGAGGAATATTCAAAAAAATACGATCTTGTCGAAGGTTTAGTTGATATGGGTGCCGGTACCCGAACGCGAAATGTTGCAAAACATGCATTATTATTTTGTTTGGATGGGTTGAATGCAACAAATCGTTGGCATCAAATTTTAGCTTTCGGTTTTACTGATAATGGTGTTTCAGCAATACAATTATCAGATATTATACCGAAACTTTTATTACAATTACGTATAATTGGTGCCGACGTGAAATTTGTTGTATGCAATCAGCATCCAAATAATCGTCAATTTTACAATATGTTTGGGGTAACCGCGGAAAATCCTTATTTTCATTTAGACGGGGTTAAATACTTTATGATTTACGATTGGCCACATTTAATCAAAAGATTAGTGGCCCAATTGCGTAAATATGATAAAATTTATTGTAACGGGGAAATAATAATTTCATTTTTAGATTTAGTTCGTACGTGGGAACATGATAAAGCCCACAGTACGTCAAATTTATTAAGCCACATAACGGAAAGCCATTTTTATCCGACTTCATTCGAGTCAATAAAGGTAAAAAGAGCTTTCCAACTTCTTAGTCGGCGTATGTCAAGCGCAATAAAATTAGCTGGTGAAGATGAAGCTGCTTTGGCGAATTCGCCGACATGGAAGCAATCTGCTTCTTTTGTAGAAAAATTAGATTCCGTGATTGATGCATGTAATTCACGGAATTTAAGAACCAATAAGAAGCAGAAGCGACCATTATCTAATAATAATCCAGAAATTGAATTGCTTTTAAAAAGTTTTATTCATTGGTCGGTTAATTGGTCTTTAAAAATTAATAATAAATTTAAACGTCCACCTTGTTTTGATGGTATTATTTTAACGATACGCGGAATTTTAGATTTATATAATAATATTAAAAAAACATTTGTAAATTTTGAGCTTACAACTGAACTCTGTAATCAGGATTCAGTTGAACATACTCAAGCAAAAAAACGCGGTAGAGGTGGATTTAACGTCAACCCGACTTGTAGAATGTATAGATTGTCAATTCGACACATTCTTAGTACCGCGTATATACAAATAAGTACAAATTGTAATACATACTCAAATAGTAATGAAGAAAATATATGTTTCGAAAAATATAATAGTATAGAGTTTACAAATAATTCCTTTTATGAATGTGAAAGGAATGAACTAAATGAATACAACAATGAGATAAAAGCACTTCAGTTTCTGGAGATGCATGCAGAAATTAATAAAAATAGTGCAGGAGATATTTCAAATAAACATTTATTTGAAAAAAATGCTATTGTATTCTTTGCCGGTTACGTTGCCCGAAAATGTTTATTGAAATATCCCTACTCTGAATGTGAGAATTTCTTCATTAAAAATGCAAATGATCCTTTCTCAGTAGATGAACAATATTTATTCAATAGAGATTATATGCATTCCAATGAGGAAATACCACATTTAACGTTTTTGACAAGACCGTCAGAAGCGTTAACTGAAATAATAAATTGCCAGCTAGAAAATTTTGTACTCATTCACGAGCAAATATGGCAAAATAAAAATATTTTATCGGAATTAAAAGAAGTAATAGAAGAAACGACTTCATTAAAGTTTCCAAAATGGTTTGATCGCGAACATAATTGCTATGAGCATCGAATTTATGCTCTACAATGTTTATTAATTGTTAAAATTCATACTACTGCTCGGGAACATAATAAGAGTACAAAAATTTTTAGTAAACGATATTTAAAACAAAACAATCGTAAATTAAAGAATATTATGCATCTTTAATGTAATTAAAATTTAATTACATTAAAGATGCATAATGTAATTAAAATAATGTAAAAAGCATGTATATTTTTCACGTTTTTTCGTAAATATTATTGTAAATATATTGTAAAAATATAATTTATTAATCATTAATATAATGTAATTTATGTATTTAATTGTATAAAATTCAAAATGTAAATATAAATGTAAATATAATTTAAATAACTTTAGATAGCATGTATTGGCTTTTTCCGTCTGATAGCAAGTGGACGGTTTTTTATGCCGAGAAAGTAAGCTTTCTGCGAAGGCTGAAATAGGGTAAAAAATATAATGTTTAATATGCGATTTTACTTGGTTAAAAATAAATGTAATCGGCAATTTACCGACTAGCCGACGGCGAAATAATAAAATGTAATTCATAAAAAATTTTGATCTTTATACACGAATCAAATATATGTATTGTCTTGCAATTAAAATTTGTTATTTATTTAAATTCATTTGATATTAATATATTAAATTAATTTAATTTTCTATAGATTTTTTATTGAATGTAATAATCATTAATCATCATATAATCATAATAGCATTCATCAATAATCATTACTCGATGAAAGTTAAAAACACTATTAGAATTAATGTTTGTAACAATTTTTAACAAACATCATTAACATGCATGATTTTAATTTCAATTTTGATAATACAGTTAATAAAAGTTATAGTTTTACTCAAATTACTCAAGATATTACTCTGTGAAATTGAATACTACATATAAATTTGGTATTTTAAATGTTCATCATTAAATATATAATTGAACATCATTTATAATAAGACAAATAATGAATGTTTAGATTTATTTAAAATCAATTACAATTTTATTTCATAAAGTTAAAAATACAAAATAAATTATTATTATTAGTTATTTTTCCAATATCTTATTAAAGGAATAATTTTGATATCAATTTTTGTAATACATTTACAAAAATAATAATATAGCTTGCAATCACTAAAAATTTACTTGAAGAAAGTTATACGAACTCTTAACATCAATGATTGTAGTTATTTATAGCAAATAACATTGAGACGAATGATTATAATTTAATTTATCCATACATTTAATAAAAGTAATAGTTTTATTTGCAATCACTCACAATTTACTCGATAGAAGTAATTTGTTCAAATAAAATCAATATTTATAACTATTCATGAAAAATAGCACTAAGATGAATTATTTTATTATCAATTATAATACTACAATTAACAAAAATTATAGTGTTACTGGAGTCATTTACAATTACATTGAATAAAATTTCCAATTTAAATAACTTTTTTATTATTGAATAAATTTAATAATTTAATTTTAATATTTTTGTTATAAATGTAAGCTTTTTAGTTATTGTTTCAGTATATTCTTGAAATAAGTGATTTTATTAAAATTGATAATTAAATATCAAGATTTATATTGTTATTATTCATTTTATATAATGAAAGAAATGTTATTGTATTCATTTTATTTTATAAATTATTTATTTTAATATTTTAAATGTACATATGATTTATTTTAATAATTTTCTTACACATATATAATATAGTAAATTATGTATATAATAATGGAGGTTATGTGACACAAATTTGACAGGACACACATAAAAAGAAAAATTTTAAGTCCATGTTATATAAACAGATACATTTACACATAAAAATACTTTTAAAAACTTAAATTAAAAAATTCCTAATTATATGAAGGTGGTAGATATATTTTTTAAATTAAAAAAGATAAAATGTTAATATATAAAATAAAGATTTTTGAAATATCCAAAAAGAAAACTTGTATTATATTTGAATTCAAATATTAAGGCTAACTTCATTGCATTTCACATTGAATGCAGTAGGGAGAGTGCTTAACATCACTCTGTACTCCCCTTAACTGCTGCTCGAACAAGAAATGTACTTTGTTAAACAGCCGCTAGGTTTTTGGGAACAAATGTTTAACACGGTCATCAGCAATCTCTCTAATAATCTCTGGTAGCAGTAAAGAAAATATATTATAAAACAAAAACTGTAATCTGTTTTCAGGGATCGAAAATGTAAGACGCACAAGCTATAGAAATATTGAAAATGATCAAGTCATTACTTATCGATAGTTCCTTTAAGAAAAATGGAAATTGATGCTTAAAATTTCTTTTTGTTAAAAAAATAAGAAAAAATTGTTTTTTCTTTCGAATATGTTTTTTACTTATATTTTACCAATCTTAATTACTTAAAATATTTATATTATTAATTTGTGTTTTATCGTATCATTTCGTCAGATACCATATCATTGTACATTACTTTTTAGGGAATCAACTAATTATTTATTTTACCGAACCTCAGTATGTTATTGTTATTAAAAAATGGGTCTTATTTCACCAATGCACAGATAACGCATAAAAATGAAAGAATAATAAATAATAAAAAAATAAAATGTATAAAAAATTATAGAATATCAAAAACGCATTCAAAGCCTTCAGAACTTCATAATAAAGTGGAATTTTTTTTTTAATATAATTAATATTCCTTTTTTTGAAAGAATAAATATGGCATAGACAAGAATATTAATTGTAAATCGTTTAATATGAATAATAAATTAATATATCAAAAATTATTATACATTGAATTCAGACATAAGTAAGTTAAATAAATTTGCATTTTTATTAAAGGATTACATTCAAACCCTTCGGCAAATAGATTTTATTCGAGCCAATGAAGCAATATAAAGAACTAAAGCATAATAGTGTCTGAATCTAAAAAGATTATCTATTGGCCTCCTCAAAAACCTACTGCTACTAATTTCTGCAAAAATTAAAATTATATTTAACAAATAGAAAAGTTATTTAAGTTATACCATTACAAAAAAAGATACGTGAAATTTTATTTGCAAAAAAGATATTAATTCAATTGAAAGCTTGTCAATGTACACATACTATGAAAAATATCTATATAAATATTTCGAAATGGGAAAAGAGAGGAACTAAATAAGAATGATTTTCTAACTTCATTTATTAATTGATTACTTAATTTACCACATAATGACGCGACTCGCATAAAACTATCTCCGATCTTGCGAGCGACTGTTCATCTCTTGAAAATATATGGTAAAGATAATATTTAAAAATTCATCTCGAAGTTCAAGATCAATATCAAAATTATTTTTCAATCTTTTAATAATTATGCCATTTAAAACTTCCTTTCTAACTTTATTCTCATGCTTCATTATGCTATGGCGTAATTATACTTTTTCTTCTATTAATTTTTTCTTCAGCACATCACATAATAAAAAATAAATGTATTTCATAAATATTTTCTACAAAGAGTTTTGTAACTAATCCCGCTTTTAAAATTCTTTACATTATTACAAAAGTACATTGATTACGAAAAATTTTTTTAATTTTGTTACTTACAAGTACAACAAAATATTGTAATTCATATAAATTATTTATTATTTATTATTAATTATAATGTAGCTTTTAGTTTTTTAATATTATTTGACACATTATTCATTTATAATTTAAATTTGTAAATAATAATAATGAAAAATAAAAAGTCTATAGAAAAATATTTATTTTAAATGTATAAATATTTTTTACATTTTTATTAATAATTAAAAATAATATCTATTACCTAAATAATTTTTTGTTTAATTGTTTATGAAACTGATACTTTCAAAATATGTTATTTTGTTACTTGTAATTGTTTATTACTTATAATTGTTACTTTTTCATTGTATAGCATATGTAGATTAAAATATAAATCTTAATTGTAAAATTTAACTTATTTTTAAATATAATACATTAATAATTTATTAATAATTTATTATATCTCTTTCATAATTATTTGCAATTCATATAATAATTGAATGATTGTACATATTTATTTCACAGTATTGTTGTTTAATTTTCATTAGATTAAAGCAATCCATTGAATATTAAAATTATTGTTACTTCAAATTAATAAATATAACAATTTTAAATTAAGTAAAAGTATATCAATGGTTTTCAATAATATACAACAATATTTTGATCAATATCTTAATAATAATAGCATACATTAATTTTTATAACACATAAAGAAAAAAAGGTTATTATAAAAAACAAATGATAAATGAAACTTTAAATTATGTAATTATATTACAACAAGAAATAAATTTCTAAATATTAAAAAAAAAAAATTAGCAACTTAAAATTTAACAAAAATATTGAAGAAACTCGTCACTATATATCAAAATAATTGTTCATTACATCCATAATAACACAAAAGAATAAATTTCATCTAAGCCATAATTTTAATCGTAGAGCATCAACACCGTTCAGATAATATCGAAATAATCGTTTATCACGAACAAATCCCAGATTTTCATACAATCGTAAAGCTGGGTGATTAGTAATTTCAGTCTCAAGTACAACTTCATCTGCATGATCTTCAATCATTGCTTGGATTGCACGTCTTACAAGATTAGAACCAATTTTCCGTTTTCTATATTTTACATCAACAGCAAGCATTGCTATATAACCTCGTTTTGTTACTTTTCTATGAATATCGAGTTTGCAGACTATGGCTCCTATACATTCTTTTTCATCCATTGCCTATTAAATAACAATTATAATCTCAATTCTATTATTTATTTAATTAGATATGTGCGATTAAAAAAATATTTATATAAAAAATATTATCAACATACAATAATAATACAATGTATTTTAAGAATAAATATTATTTACCTATTAAATATTATTTATCTATATATATTAATTATTTTTAAATATTATTTGTCCTAATTCATATATAAATTATTAATTGACAATAATTTGTACAGTTTAATACATGGCATAATTTAAAAAATAAAACTGTAAAATAAACAAAAAAAATAAAAATTTAGTTTTAAAATATTTAATTTTTTATTAAAAATATAGGTTATAAAATTAAATTATTAAATTAAAATAAATTAAATTAATAAATTAAAGTGAATTAAAGAATTTAATTATTTAAATTTGCTTAATTTAATGAATGTTACAATTTCCTTCCCAATATATAGCTTTAGTTTGATTGAAAAAAGTTTTATAGAAAAACATTGCATATTATTTAATAGATTATATCATAATTTTAATAAATATTTATCATGATTCTTCTGTTATAGATTAAACTTTTTAATCTTATATAAAAAAAAAATTTTTCTTACCAAAAAACATAATTTTGGCCAATTATGAATAAAATATCTATATGTGTAAATAGAATATGGTTCACTTAAATCTTTTTGAATTAATTTCATAATATCAGGCATTTGTAATTCACTACTATAACTAACATATTCTATATTATAATCCTTACTGATTTTTGAAGTTCCTTCTTTTTCATCTAAAAAATCTAAATAAATTATTATAACTTCATTTTCAAGCAAATTTTTAACAAAAATATATATCAATACAGTATTCATATATATATAATTTTAATACTTAATATTTTATTATTTAATAATTTACCTAAGTTATTAATATTTTTAGACTTGAGATCATTGTTCATCTCAGAATTTATTTCAGATGAATCATAATCACTCTTTATTTGGCAAATACCATTGACATGTCTCTTGTCACTATTTAGTAGATTTAGTCGAGATTTTATTTCTTTTGCAACTACATCAGTATCAGAATTGTCCTGTTTGACTTTACTCATAATATATTCTAAATTGAATGAATCCATATTCTGATTCACTGTATTTTCCATGAGTTCTTTAAAAATTTTGTAATATTTTGTAAAATAACTTGAAAAGTTACATTGAATATTATAAAATATTTTCACAGAAATTATTATTACAATTAAATTTTCTTATTAAAAACCTAAACTAATGAAATGGTCTAAACATTAAAACCTTTTTAAAGACTTAATTTATTAGGGACACTAGAAATCAAAATTTTTAAAACTAGTTTAAAAATTAATCGTATTTAGTTTTAAATCGATCTTACATAATTAATGTGAATTTTAAATATAAATATCATATAAACAACTATTAAACATTAGATATTCAATATAATTTTTGGAAAAATGAATTCTGTATCCAATTTTTTAATTCTCCGCATTTCCTAATTCCCCTCAATTTTGATAAAATTCACTGTTTTATTTATCCTCTTTTAGCCAGAATTAAATAAGAATATCGTGAATATAATCTTAACTACTAATACACTAACTTAGAAACCACAAAACAGACGTTAAAAGAAGGTTAAATTCCATGTTAAATACGATAAACAAATATGGCTGATGAAATAACTTTTCTCTCTCTCATATTAAAAAATACTACAGCGCGTCTGGTGGATTCTTGGCTCTATTAAAAATTTTGTTATAAGTGCTTTAAGATCTGGTTATAAATATTTTAGTATTTATGTCTGTTCTGTAATGCTAGCTTCAAATATATGAAGTATTTTGGTAATAGTCCAAACATATTAAAAAAAACTTTAAAACAATATACTTAAAATGATATGATTAAAATCATCTTTAATTATAAAATTATCAAAGACGAATGGGGAGATTGTTAAAGAGCATAGGAATATTTGTACCACAGAACAGAGATTAAAAGAATATTAAGTTCAATGTTATGCATAAGAAATAAACTATCTTTTAACTCTCTTGCATTTCCGAAGCGATTTTAGCACTCCCAGTGGTTACAAGAATAATTAAACAAAAATTTTATAAGCATTTTAAAACCTATTTAAAAAAAAAATGGTATATATAGATATATTAAGTACGGGTAAAAGAAAGACATTTGAGATATTTTGAGTATTGAAAATAATCTAGTACAACTGAAATACATTTTTTATCATCATATGATTATAATTTACATTTTAATAATAAAATATTTTTTTATAAATATAAGAAAATATAAATCATTATAATGTTATTAATAAAAATGTTTTTCAGTTATAAAAAATTATTTTTCAACGTTCAAAATACCTCAGATGTTTTCTTTAACCTGTACTTCATATTATCTATATTTATGGTATTTTTTAAATAGATTTTAAAATATTTATAAAAAAATTTTAAACATGGAATACTTAGTAGTAAGTATGACAAAAATTATTTATAAAAATATTTATTTTTTATATTTATACACATTATTTTAAATATGAATACACAAATAAAATTGTATTTATGTTTATTAATAAATATATAGATTAAATAGTTACATTATTTGATATCAAATATTTTTAAATAATATATATTGGTCTTTTAATGTGAAAGTTGAAGAAAACCTTTTCTTAGGTAAGTAAAAGGTCAGGATAATACTATTTGCAAACAATTGTTAATTTGAAATAGGGCACAGATACAGTAATAAATTTATTGTCCTAATCTTTGACTTACCTATGAAAAAGTTTTCTCCAACTTTCAAATTAAAAGACTGACATTGTTTTAAAATATTTGTAGTTCAATATTATAACAATATAAAGATTAGTATTATTTATGATTTTATTACAATTACAAATTTTAATACAATATACATATTTATATATATGTAAATTTTTTAATACTGTCATAAAAATTATTTATATTGTTATAATATTGTCATAAACAATTGTGCATATATACAGCATAACTAAATTTTTATATGAAGAAAATAAATGAATTGTAGGCTTTAAAAGCATCTTTTATTGGATATATAAATATATATATATATATGTTTTTAAACATGTTTATATATATTATTTCAAATATTAATATAAAAATAAGATTATATTTGTTTTACATTTACTATTAAAGTTGTTTTTATATGTATAACATCATGATATTTGTAAATTAAAGAAATAAGCGAATGTTACATTTAAACAAACATTTATTTATTTACATTTATTTTATATACATATATGGTAATATAAGGAAAAAATTTTGACAGAAGAGAAAATGCAAATCTCTTCACATAAAATATTTACTTTTATTATATAATACATATATTAAATTCATAATAGTCTAATTTCTAAAGTATTTTATAACTAAACAGACACAAATAAAAAATGTTTTTAAATATAAAATCATTTTAAAAACTATAAATTTTTTCAATGATAATTTAAACTTTTATTAATCTTAAAACACTTTAATTTCCAAAATATTTTATAAACTAGCACATGCAAATAAAAAATAATTTTATATTTAAAAACATTTTTCACGTTGCTTAATTTCTGTTCTGTGTTACACTACTTCATAATTTTAAGAAATCACAGTGCAAACACATATGGCGGCTCATAACATAAGACACAGGATTATGTAAAGAGTAGAGTTCTATATTTTCGTGATACTTGTACATGGGTATTTGTTTTCAGTCGACCTATGTAAAGTTAAACCCTTCTTGTTTGTACTAAATTGTCACTGCTGTCTCTACCGGTTGATCAAAAATCGTCTGCGTGGAGTGATAAAGTGGTACCAAAAACAAGGAGTGAGGCAATATGTAAATAAATCTAATTGCTTTAAATTTTGAAATTCATATAAAAAAGCTGATTTAATTTTTTACATTAGCCATAGTGAGGCATTCATCATTCTAAATTCCCCTTATTTGGTCTACAAGAATAATTTTAGTTTGTAAATTCAAAAGATTAATATTGGCGTCAGAATTCAATTTTCCTGTTCATCTTTGATATTTGTTAAAAGTTTAAGCCCATGTGTGATGATTAGTGTTGGTGACGATATAATTTAGTTAGATTTTAAAATTTAATTTTATTAGAAATAAATTAAATACAAATATTTAGAAAAACACGGAACTATAAATCGACGGGGGCTGCGCCTTTCCGAGATAGATTACGGTCAAAACAGTTCGACATGATACATAAGGATGACTCGAGTGACAAGAAATCAGGGTATCTGGGTCAGCCATCGAGGCTAGTCGCTCAAGTCTAGTGACGCGGCGCACGAGCTAAGCCCGTAAAAGCACTTGAACAGCAGTACAAACTTGTGCACATACTCCTTTTGGGGATTTCCTGGCGATGTGGCATACAATTCGAGCAATATACTTCCGTTTCTTAGGGCCGAATAAGAGCTATAAGTGTTGAAATCGGTGTATTCGAGATTATATTATACGGATTTTTCCGTCGGTCCGTCCTTTCCGGATAAGACGGTTTTTGACGCCAGATTTAAATGAATAATTAGACGTACGTAAACGCGTAGTTTAGTTTTAGTTAATTTAGATTATAAACATGTAAAGCGCTTGGAGAAGGTAGCTCAGATGATCGGCTATCGGTAATTTGACAAACAGATTTTTCGAGAAATTTGCAACGAGAAGAATCGTTCTCCATAGCGATTTTGTATTTTAAGACAAATAGATTATGTGTTTGAAAAAAATATTTACTGATCAGCCTTTTATTTGATTCCTTGTTTATTGACAAGGGATAAGCGTGTAAATTACAATATTATTATAATTTTTATTAAAATATTTTTATAATTATAAAAGAAATTTGTTTAAATAAAGAAGTTTTCATTAACAAAAAGAAATAGTACAATTGCTAAAATTTAAATTTATTCATTTAATTTAAATTGAGTATTAATATAGATAACATTATAGATAAATAAAAATTAGATTTACATTTTATCAATGTATGAAATACAATATAGGTAAAATTGTTTTATTAATATATGAACAAGAAAAAAAAATAAAATTCATCAATAGAATATCTGAATTACTTAATTTAATCAATGATAATATACGTATCAAAGAAGATGTAGATGAATCAAATTAAAAGAAAAATTATTCAACTTAAAAACAGAATTTAATAAATTTATGACTATACGTTTATTCCATTACAGATAGTACATACAATTATAATCCAATAAATTATAACATTGCTTTACTATAATACAATAAACATAACAATGTAAATTATTTTATTTTTTTATTGATAATTTTAACGTTTTGGTGTTGGTTTATATTCAATTTTTCCTTACCTTTCATATATTTTTTAATATAATTATTTTACTTACAAGTACATAGTGTGCCTGGAAAATAATGTTTTATTATTTTTTTTAAGCCACGATTTATTGTAGCTATTTCAGAGAAGTCAAAAAATGTGTGAGGGGAGATTTTTCTATTTGTCCCTTTTCTTTTTGATCATTAGAAGCGGCAGGATTGATTTTCACGCGAAGAGTGTTCTTTAGTTTTATAACACGGAACAATGAACTATTTGGTGGATTGGCATCATACCATAAAATACTGTGGAAATTTTTAAAAAAGTTTTAAAAGGTAACTTTATTTTAAAAGGTACTTTATTTTAACTATATGCAAATGTTGATAATTCAAGATATCATTGATTACCTGATTCTTAAATGATAGTTTGAACTCACAGTTTTGTACTTTTACTCGATGTTAAAATTGATTCAAGAAGTTTTTCAGTGCTGAAAGCGGGGATAATTAATAACTTTCTTGAAAGTTTTATATGATTTTTTTTAAACCTCGATTCTGTTACGTATCTAAGAGCTCACGACTATGTTTATTCTTTAATAATCGAATCGCGATAATATTTTCTCTCTAGGTATCGTTCTGCCCTAGCCAAATCGGTCTAAGCGTTTGTGCCTTTGTGAGGTTCGAAAATCGTCAATTAATAAAACGCGAGATAATTAATATAATACTTTTGTTTTATTATATTTCTCTTTATGAACGAGAGATATAAGTATCGCAATGTGTAAGACAACTTTTTTTTGTGTCAAGGAGCTAAGTCCCGATTGTATAAAACAAATCAGTATTAAGGAACCCGAACCGAAGTACGACCGAATCTAATAATTCCAATTTGAAGTCTAATTTTGAAGTGCCCCTGTGTGTTTTTCGATTTTGACTTATTACCTCCGTTATATGGAGAAATTGCAAAATCCGCGATTTCTCCCACCGGCTGCCTCTACTTGATTATAGTCCGGTCAGCTTTCTTCGACTTTATCTTTTGATTGACCTGTGTGTATTCATCGTCGCTTCTGATCTTGAATTTTCGCAATTTGGCGAGCTCGGAAGTTCTTATTACTCGCGGGTTTCACGTTACTCGCGACTCCGGTCGATTGCCTCGATGTCAATTTCCCAATGTTCCGTCTTTGTTTTCGCGGATGTGAATATAATTAAATCGTCGCGTATGTATATGCAATTTTACATACGTAATAATTCAAATATAATTTTATTCTTAAAAACATTTTTAATATTTAAATGTCTCTACAGCATTTTATCAAGTCATAAATAAATTTTTACCGAATAAAGCTGTTTCATCAATCGATCCATTGCATCGTGTTACAAAATTCAAAAATACGTTTCTCTGAAGAAAAATCCTGTCGGTCCTATTCATCGAAAAAAAATAAATAAAATATATTACTTTCTGAACCACCATATATATATATATATAACTAATTACAAATATTCTTAAACTTATACGTTTCTTTACACATATGTTTATCATTTTTCAACTTTACTTTATTCGCCGATTTTATATATTCATTTTTATCCATTTTACTCTTCTTCATATTCGTTTGGTAACTGGTACTTTATCTTTATAAAAGATCGGCCGAGTAGAAGCAGCTTTTTCAACTTAAACACATACGCAACGTTATGTACATGTAATTACGTATACAATGAATGCTTATAGCTATGCTAGGTTCACTACGCCAAATTCTAACATTATAATTCATTTGTATAATATTGAGAATAATTGTAAATTTATATAAATACAAGAAAATAATCGTAATTGTATCAATTATTGAATAAAATTTATTTATTTATACCGCTTTTATTCCTTTCACGTCCAAACTTATTAAAAAAATATACAATTATCTTTAACACGTATTTCTTGAAAAGTAAAATTTATTTATTTAAATTTACTAGTAATTTTTTGAAATACTTTATTAAAATTTATATTTTGTTATTTTTCAAATGATAAATTAAATTTAAAAAGTAATTATTTGATAAATTATTTTTTGCAATATAAATACACATGCGTATATATGTATTAGCATCCATTTACTTAACTATTTATAAATTCATTTAATAAAAATTTTTTGTAGTACTTTATTTACAATTAATATTCGAATCATATTTTAATGACATGTCTATCTTTCTCATTCTTACAAGCTCTCTCCTTCTTTCTCACTTTCAAGCTGTCAAGCTATGTTGTGTCTATCTCTCTCATTCTCATGTCCTCTCATTCTCGTGCGCGCGCCCTCTCTGTCTCCCTCAATCTCAATATATGGCATATCTATCTCTCTCGCTCTCATCCCCGAATCCACTCATTCAGTCTCGTACGATTTCTCCCTATCTCTCTCTCTCATATTCACGCATCGAATTTTTCTCTCCTCATTATTAAAAGCTCTCATCTATATCAACCCATTCTCACAGCTTCATACTTTCTCTCTCTCTCTCATGCTCAGAATACACACAGCGTTATAATTAAAATTTTTTACTTCTTATACAATGATACATGTCTAGAAATACTATTTTTAAAATGCAATTAGTAAGTTGACAAATATTTATATATCTAGTATGTTTTAGAATAACTTTTAGCCATTTTTCAGCAACTGAAATATTTGAATTTTCAAGTATAAATTAAAAATATCCGTGTATTTATAAGTATATGAGAACCACAAACCCCACCGATATTGTTTAAAAAACAACGTTGTACATGATTTTTGCATCTTTTTATTTCTTACATCATAATTTAAAAATATTATTAAAATCTAAAAAACGATTTAGACATTCTCAGATATAATATTCTTTAATTTTTTAAGTGCAGTTTAAAAAAATGCAGATGTGTATAAAGGTATGGGAGTCCTCCGCGATTATTTTAATAATAAACTATATCGGACATGGATTCTGCTACTTTTTCTAATCTGTATATCAATATGACTCATATAACATTATAATATTTTATATATCATTTAGATTTCATGTACGTCAATATTAATTTACTTTTAACGTTACCAAATAGTTGACCATTAATGAATAAAAAATCGTTAGCTACAATTCATGTACGTTTTGAAATAAATATTGTTAAACATTTTTTTCATATAAATACTTATGTTTTTTATTCATCGTACATAATTGTCCCTTTAAATCACTTACAATTATTGCTACGCTTTTTGGAAATATGAAATCGCTGTTCATTTAAATTTTTTTCAATTAATATATGTACTTTATGTATGTTTTTATGTGTATGTAGCGTTGTTTTTGTTTTCAAGATCGCGGCTACTCTAATGACATGTAAGACGACCAATACTATCTTATGTTGGATATTTTGATTTGTTATTGTTTTCTATGAATCTAAATTTTACATTGTGTAGGGTAGTGACGGTTAATTCCGAGGACCATTAAATTGTATATACAGGTGGATGAACAAGCAAATGTCTCAACTTCTGCCACACTATCTACAATGGAAGCCCAACAACAACTACCAGTTCAGCAACGTGACGAAGAGAATCGTGGATTGTTACCCGAAATCATAGCTGATCGAAATCAAGAAACCGAAAAAGTAAGTAAAACTTTAGATAAATGCGTTTTAAAAAATTATAAGAAACCTCTCAAGGTGTATTTATCACCTTTACAAAAAAAACATGTACAGGAAACTATAAATCATTTTTTTAAATTAAAAACTACGAATTTACACTTAGAAAATAAAGTTAAAGAATTGAAACATAAATTAATTTTAGAGATTAGAAAAAATCGAAGATTAAAAAAAAATTTTTTTAAAAGAAATGATACTTTTAATTTAGAAAAATTTATTGATAATAAAGCATTAAAACCGGATGCAAAAACTATGATAAAATTACAATTGCATGATAATCAGAGATATGCGAGTGATGAAAAAGATTTGGCGAAACAAATGTATTTTTATTCGGCTTCGTGTTATTCTAAATTACGTTCCGCCGGTTTAAATTTACCACATGAATTGACTGTTCGGGGATGGGTTTCAAAATTAGAAGTTTAACCGGGTATAAATAAAATTATTTTCCTAAAATTAAATGATTTTTTAAATAAATTAAATAGCGAGGAGCGGATATGTGGTTTGAAATTTTACGAAATGTCGATTAAGCAATTCGAAGCATACAGTAAAAAGCAAGATTTGATCGAAGGTCTTGTTGATTTAGGATTAGATTGTAGAAGCCGTTCGGTGGCAAAGCATGCTCTATTATTTATTGTTGATAGTTTAAATGCATCAAATCGGTGGAGTCAATTTGTGGCTTTTTATTTTACGGAAAACGAGATTTTGTGCGAGCAATTAATAGAAATTATTCCCAACATTCTTAACGAATTACGGGAATGCGGTGCTGATGTGCGGACCATTACTTGTGATCAACACGTCGTAAATCAACAATTATTTAAAACTTTTGATGTTAGCGCGGATAAACCTTTTTTGTATTTTAATAGTAACAAATATTATGCGATGTTTGATTGACCGCACTTAATTAAAAGATTAGTTTCACATTTAAGAACATATAAAAATATATATATAAATAATTCTATTATAGTTTCTTTTAGTGATTTAATTTTATCATGGGAACACGATAAATCCCATACAACTTCTAATTTATTAAATCATTTAACGAATGTACATTTTTTCCGAATTCTTTTGAATCCATGAAAGTGAAATATTCTTTTTAAATATTAAGCCGAAAAATGTCTTGTGCGATTAAATTAGCTGCTGAGGATCCATATGTTTCGGCAATTTCTGATACTTTAAGAGTTTCGGCCGATTTTGTCGAAAAAATGGATCGTGTAATTGATGTATGTAATTCGTATTCTTTGCGAACGGTTCATAAGCAGAAACGTCCACTTTCAAAAAATAACCCTGACATTCAAGCGACATTAAAAGAATTTGTTGATTGGTCCGAACTATGGACAATTAACACTAATTCTAAATGTAAGAAGCCACCTTATTTCCCGAGAGTTAAACAAACTGTAAATGTTATTTTATCGGAATTTGAAGATATTAAATTCATTTACCCCGATTTTAAGTTAGCAACAGCTCTTTGCAATCAAAATTCTGTAGAGAATACTCATTCAAAATTGCGGGCAAGGCGTGGCTTTAATCCAAATCCAACTTGCCAAATGTATAAATTAGTCTTTAGACAAATTTTATCTACAAATTTGATTTCTTTAAGAAAATATTCTAATACTTTTGTAGAAAATGAAAATAATTCAATAAATAATATTAATATTATTAATAATAAAGTAGTTGTTATAACTTTCGAATTAGATACTATAGAATTAAATGAAGCTTTTGAAATAAATGAGGCTGTTGAGCTAATGAATTTATTTGATGAAATGGACGAAAATAATATAGTTAAGATAGGTGAAAGATACTTATTCAAAAAAAATGCGATAGTATTTTTTGCCGGCTATATAGCAAGACAATGTATTCAAAAATATAAGTGTGACGAATGTCGATTTTTATTAACAAAAAAATGCAAGTGATGCTTTAAATATTGTAACACTACGAATTAGTCTTTATGAAAAACTCCCGAACGGCGTTGACAAATTTTTTAATTAATAATTTATTTATTAATTTATTAATCACACTATAATAACTTAAATAAATAATTTTCACGATTTTAATTAATTTCCCGCACACACTTATTAATAAATATTTTATTAAAATCGGGACGAGTTCCGTCGCTGATCAATTTGCCGTCGGGCCGACAAAAATCTCGTGTTCTTCACTACCAAAGAAAATTACTTGAAAATTACTTATCACTATCATAAACTCAATTAATTTTTAATATATCTTAAATTATATATATAGTAAAATACAAGATAATAAAAATATATATATGTATATCAAATAATTTATTATAATTATAATGGAAAATTCTTACCAATCTAGTTGCAATGTTTTAGAATAAAATAGATACAATATAATATTAATAAAATAGCCACTTGCTTCTTGGCTTTTCCCACGTTTCAATTCGAATATAATTATTAATTATTAGGGATATTTTATTCCAAATCCTTCCGTGATCCTCTCTCTCTCTTTCTCTCCAATGGTATTAGTAACTCCCAAAATAATATCTTAATTATATTAAAATAATTCACTTACTTTTCAAAATTGTAAACTTTGCACGAAAGCAGATGTACTGTATATTACTAAAAGACAATAATTTAACTGAAAAATGGCTTTCCTTTCTTCTCGAAAGGAAGCCCAATTTCCAAATCCACACTACTTTAACTTTTCGAAATTTTTATATAATTACACCTGAGCTTACGTGTGTAACCCTTTCCCTGATTGGTTAAACCCCGTCAAGCTCCCCCCTGGTCCTGTGCTTTTAGAAATCGTGAAATCCTATTGGCTGTTCGAAAACTGCCGCAAAAATTACACGACTTCATTTACGATTTAAAATTTCTATATGATGCTGATAATTCCGGGATTGGCATTATCAGTCATCTCGCGGAGATACAAAATTAATTCACGACTCACTACTACATAAAAATAATGTATAACCCGATATATATGTATATTTCAACACTACATGCTATCTATCTCTCTCTCACTCTAACTTACACTACTGGGGATAGAGAGCGCTTCAATAAGAAAAGACTTCTGGTCAACTTCAAAATGCCGGACTCGTGACAGTCTGTAAACATCTACAAAAGTCGTTTTCCAATCTCAACTATTTCCCCAATATAAAACCCTTTATTACATACCATGAAAGTGTCTGGTAAAAAAGAAATTTATTAAACATATTACAAAACTTAATGGAAGAAATAGTAAATAAAAAATATCCACAATGGTTCAATAAAGAAAATAAATGTTATGTATATAGATTATATGCTTTTTATATTTTTTTGCTTGTAAAATTCATGTCACAGCACGAGATCAGAATAATAGTAGGAGAGCTTCAAGAAATAACTCATCACACAATAGAAAATTAAACAATATTTTACACATATGGTTTTGTTGTTATTGTACTTAATTTTAAAATCATTAACAATTGCATAATATTATTATATTTATTATTATTTATAACAGCCTGTTTGCTACCTTTTTTTTTACATAACCAAATAAGATAAACACCACTTCCAGCTTTAGTAATAACAAACAATTTATTGTAACTGAAAAAAAGAAAGAATTGCACCGCCTCGGCGCCGCTCACCTACACGCACCTTCCCGATTCCTTCGCCGCCGATTTCGCCGGTATAATTTACTTTCGGGATCGCCAGCACACTAAGAGAGATATAGGATGAAGAATACAGAGAAGAAAAGCAAACGTAATAAAGCAGCACACACGCATGCATTATTTACGCCTTTAACGACTACGGTTTTTCTCTTACTTTATATTTTCTTCGCTGGAAACTCGGCTGAATGATATAAAAATTAACACGATTAATTTGACGGGTCGACGTGCCGCGCGCGTGCCAAAAATCAAAGTAACTACCCCCTTTTTTCTTATTGCGTGTTGCCGCGGTTCCCCTCACTCACGCGGTCGGGGTCCTATCCTTCTCTCTCTTTTTTCTCGTAAAATTTTCTATGTTGTAACGACACGTTACATATTAATTAAAAATAGTTTAAAATATTTTTTAATTAAAAAAAATTATATCACACAAAATTATAATTGTTAAGTTTATTAATATAATGTTATTTAATATTAAAAAATAATGTATAGTATAGTTTGCTAAATTATTTATGCTTACAAATATATGTAAATTATAAAATCAATGTAAATCATGTATAAATATCACAAAGAAAATTTTTTTCACATTTTCGAATGATGTAAATTATAACTGTAAATACATATTTAATTTTTGTGTAATACTTTATATAATTTATAAAATATGTTATCAATGTATCTATGTGATCAGAATTTATGTACATGTTTTTATTTAAGCGGATGTCAAATATAGGAAATATAATATATAAAATGTAAATTATTTTATTTTTTAAATATAATCACATTTTACAGATAAATATATACAATATATTAAAAAAAAATATTGTTCATAAACGTTTTTTAACATAATCACACCACAATACTTAATAAATAAATGTCCCAAATAATACAAAATATCTTGCAGTAATTTTGATTATATACACATTAGGATTTTATAATAATTATTTAGAAACTTAAATATTCTTTATTTAATTATTAATTTCCAATAATATTATGATAACCTATACAATGTATATTATGAAAAAAACATTTATGTACAATCGTGGACACATTTGTTTATGAATGAATAGTTTGAGACGTACATAAAGAAATGTATATTAAAACTGCCTTCTTCCCCTATTCTTAATATAAAGTTGTGGTGGGAACCACAAAACAGTAAATAAGAGAATGTTAAGTTCAATGCTTTACATAAGAAATAATTTTATGATTATTTCAATTTCTTATTGAAATGTAAATTATTAATAAAAATGTTTTTCAGTTAAACTAAATTATTTTCAAAGCTCGAAATATTTCAGATGTCTATTTTACTCGTAGTTCATATATCTATATATACATTTTTTTTTTAAATATGTTTCCAAGTGCTTATAAAAAATTCATTTTTTTATAGAGCAAAAAGATAATTCAATCAAGAAAAATTTATATTTTACTAAAAGTTGAACAAAAAATTTTGATTCATTTTCTTAAATAATTCTAATACATTAAATATAATGTTTTATCTTTATTCTCAAAGAATCTTTAAAAATTTTGTTCACGAAAACGAAAATGTAATTGCAGTAAAATTTGTTTCCCGTAGAAATGAAAATGTTCGTCAAACATCTGTGTCACCAATTGCACGAAGCAATAATCTTTTATGACAAACGCCAAACACGTGTGAAAAGAAATCTCTTTAAATGCACCTTTTCCACCTCTTAAAATACCATGATTATGTTACCAGCAATAAGGGGCGGTGTATCTCGCTTAAAAACATTTAGTTTTTAAATTAAATTAGAAAATGATAGCTTATATTAATACAGGTGTACTTGTACCTGTTGCGCTGATTATGATACCAGCAATAAGGGGTGGGGTTAATAAATAAAATTGATAAATTTGAAATAAATAAAAAATATTGGAAAACTAAATTATTCTAATAATAGTATCTATTTCTTTCAATTATTAATTGTTCTATTATTTATTTAAAAAAAGTATTAAATATTAAACTTACAAATGAAGAGAACAATATTAATTTGAAATAGTACCATGGAAATAGATATTTATGCAAATATACATACTTTTGAATTGTAAATACAAATGTGGAGAAAATTTATATGTGTATATTTGTATTTGAAATTAATATTTCATTAATATATTTTATAAATAATAATTATAAAATTTTTAATTATTGGTATATTTAACAATAGATGAAAATAATTAAAGCTTAAAAATTAGGATAATCTTTCATTTTAACTTGGATGTCATGCCAAAAATTTTAATTGAATACAAATACAATAATAATAAATAAATTTTAAAGAGATTATTTTCAAACTATGATTTATATATTTTAGTATAATATATCCAGTATAATATTGTAAAACTTTCAATTTGACAAATTTAAATACATGCATAACGTATTTCAAATCTTTATTTTTAACTTAGAATTCGTTATGGTTATTCTTTTTCAAATTAAATTTGTAAAAATAAATGAATTCATTATATTTAACTATTTTAATGTAATTAATACTATGTACTCATATATAATAATTAATATTATTATTATTTTTAATCAATATAAAATATTATCCACTGATATTCTTTGATTACTTGTATTATGAATTGAATATTTAAAAACATTATATAATTAACTGCATGATATTAAAAATTATTTTATTAGCTTAATTTATTAATAATAAGTTAAAATCCAAGATATTAAATAAAAATACAATTTTCAAATATATCATTTATTGTTAATGGCTTTAAAAGAAAATTATATTTTACTGAAAATTATAATTTAAAGCAATTCATGTTTTATAATCAACAATAACTTCTAGCATGAAATACTACATATTTTTATTAACTTTTCACAAAAATACATAATATTATTGTATAAAATATTTAATGAATATAAAAATTAATTTATCGGGTATGAAAATTTAATCAATGTGTATGAAAAATTTATATATGAGGCTTTCTAGAGTCAATTGTTTCTATAATTTCCAAATATTACTTTTGAATTTTGATCATGCTCTTGAAAAAATCATTTTAATTTAATTTAGGTACCAATAAACGATTTTAAAAACTTATTAAACATCCTCTGTATTTGTATATTTTTCAAAGAAAATATAAATATATAAATTTTTTCTCTATTATAATTTTTAATTAGATTTATTATAAGTAATTATTTCTTATAAAAAATATAAATTTGTTTGATTATTTTTCAGAATGTTTATACATTGTTCATGCATTCAAATTCCCGCCATCGAACTTCGATATTCTAAATCACTATTCAACCACAAGAGGGCGAGAGCCCACACTCAATCATTTAATTTCGATCGAGGTGAGAAATAGATATAGATCTCGACTTGATTTCGATTTTTATATTCATTCATACAAATACATACATACGTGTATCTCTTACATATAATCAAATTCGTCGATCTTAGTTCTGTTTATTATTGAATATTCACTCATTCTCACCGAGGGTTTACTCAATTAATGTAGCGACTTGTTGTGCCTTGCACAAAAATCCATCAAACCGTTTACTATAACAAGCTATATTAGATATTACGCACTTTCTTATAATAAAGATTTATTGAGTTAATTTTACAACAATTAAGTTGGAGACTTTTACCTTCGCGGCGATCGAAATAACTTTCTTAACCTAACATACATATATATTAAAATTAATGACATAAATAATCTTAATAACTTAGTAGTGTCTATTTCTTATAAAAAATATTTTTTATTTTAGGATTTTTATTAATGAAATTTTATAAAATTAAAAAATTTAAGTTATTTAAACTATAAACCTTTAAAGCTTAAAATATATAAATTATATACAAATTTTATTAATTGAAGCCAAAATAAAGGTATATTATTGTTCATAATAGAATTAAGTAAAATTACTTCAATTAAGAATTTTAGAACTAATAATGTTGTGAACTTCTAATTCATCAAATAAATAATTAAAAATTATTTTTAGTTCTTAATAGTAATATGTCTGATAAAAAATAATAAACTGTAAATTTATTTATAGAAATTAAAATTTTCTTGTTACTATAATAATATTTTTGGATTAATTATAAAAATTTTATTTATAATATATAGAATTATAAATATATATAATATATATTTATAATAATATATTTATAATATATATTTATTTATATATATAATATATAGAAATATAATAAATAGAGAGATATAATAATTAATATTTAAGTTAAAAATATTAACATTTATAAATTTGCAAATTTATTGTTTTTTTTTTAATATATTTATGTAAATATATTATTATTTAAATTATGATAATGCTCCTTCATATCATTCTGCTAATAGACCAATTAATAAAATAATTATAATTAATATTATTGTTAAAGATGCATAATATGCAAATAAATTTAAATCTCTAATAAATAGAATAATTAATGCAATTTCTACATCAAAAATTAAAAATATTGATGCAATAAAATAAAATTGCATCGAAAATGGTATTCGATTTTTTGATATTGGATCAAATCCGCATTCAAAAGTAGATGATTTTTCAATTTCTTTTTATATTTTTTTTTGATAAAACATAATTTACTAATATTATAATAATAGTTAAAATTATAAAAATAGAATTATTAAAATTATTTTCATTTATAATCTAATTTAATTAAAAGATATTTTTTATAAGAAATAGATACTACTAAGTTATTAAGATTATTCTTGTCATTAATTTTAATATATATATATAAACATTTTGCAAAATAAAAATTACATAATTGTGTTTACTCAACGAATAATTATTGTTATATTAAATATAACATTATTTATGTAACAAAATTATTTTGAAGCAGATATTTATATATTTATCAATGCAATATTTATATATATATACATGTATATAGTTAATATATATTTACAAATATTTCAAAAAGTTACAAATCAGTCTTTTAATTTTGAAGAAGGTGAAAATCATTTTATAGATAAGAAAAGGGCAAGATAATAAATTTCTTACTTTACCCGTGACCAAGTTCACTTTATTTGTTTATAAGTATATTTAATTATTCAACTAAAAATGTTATTTAATAATTAAATGAAATAAATACATGTTTTTATTTCTTTGCATCATCCTTTTATTATCATTAAACTACACAAAATGAATGTTCATCCATGTTAAACAAATACAATTATCTTATATATTCTAATAACTTTTATGAGACATAAAAAATAACATAAGAAAAAATACACTTACAAAATTTAACAATTAAGCAAAACAAATATCTTTCCATACAAAAGATTTGCATAAAGATGTTCTATATGATAACTTCTTAGAATGACTTGAATATTTGTATTAAACACAATATTTTTAATAACAACACCATTTTTAACTAACACAAAAATATAAATCATATTTTTAAAAATAATAAGTTAATTCACCGGTAATTTAGACTTTATTGAATTAAATATGTTTATTTTCTAACCATCACAAATAAATAAAAGATTTTAAACTATAAATTCATTTTATATAATAATAAATGTTTTCACTGGTAAGTTTAAATTGTATTAAAAAAAATATTTTTTTAACTAACACGAAAATATAAATGTATTTTTAAAAAAAATAATAAGTTTATTTGCTGCTAATTTACACTTTTATTAAACTTTTTGGTTGATTTATTAAGCGAACGCGCATTTTTGTGTGAAAGAACTTTTCTTACTGTTCAAAAATTTTAAGAAATGAGAAGTAAACACGTGTGCCAGATTATCAGTGCCGGTTCATGAAAAAGAACACATGGGATTATAGAAAGTGTGTTCTGTATTTTCTTGATACTTGTACATGGATTTTTGTATCCAGTCTTCCCGTTTACATTTGGACCCCCCTTGATAATATATAATATACATAAATAAATATTATATATTTATTTAAATATAATTACTATTAAATTTATAAATATATCTTAAAAAATTGTATGTGTTACATTAGAATTGAAATTTAAAATAAAAATAATAAGTGTATAGATTTTGTATACGTTTCTGGGATGAATTTAATGAATATTTCAGATTTTTTATTAAATTAAAATTTTTAATTTAAAAAATAAATTTTCATTGTTTATTTTTAACGGCTAAAAGTAGTATCTAATTAAAAAAATATATATATGTATGTCGTATGAGCTATATTGAAAGAATTCTTTTGTTTTTATGAATTTAATTCAGCTTATTTTGAGAAAAAAAACTTTTTTTTGTAATTTAAATACTTGTAAATAACGGATTTTGATGTTTCAAATATTTGTCTTTCAAATGTAATTTCTATTTCATTGTGTCACTTTGTTTTAGCAGAACTAATTTTCCTTGCATCGATGATATTGCACAACATAGTAAAATGGAAAAGAGATTTATTTTTTAGGTTGGTATTTTTATTTATTAATAAAAAATAAACTATAACGTTTTTACAAATTTTAGATATGAATTGATTTGAGGATATAACGAAGCAATTTCTTTTTTTTTATAGTATTTTTTATACTTTATGAAGGAATATTTGAATATTTAAGTATATTTGAAAAATTGATATGATCAAGATAATTTTTTTATTTTATAAAATGGGCTAAAGAAAAAATTATAATAACAAATATATGATGTATAATTGCAATTGATTACCTATGAATTAAAAATATTATCAAAACAGTGCGAGGCACTCGTTTCATACGATACGCAATCCGCGTGGCCGTTTCACTACATCATGTTTTATCATTTAGAATTTTTTCACACCAATTAAAAAGTCTATTTATTGCTTATTATTTAGTCTATTTAGTCTATTATTACGTATTATTATATGTGTAATTTTCTTACTAATTTTTAATAAAAGACGCGTTCCATGAAATAAATTGTCGATATAAATTGCAGTTTTTGTATTTATGAATTTTTCGTATAGCAGTATTAGTAATGCTTTATGTAACAGGTTGAAAAAAAAATTGAGAAAAAGTTATTTACGCATGAAACCATAGCTAAAATATATATTGTTAATTCATAATTAATCCTATATATAAATATTTAACATTTAAGTCCTAGATAATATATGTTTTAATAATTTTAAATTTAATCTATACTTACTGGTGTTCTGTGTTCTATATTATTGAAAAACTAAATAATAACAAATTATTATGAATTTTTTTGAATTAATGCTCATATAATACAAACATTACAAAAAAAAAAAATATTTAGTGTCTGCCTTGTATCTGTATATATACTACAACATATTTCAAAATATTTTTAATATAATTATAATAAATCTTAATTAAATAAAAATTAAACAATGATGAGAGATAAGTCAAATTTATAGATATAAATTTATTTAAATAATAATTTTTTTGTCTAATTTAATTAAAATCTCATTGTTTTTATTGATAATTAACAAAAGTAAATTTATTATTACTATATAATTTTCATGAACTGTTTGACATACATTAACAACTTATAATTTAATGAAACAAAAAATTTTTAATCATAAATAAAAATTATATTAGCTAATATACACTAAATAAACAAACATTATATAAATGTAAAAGTATGAAAATAATTAAAATGAACAAAATAACAAAATTGATTTTCCATTTTATCAATTATACATTAATTTTTATATTATACAAAAATATATTTTTTACTAAAAAGTAGTATAAAATGTATAAAATACCTTTTATATATAAATTAGTATTCATAATATACGCTACTTTTATTATACAATATTTTATTTATTTAATATTTTAAATGAACACTGTTACTTTGAGTTAGATAACAAAAAAAAGATCCTTTTCTTCTTTTATTTTTTATTTTTGATGGAGATTAAATTACATAGGCATTACATTAAGAGTTGATTACTATTTTATTTTAAGTTGGACAAAAAAAACCTAATGATAATACCAATTCAGTTACATTAACATTGTAAACACAAAGTTTTAATATTCATCATCTCCATCAATAAAAAGAAGTAATATCTTCTTGAAAAAGAATCACTTTTCTTTATTTATATAAATAATATGGAGGAAGTCAATTATAATAATTCTGAATAAATACTGATACTGTGTTAAATTATCAAAATAAAATTAACACATGAATGTTTAGTGTAAAAGTTACATCATGTATACAGTAGGTTAAAAAATTGAATGTATTACGTACCACTAATACAATAATATATTCTGTTATAGATATTTACTGATAATAATTTTGTATTATATGATATTTCATTTAAAATTTATCATAATTATATCAAATTTATGAGTTTCTAGCAATAAATATTTAATACCACAATTTTGAAATTATCATTTACCAAATACAAGTAACTAATTTGTTATATATATTATGAATATAAATCATACTTTAATAAATATATAATATAATACGAATAATAAAAATTATTAATTTTAATTCATTAATTCATAAATAATTTAAAAGGTATTCAAAAAATTAATTTATATATATATATAGTAAAAATTTATTTTGATATACGAATACCTATAAAATAAACTTTTTTAATACAAATTATTTTCTGCATAATTCACCTTTAATAAAATACATTATAAAAATAAATGCATTAAAATATATTAAAGCAAATTTTATATGAATTTAATATTAAAATCACTATATTGAATTATATTAAATTTTGTGGAAAATATATTTAATTTGTATCATATTTTTCTAATGTCTTAAACAGTACTATAGTAATTCATATTAAATTTGTTAGATTCATTACAATCAATGCTTTATTACTTTGCTGCTTTTTATCTTTGACGGGAATAAAGTTTAAAGTTTAAATCTTTGTCACGGATGAGTAATAATTTGTAAATCTGATAAATTTTATATACTAATTTCACGCGTTAGCATGCTGTGAAAAGATATATAAAAGATAAAGATGAGATTTATAATGAATGACATTAGTGTTATATTTTCTGCTGCTCACAAAATTTACAAAGTTTTACTAATACAATTATTTAACATTGTCTTTTTGTTTGGTATTATATATTCTTTTTACCACCTCATATACGGACATAATTTTTTTTAATTCATGTAAAATTATTCAAATAAATTTCATTTATACCAAAATTCGCAATGCACACTACTTTATTGCTAATACAAGTTAATAACATACATTATTAATTAGCAATCTCATTGTTTATATTTTGTAAAAGTATTAAGAAGTGTAAATAAAAGATAATATTCATAATTTTGTTTGTTTTTAGTATTCATGAAAACAATTCATAAGAAAAAAAAATATATCGTTAACCTTATATAATATATATTTATTTACATAAATAAGATATGTATATAATATTAAGTATGTTATAATATCATGTGTGATAATATACTTGCTTATACAATCATTTTTCATAAAAATATAATAATAAAATTTTTTTATAAAATATGTTTTTACATAAAAATAAAAAACTTTTATGTATACGTAATGTATAAAATATACATTATTCATAATACAGACATTTTAATGTCTCTTCCTAATATTTTAATTTTGGTTTATAAGACTAAACAGAACAATATATAAAAATATATAAAATAATTATTATTTTATTTTGTTTTTATATACAAAAATCTTAAATATCTGACAATTTAATATAATTAATTATCTAAAAGTTAATTAAATTATTCATATTCATTTAATTTATAAATAAATATTGCTTTACTGAAAATTAAATAAAATAAATAAGTACAATAATAAAAACAACAATAAAAATATATCAAATTTTTTATAAAGAAATAAGAAAATGTCTAATTCTAATTTGTTATAATTTAAAAAGTAAATTATTAAATAAAAATTGTGTTTGTGGGTAAATAGATTAAATAATTTGTGATTAAAAATATTAATAGGTAGATTACATGTAAGTATTTTACATCAAACAGCTATAGTTGTAACGTATTAAAACTATTGAAATATATGTCTTGTATAAAGTTTAAGATAATTTTAAAATTAATAATCTGTATATATTTTTATTTAGTGTAAAAAATATTACATATAAGATTGATATGTGTTTGCATTGTATAATTATAAATTATATAAAATTTTATACATAGGTAACCAAAACATTTGTGTAATATTGAAAGATTCTCAAATCGTGATTCAATTAACCGTAGTTCAGCGTTTTGACGTCATATAGGCTTCTCTTTTTTTATTCATATAAATAAAGGAAAATTATTAAATCTATGGAAAAATAATACACGACATTCCGTAATTTTTATTTCATTACTGTAATTTTTTATAATTTATCATTTAAAGAAAAACTAGTATAATTAAACACAGATACACATATAAGAGTTATATAAAAAATATTAAAAATCGCAAAGCTAATATATGTGATGGAATAATAATATTTGATATTTTTAATTGGGACACATTTAATATATATATAATTGCTTAATGTATTTTCACTTTGTAGTTTAAAAATGTGTTTGAAAAAATAATGAAATATAAAATGAATAGAATTAAATTTTTATAATATAATATATAAAATTGTATTTTATTATGCAATAATAAAGGTAAATTTATCATTAAACTTTTGTACTCATACAAATTCAAAAAATTCAAATTCATATTTTCATAAGTATAACCTTAATATTATTTACATTTTATTATTGTTCTATATTGATTTTTATTTTATGCATTAGAATTACTAAAATATTAATATTTTTAATATTTAATAACACCTTGTACAATATAATATAAGTATTTTCGTAAAATCAAATAAATTATAATACTGATAATCTGTAGAGAGTTGATTAATACACAATAATAAGTTTTCTTTTGATTATTAAACATCTGTTTATTTAAATAATGATAATAAAAAAATTTTTTTTTGCAATATTTGAGATTCAATAATGTAGTAATATTGAACAATTTTTTATTACTGTTATTCAAGCTTTTTACTATCTAAATCAATACGAACAACAATGTATATATACAAATTATTTACGTATCAATTTCTACTAAAATTATTATATTTTCATTTCATTATAGTGCGTAAATCATCTAGGAACTCTTTTCCTAATTAATTTAAAAATATTTTGAATTTAACTAGAATTAACTTAATATGTAGTATAATCATAATTACAATAAAAAAAATGTATTTTATTATTTTTTAAAGTAACAACAAGCATTTTTATTTAGTTTTTAAAGAAAATTAAAAATTGATTGCGTTATTTTAGAATAAAGTTGTTAAATTAAATATAAAAATAAAATATTTTGGATAAATTATTTTTATATTTTATATATATATATATTATATAAAAATTAAATATTTAGGAATTTTATATAAAAGTTATATTATCAATAGAATAATCGGTTATGTTTAAAAATTGGCGCCTCTTCTTATCGTCAAGGGAATGGATTTTATGACGGTCTTGTTACTATGCTACAAATGTTCTATTCATTTCTATATATTCGTCTTTCCTTTTCGACATTCCTTCTTCTCATTACACCATATTCTTTTTTGTAAGGGGAAAACTACGGTCGCACGAAGCAGTGAACGCGCGCTCTCAAGTCTGAAACAGCAGTCTAAAAAGTCAATTAAGAGATATCGTTGTTAATGTACTTGTTTACATATAAAACAATAAATCTAGATGATTTTAAAATAAATTAAAATAATTAATAAACAAATAATTATTTTTCGTCATTAAAAGTATACCGTAGAGAAAGTATATCCTCATTACTATAAACAGTTTAATATATCTAATATTTTATTCATAAATTTTTTTCAAGTAACGAATAATAATAATAAATATAAGGAAAAAGTGGTAAAAAGAAGGTTTCAACAGCAGTACGGTGGCATTTTTGCAAAAACAGAAAGTGAAGAAGAAACAGCGTGGCCGAAAAAGCAGGATGGTGCTTGCTGAGAGAAATTCGGAAAATGTAAGAAACGGTCGAAGGTCCAGGGGTCCAAGTCCTAACGGTCAAACTGAATCTTCAAGTGAAGAAGACGGAGGTAAGGAGTGTGAATTTTTATAAAGTTTAATTATTTTTCTTTTTTCTTTTGCATTTTTTTTTCATTCAATTGTTAAAATTAAGTACGTCATTTTATTCTGTGAAATATTCATTTGTTGATCACATTCATAATTAGTTTTAACAAATGTACAATAAAAAATATGGGAAAATCCAATTTCATGAACAGTCAATTATCAGTAATTAGCAAAAATATTTAGATGTATCTATTTATGTAGAAGTTTATTATCTTTGTTTCAGTGACTTGTTAATATTTCAAAAAGGTTTCTTATATTTTATATTTATATTTATATTTAAATATTTATATATAAACATGCTTTATTTTTATATAATAATATAGTGTTATAATATAAATTCATTTATTTTAACTCTTAAAGTTCCAGCTGAGAAGATACGAGTTGGTAGAGACTATCAAGTTATCATTCCAGAATTGGTTCCTATTAATGGTAAAATATTTGACTTTTAAGACTTTTTAATGTTGAATATTACTAATTAGTTTTTTCTTTTTTCTTTGCAGAACGTAAATTGGATTTATGTGCTGAAAAGGCATTACTTGTATGGTCACCAACAAATGATATACCCGATAAAAAATGTAATTCATTTAATTTATTTTATTCAATATTTTCCAGTGCTTTAATACTTTGTAAATTATTACTTTAAAATTTATTTTTTAGTGGATGAATACATTATTTTAGCAAAAGAAAAATATGGTTACAATGGAGAACAGGCATTAGGAATGTTATTTTGGCATAAACATAATTTAGAGAGAGCAGTTTTAGATCTTGCAAATTTTACCCCTTTTCCTGATGAATGGACAGTAGAAGATAAAGTTTTGTTTGAACAAGCTTTTCAATTTCATGGGAAGAGCTTTCACAGAATTCGTCAAATGGTAAAAATAAATAAAAATTGATTAATGATAACATATATTTACAAGAATCGAAATTATTAAAATGTATTGAACTAGCTTCCAGATAAATCAATAGCTAGTCTCGTAAAATATTATTATAGTTGGAAAAAAACACGAACTAAGACATCATTGATGGATAGGCAAGCAAGAAAGCTTACAACTGGGGGCAAAGAAGGTGAAAATGGAAGTGAAAATGGAAGTGAATTGGGTTCTAATACTGACAGTGAAGCTGAAGAGAAAGTAAGATAATAAATATTCAAATTCATGGAATATAATCCATGCAAATGCTATATTTAATATTCTTCTATTTATTTTTGTATTATATATTAAATTATTCATTCAATATTTTATTTAATATACTTTATTTATTATTTTACTATAAAATTAAATTTAAATTAGGTATATAATAAAAAAATTTTTTTTTATTAGAAAAGTGTATTATAATTAATAATTTTTATTATAAAGAAAATTTATTATAATTAATTTTTTTAAATATTTTACATGAGTTTTTTTAAAGGAAAAATTATTTTAAACATTAACATCAAAAATATATTATAAAGACTCGACTATTTTTAAAAGAAATTTTATTATTTATGATCACTTTATTTAGTTATAATTTTTTTTTTTGCTAAAAAGGTTGAATTTTATAATAAATGTATCCACACAGCAGCATTTATAAAAAAGCAACATAGATTATATATACATAAATTAATTATACACATCACATTTACCTTATTGATTATAAAATATAATAAAATAAAAAAGTCATTCAGAAATTCATTTGTATATCATAAAAATAATCTATTAGTTTCTGATATATATTGCAAAAAAAAAAAATTATATTAAAATTCATAACATTTAAAAAATATTAGATTAAACTTATTAGTATTTGTTAGTATTAATGATAATATATATTCAGCTAGATTTAATAAATTTTCAAATTCAATAAATATTTTAATATGGAATAGAAAACCTTTTAATTTTGAAAATAAACTATATAAAACTAATATTAAATAATGTCATGAAAGTTTTCAAGTTGAGTTTTCAGATTTTAACAGTTTATATTACAATACTATACAAATTATATAGTAATATATATTGATAACATATTTTTTTTACATGTTTTAATATTTGATAAATAATATCTTGATAAATATTTTTAGAAAATTAATTCTAAATAACTCGAAATTTTATTTCCATTATTATTGATGTTAAATGTCAAAATAAGATTGTAATCATCTTGAAGCTATGAAATTTTTTTATCAATTCAAAATATTTGTAAATGCTTGAATATAACATGTAATTTCAAAATGTGTATTGGGCTCAGTTATTGAATAGGAACTCTAAAAAATGATTATTTTAGCACATATCTCTTTTCAGTAGTTACAAATTTATACATATATTTGCTATACTTAGTTTATGACAGTATGGTGCTATATTGATTTTAAAAATTAAAAGAAAATTTATAAAATACATGTATTTAAAATTCTTCTTAAACATAATTTTTTTTTTATTTAATTTATTCAAACAACTACAATAAATTTACTTACAATGTACCTATTTTATTATTTCATTATAAAAAGCAATCTTTAAACAATTGTTTAAACTAATAACACTATGAACTTTGTATATCCAACATTTATTTTTATGTTTTTTTTATTACTTCTGAATTTTTACAATAAATAACAGTATATATTACGATATATTACAATATTTTAAAAAATATAAATATTTGATATTTGTTTTGTTTTATGTATTTTATAAGTTTTAATGGTACAGTGTTAAAATTAGATAAGGAGATTATAACAATTAAATAATTTTATAAATTACATAAAGTAAATTATAATGTTGATTTAATATTGATTTCTATCATTAAAATAAATTTTTTTAAACTTTATTCATCGTACCAAACAATTAACATTGTTTTCAGAATAAAAATTTTGTAATATTTTAAATATTTTCTTTGCAAAATTAATTATTTGATTATAAAAATTTTTTCTTATTGATACACATTTCCATACTCAACATTTTAAGAAATGAAATTTTTAGGGTGTAACTAAAATGTTTAATACATATGAATGTGTGTTGTAAATACAAAAAAAGTTTTATAATAATGAATGTAGTATAATTAGTAAGTTTTCAATGAGTTATTTTCTATTATGTTTTGAAATTGAAAACATAAATAACTTAAAAAATAATAAAATAAATTATTAATAAAAAACAACAAATTAATATAATGAATACTTTTACATATTTCTATAAAATTTAAAATATGTTGCAAGCAAATTTATTTTTTACCACAAGTTAAATTTAAAAATATAATCAATCAATTATAAGTGATTCCAGTTTTAATGTATCATTTTAAGATTTTGTCATGTAATTTTATTTTTTTGTATAGCATTTTTTAAATAATTCTATTTTGTAGTCAGTTAATATATTTAAAATTTAATATTTTTCGAATTCATATTATATATTGTCTATGAATAGAGTAATTATAGAATTATAAATTTTAGTTTTCTTATATTTATTTTATATATAATTTAAAATGTTGCTTAATTTTCTTAAAACAGAGTGCAAATTACTTTAAATAATTAATATTAAATATAATCTTTTCTGTATACTAATTTGTCAATATAATGATTTTGTACCATATTGGAATGATATATTGTACCAAGTTGTTGAAATTGAGTTTTTAAAATCTATATTTATTATTTGTATTAAAGATAATCAATAATTTGTTTAAAAAAAAAATTTTTTTTTTTAAGAAAAACTGTTTTTCTATTATTTTAATAAAGTTGTGTATTTAAATGTAGTATTATCCTTTCTTATCAGTTTATAAACAGTATTTTAATTTTAATTTAATAAAATTATTTAAGTTATAATTAGTATTCATTTAAAAAAAAAATGTTTTTTAAATGATGGGGTATGATTTTTAATTTTGATTATATATATATATATATACATTAATGGAAACTATTCTTTTTATAAAGATCTGAAACTAATAGTTCTTTACTTGTACATGATATAATATTTACATGTGAGATAATAAAACATTGGCTTTACTATAAACATTGTTTTACGATTACTTTTACATCTTATTGACCTATACATCCAATTAACATTTTTTAGTAATTAATTTGCATATCGATATTTTTATTTATATTTTAAAACGTTTATAAATAAAAATCAACATCGACAAAAAGATTAAAATTAAATTTAAATCAATATTATTTTATTATTTAGATAAATAAATATTCTTTATTGTACAATCATAATGCTAAAATTATTATAATAACTAAATGATTTACAGTATAGTTACAGTTAACTTACAATAATCGTACTATTTAACAATATATTTTATATTCTTCATTAAAATTTATTACAATAAATATAATTTAACCATTTTTATTTTCTTTTACTTATATATTTATTTTTTGTATTATTTATATCTGCTTTTCATCTTTTTATTCAATTTTATATTCTTTAATACTTTTATATGTATTACCTTTTTTCCATAAAGATTCTTAATTTTGTTCGTCAAATCAACATTTTATATTACGAATTCCCAGTATGTATTTCCTGTTCTTATATTCTCATTCTTCATTCTAAATATCGATAGAATTTGGTATTATTGTTTGCAGTTTTCATTTATTTTATTCATATATAAATTAACTTTCCATATCGTCATTTTCTTTCATCTATTTAACTTTTTTTTATTCATTCTTAATTTTATCAATCTTACAATATTCACGATTTCCTTTCAATATTTGATTCTATTAAAAATTGCATGTAACGTTTTCATCATCATTTTAAATTATTTAAAAATTGTAAACTTATACTACTTGATCCTTTCTTCTTTTTTTCCTGAATTGTATTTTTTTTTCTTGTTTAACTTGTTCCCTTAATTTTTCAATAAGCTATAATTTTCTGTTTTCAAATCAGAGTATATTATTATATAGTTTATATTTATATTCTATTTTTTGTTGTATATATATATATACATATATGTTAAAAAAGTTATTCTTAAGCACAATCATTCTTGAATCCATTAAATTATTTATATCAAGTATTAAAATTATTCGGTTTTGCTTAATTACAAAATAAATAGTTTCCATGAAGTTATGTTATCATTATTTTTTTATATTTTATATTAATTTGATTATTTTTTACTTTTGCTAAAAAATAAAACGTACAAAAAAAATTTTTTTTCATTTTTATCTATTAAAAATTACCAAGGGTGGGATAAGTTACTGAAAACGGTATTATGTGTTGTAGGGGTCATGTAGCAACTGCGGCGTTGCTTGTCATAGCGTTCGTGCTACGCCAAAGGGACACGCGTGTCATAGCTGCTATCTGCATTGGAGGTCAGTGGATCTAATGTTTTTAAAAAAAAAAAAAAAAAAAAAAACGGGTGCTAGAGTCACGAAAATCTTTAATTTGAATTATTAAATAATGAATGAGAAAAAAACAGAAGAGTAAAAAAAAATTTTACGCAATACACATTATAATCAATATTAAAAACATATTTTTTATATTCTTCTCTAATAACTAATATTGAATAATGATGATATATTATAAATAAAATATATGAATTTCTCAAGACAAAATATTTTTATTAAATGTAAAACAATTTCAAATGAATTAATTTTACTCAATTTAAATATAATTGTGGAATTATTTTTAATTGATGACTACTCAATTATGCTGTATCTAAATAATAAACATATAAAAAAAATTTAATTTAATGCATTATCGTTAAAAAAATCTTTATAAATTTTGTAAAAATCTATTTAAAATTAATTTAATATAAATAGCTTTATTTCTTACAAATTCACAACAATAATTATTTTAAAATACAATTTTTTGTTGTTGTTGTTCGTTTTACAACTAAATAAAATAGGCCATATTTCTTATAATAAATATTGAGAAAAGATTTTTTTAATATAAAAAAAATCGAACTTCAAAGCTTTTCAAATATAGAAATAAAAAAATTTTTTCCTTTTTATTATTATTATTATTATTATTATTATTATTAGATATATCAATCTTAAGTTCTAGCTATATAATATGTTTATTATTAAGTCTACCAGAGAGGAACATTATTAACAGTATTTAATATATAAACCATACTAACTAACATGTGTAATATAATATTTATAACAATTTTTGAGAAAGAAAATCTGTGTTTGCCATTTCTACAAAATAACAATTAATTATTTTCTATGAATAAATATTTTTTATTATTATTATTATTATTATTATTATTATTATTATTATTATTATACGTTACATTTTAATCGTTATTATTAAACAAAGCTAAAGGTTCATGAAGAATTAAATAAAGTAATTAAAATTAATTACGGAACTGTAATTTGTATTGTTCAATGATAAAATAGTTTTTAATTTTTAAAATAAATTAAAAAAGCTAAATGATAATATCAATTAAAATGAATATTAATACTTTTGTGACTCAAGCTCTTTAATAATAATTATTATAACTACTATTGAACAAGATTAGTAATTGTGAACTATGAATAAAGAAATACTACTATGTGGAAAAGCATGCTAGTATTAAGTGTTCTCAATAGATTATAATTACTCATGTTTATCAAGAAAACATTTTTATTTTCTAAAATAATATTTATTCAAATAGTACTAAAGTTAATATAAAATAAATTTTCAGTTCATTGTCGTTAAAATTACATATTTAAAGGAAAACATGTTTTTCCAAAAGAAGTGATATAAATAAATACTAAATATTGTAAAAATATTTAAAGTGACTTATTTGAATAATAGTAAATTATTATACGTAATTAAAAGTAATAATTATGTTTGTTTCTAATAAATAAATTCAGTATGATAAAATAAAGATTAAACTTAATTTCGTTTGAAGTAAAATTTTTTCCCAAGGATTCGTGAGCGAGAAGTTAAAGAAATTTAGAATTTTTGACGAAAAAGAACAAAATTGTATATATCCTGGATTAATATAGGCGTACGGGTGTCGCAAGACCACTAAGTTCGATGCCGGGTCGTTCAAACAAACGAAAACCACCGCGTGGATTAGTCGTTAATCATGATGATTTGGCGGCGCTAGCTGGCCAACCAAACCAAGCTATCAACACTCTCCAAGCAATTGACACTGAGATTGTTAGCCTGAAGCGACAAGTACGTTATAATACATTTTGCATACGTAATATTAAAAAATATTTCAGATGTTTCATCGATATAAATTTTTAAGAATGCAATATTATATATTAATATATTACAAATATATATGATAATATTGGAAAAAATTTTCTTATAGCATTGTAGTTAGGGTGTGGATACATTTTTCTTTCACAGTTTTCTTTTTTTCTTTTTTTTTTATATTTATAATAGTCGAATCTTATTAAATATCTAAAGTGTCGACGTATATTTTTTAAGTTGAGTGTTTTTTTTTTATAAAAACTAATAAATTTCAAAACTATATTAAAAATTCATGTATTTAAAAAATTGTTTAGAATATTTTTAAATAATTATCTTCATGCTTATTCAAATATTATATTTAAAAGATCAATTTCATATATCTGAAAATATAAAAATCTTACCCTATCATTATATATAACTATATAGAAATAACTATTTTTTACTTTATGATTGGAGTGAGAATTAATTTTTTAAACTATATATAATTAAAATATTTAACATATATAAATACTTAATATTATTAATATTAACTTGTATTAAACGTTTTAGAAGGTTTCTAAATATGTATATTCATTGAAGAAATTATAAATTAATTGAATTTTTAAAAAAATTAATTTTTGAATGTAGATTCAATCTAATAAACAACAAGTGAGTGCACTTAAACGCAAAACGACAGATGGTATTGATGAATTACGGCCCCCCGAAAACTCTAGTCGAATAAATTCACGCTGGACAAATGATGAGCTTCTCCTAGCAGTACAAGGTGTGCGCAAATACGGTAAAGATTTCTCGGCAATTGCCGATGTCATAGGCACCAAAACAGAGGCGCATTTACGATCTTTCTTTGTCAATTATCGACGGAGATATAATCTTGACGCTGTACTTAAGGAGTACGAAGCTGAGAACGGACTTATTCTCATAGAAGATGAGAGAGATGATAAGGTATGAATTATATTATTTGTCTGCTATGCATTGGTGAACAATGTAGTTTTAATTCAAATTCAATGGTTAAAAAGAAAATTACTCATTTTCATACATTAGTAAGTTATAAATCAGAATGATATAGTTGTTACCCCAGATATGAGTAGTACAAAATAATAAAATTATTATAAAATATAATTAATATAAAATGATACAAAAGCTAATTGAAAAAAGAAAATAATATGTGAACAAGAAAATAATAAATTAAAAAATTAAAAATTTGAAAATAAGTCTTTATAATACATTGAAATCAATGATGGTTCATTATTAACCAGTAATAAATAAGTTAAATTAAATTGAACAAAATTACAAAAAAATTAATAATATATTTATAAATCGGAGCGATAAATGTTTATACTTTATTTTTTGAAAAACAGTTTTTCCTATAACATTACACTTTAAACTTTACACTCCAATCAAATTTCATAATATGAGTTTTAGATACAATTACAGTGGATGGAATTATACTGACAAGTATCTTATTGCATATAATTTATTTATTTTTATTATAATTTATTGCGTATAATTGTTGATTAAGTTTGTATTTATTATAAATAAAAATTCATTTAGTTGTGCGGTATAACTCGATTAGCAACATTTGACTAACTACAGGTGTTGTAAGGAATGAATAATGAAAATAAAACGCTATGAATGATTATGGAGGAAAAAAAAGGTTAATTTAAACAAACAAAATTCAAAGTGTCTTAATTCATGAGAGAAATTAGATACAATTCACGACCTAACAATTTTATTTCATGAATTTTGAACCATATTTTCAAAAGTTAGACACGATTAGTTTGAAAACAATGAAGAAACAGAACTGATTAGTTCAATTTTACTAAAAAAACAAAATTAGCGCCAATTCATTTAATTGATACGAATAATGTTTCCCGCATATTTAACGATATTATTCCCACATTATCGTTGTTATGTTGATGAGTAAATAATTTGCTTTCCAAGGCTGCTGCCATAAAATTGACGTAGTACATTATAGAAATATAATATCATTAACATCTTGCAACTATACCATAACATCAAAACTATACTAATATTGTAAACCTATAACAGGCATATTTTTACAAACGTAACTTACATCATTATAATGTAATCCAATTTTTCTTGTAAATTTTACAAAAATTTATTTTTATATTTTTTTTGTATTTATTAGTATCTATTGTTGTTCTTGTTACTCCATATTCTATATTACTTCCCTTATTTAAACTATACATTTTCTTGACTATTTATTCCCATTTAGACCAAGTAATAGAGCATTTTCTAAGCTATGAAAAAAGCAGCTAGTGATACATATCAATATTCGTAAAAAATCAGTAGATTCTTATTTTCTAAAATGCCACTCATGATATTTTATTAGCCAAAAATCACCCATTAATTCTATAGTGTTAAAATTATGACTTCATTTTATAACAAATAAAGTTAAAAAAAATGCATTTTTTCGTTAAAATTGTCAATAAAAAAACCCTGAATATCACGGTGGCATTTTAGAAAATAAGAATTTACTGATTTTTTACAAATGTTGATATGTATCACTAGATGATCATGGCTTAAAAAGTGCTCTATTGCTTGGTTTACTTATATATTTTTTCCTTTAAGTTTTTATTTTATTTTTTGCTTGAACCTTTTTTTTTTTTTCTTATCATTTATGAACCATTTTTTGTCTCTATTTTTCTTATAAAGTTTATTATTCTCTTACTTGATATATTCTTAAAACCTTTTCTATAAATTTCTTTTAAAATAATATATGTTGCAATATTATAATCAATATTTATAAACATTTTAAGATTTTTTTCTGACATTCATTTGGTTGTTTTTTTTTTTTTTTTTTTTTTTTTTTTTTTTTTTTTTTGTCAGGTTTTGTAACTCAAACTTTTAACTCTACATTTTATAATCTTCATAATGGGACGGATAGCGTAGTTCCGTTTTTTTGAATCTCTTTTAAATAGCTTAAACTGCAAACTATATTTTATCTTGAAGTTGTTGTTTTTTTTTTTTATTTAATTTTCATAACATTGAACTTATAATTATTTTCAATTTTATACCATAAACATAGAAATTTATTCATCATTTTCAGTTTATTTTCCCTTCACTCAACATTGCTATAATTTATTTTTCCCAATTTCCTGAATTCTATTACTTTTATATTCTAACATTCAATTTTAATTTTTGATATAATTACAAATAAGTTTAGTTTAAATAGAAATATTTTAAAATATCTAAAGTTGAGCGCATTAATCAATTATGTTTTAATTATAAATTAAACTTCTTTTTCAAAAAGTATATTCAATTGCTGTTTAAATTTTTAATATTTGATTATTGCTGATTTGTAAATTCATAATAAATTGTTATTAATGATTATTTTTAAAAGTTGAAGATAAAATAAGTTTTTTATATTTTAGATGGAAGTGGATCAAACAATAAATCCTGAATTAGCGGAATCTTCGCAGAAAACAAAAACATTAGTTACTATAAATCAATCAACCAAATAACATACGAATATCCTTTTTAAATCGATAAAACGCATTAAACAAATTATTAATAATTTATAATATTATATTATAATTTATTAATATGAATCCATTGTAAGAAGCCCCCGGAAGCCGCTTTTTTTATTCAAACAAATGAATTATTATTCCTGTATGTCTATAATTTAACACAATATGAAAATCATAAAATTTCAATAGATTTTTACTTCATGTTTATCTTTTAGTTATCAATAGAGTTGTAATTATTTATTAGGATTGATAAATAAACTTTTATATTTTTTTGTTTCAATTTTTCGTATATAAATGCGATAAAATGAAATGATTGTTTAGATATACAAATGCGATAAGTATAAATAAAAATTTATTCTATGCATGAATGTGGCGGTAAGAGAAATATTTTCTTCACTGTCTAATTGTAAATATATAATATTACCTTTATTTGAATTTATTTAAAATTTTTTATAAATTTCTATTCATTAATTAATTTTGAATTCATTTGTAAAGCTTTTTTAATTTTTTTTATTTAATCAATGTAAAATTTCATTTTCCATAAATTTTAATATAAATTATAAAGACTTTATATATTTAATTACAAAACAATTTTCTATTTACAAAAAAAATAACAATATCTAAAAAACTTAATTGCTCTATTTATGTATTACGTAAATTTATAAAGGTAGCATTTAAACATGTACATATATGGTGCATTACATCAATTTAATTATTGATATAAAAACTTTTACAATAAAAATATCAAGCAAGGATACAAGTAACTAGTAATCATTTTTCAATGGATGAGATATAATCATTCATGTATACTATGTAAATTATGATAGCAATAAAATAATTAAATACGTAA
Source organism: Eupristina koningsbergeri (assembly GCA_018907245.1). Taxonomy (NCBI): domain Eukaryota; kingdom Metazoa; phylum Arthropoda; class Insecta; order Hymenoptera; family Agaonidae; genus Eupristina; species Eupristina koningsbergeri. The sequence continues at coordinate 438,944 of JACCHV010000044.1, forward strand.
TAAAACATTTTTTTAATTAAGGGGTTGTGTAAGTCAAACCAAAGGAGATTTATGTATATCTATTTTATTTAATAACATATTTATTATTCTATTCTATTTCTTACTTCTTTTATTAAAAAAGCTATATAAATTAGTGCAATAAAAAATATTCTAATTCTCTGTAATTTATGTATTATTGAGTGAATTTTAAATAAATATGCATTATTTAAAAAATAAGATATACATTAAAGTTTCTAAATGAAAGCTTATTGCAACAGTCACTAATTAAAAATTTATAAAATAAAGTAATACCAATGGTAAAACTTACACGCTCTCTTAAAAAGTATATAATTAGAAATAATCTATTATTAGTGTAGTTACACTAACTTATAACTTTGATCTATTTTTAAACTAAAAATTATGACAATGTTTAATTTTTGTTCACTTTTTATCAATATATTAAAATTATACTAAATTATAAATATTTATTTTAAGTATAAAATTATAGATAAATAAATATTTTATCAAATAAAATTTATTGTATTAGAAGAAAATTTCAAGAAACTAAAAATTGAAATACTTTATTACAAAACCATTAATTTATAAATTGATATCTTAATATGTAATATAATTAAAAAATAAATAAGTAGTAATAAAATTAATATAATTTTTTATTAAAAATGTTAATAATTTATTAATATTTACTCATTATGATCTAATATGTAAAATTATATTGAGTGTTAAAGTAACCTAAATAATTGGTTGATTTAATAATTCTAATTATTTATGTACTTTAAAGTATTAATCTACCAATAAAAAATGGTTGTACATGCATAGTGAAACTTCTGAAGTTTATAGTGAAAAAAATTATATATTAAAGATATTATTTAAAATTTAGATATAAAAGTAGAACAAACATTTCTTTTACAGTAATTACACGCATACCACAGAATATAAAAATCAACTGTAAATTTTTTATTTTATATAAATTATAACGATCACAACTTTGATACTTTTTATTATCATATAATTTATATTAAGTATTCAGTTACAAATTATAAATTCTAAATTCATATTATTGATCCTTTTCATATTTATAGTAATACAAAAATACTAAAAAAAAAAATAAATTTGAAAAATCTTTATTGAATGATAAATGTATTTTTAAATGAAAAAAATAATTTTTGAAGCTGCAGTAGTAGCTTTTATGATTAATTTTTTTATTAATATTCTTTTATTAATGATGGAAATGCATCGTTGAATACTTGTATAATGTAATATATATTTTATTCTACACAAAAAATTTTAGTTTATTGTGTATATCGACATCTTTTTCCTTGGATGCAGATCTTTTCTGTATTTTAGTATTACTCAAAACAATAAATATGTAAAGTATAACATTTTTGTTTTAATGATAAGAATAAAGGATATAATTAAAGTTGTCATTTCTTAGAATATGTTATAAATAATAATTTGTAATCTTGATATTAATATTTTTTTATGAAGGTAAATGCAAATTATAATTTTAAATGTATTTCATGAAAATACAAAAAATAATTATAAATAATAATGAATAATACGATATTTAGGTTCTAAAATTATGCTTCAATGATGTACATGAAATTATTTCATTAAGTAATCGTTCCATTCTAAAAATACTTATAAATTCAAGTTAGAAAATTAGGAATTTTTAATAGTTGTCGAGTTAAATATTAAAGAATTATTGTGTTAAATGTGGCCTGATAAATAAATGAATGTCGTTTTTAAAGACTTCATATTTTTAAATTAATAAATGCAATATAAGCCAACAAACATTATTGTTTATATATATACTTACTTATTGATTTGCCATTTTTTTTTTTCTTTTACTAAATTTTTTATTGTATAAAAAATGTAATTGCATTAGAATTTTTTGTAATAATTATAATAAATATAAACATACTTTACATCATTGTTTTAATTTAAAATAATCCTCATGAATAACCTTGAATTTTTCAGTTAAATAATTTGAACTTGTTATTTTTAAAATATGTTCAAGATTTTGTGAATTAATATTCATTTTTTGTATTATTTTACGATTATTTTCTAATAAATCACAATTAATATTATTGTGCATCCCCCTATGTTTTATAAAAATGCCTTTTGAAAGTTTTTGTTGTAAACAATAAGTAATAAAATTAATTATTTTTGATTCTTCATTAAAACTAGTTATTACATCTTCACAAGAAATTTCTATATCGAAAGCATTGAAATACTGATAAGTTGTTGATAAATATTTTTCAAAAAATTCAATAACTTCATTGTCACATAATTCTCCAAGTATTGTTTCTTTTGATACTAAATTAAGTAACAATTTATTACAAATTATTTCATCCATAATTTCTTTTGATAAATTATATATTAAAATTTTATCATTAAAAATACTATCTTGAATAGATTGTCTAATAAAAAATAACTCATCTTTTAATAATATTAAAGAAGCTAATACCAATGTTACCTTACATTTATCATTCATATAATCGAAATTATATAATAAAATGTTTAGGCTTTTTGCTATCGACTCTCTAAGAACTTCCGTGTAAGTAAAATAATTAGTAAGTGTAATTTTTTCTTTTAAAATACAATACATCAAATCTTCGAAACAATCGCAAGTTTTGTCTGCTTGCAATGAGAGAATATATATAAATGTTAGTAATTCTGACATTTGTATAGTTTTAATAAATGCATGTTCAAGTTTTGACGCAAATATTTTTAGTTTATGTATATCATCATATTGCAGATGTATAAGTTCACCTTGGCATATATATTTAATTGATTCATTGGTATAAATATTTATTGCTTCTAACAAGATTTGATGAGATTTTTCAAAATTATTTATTGCATATTCAATACTGGTAATAAATAAAATCCGATTATAATGTGGTGCTTGTTTTAATAAATGTACACCGAAATCAATACATTTAGCTTCCAAAATATTTTTAATTGTCGCGGTATCTTGATTATAATATAAATGTTCCATGAAAAGATTCATTAATTCACCAATAAATTCAAAAAAACCTGGCATTGTTTTTTCAAACAAAGTATAAAAATGATTGGTATTTTTCAATTTAATAGTATTTTTTTTTAATATAATTTGAAACTTTCTAGATAATCTTAATAACTGAGCTTCAACTACGTAAGAAAATTTATTTTTTTTAATTAAAACAGATCTTCTGCTCCAAAAATTCCATAAAATATTGGTCTTGAAATTAATTTCTAAATTTTTTCGGATTCCGTTAACCGATTTTATTTTTGTATATTTGATCATAATATTTTGAAATTCTTCATCTTGTTTCTCATATAATAACTCTAAAACATTTAAATACCCATTGAGCTGATTAAATGTATCTGCTAATATTATTTGAGATTTTAAGTGTTTTATTTCTGATTTAAGACTGGATGATGCAACAATCGCAGAAAAAGCCTTGGATGCTAAATGTCGCACATGGGCTACAGGACTACTAAGAAATAAACAAAGATAGTTTTTAATCTGTTTCACGAAAATAATTGAGGTTCCATCAATAATTGCAACGCCACTATAAAACATTTTTGAAATTAATGTCAAAATATAAATGATATTTGTGCTATTTTGACATTTATCATTTTTATTAAAAAATGATTTACAATAGGTTTCCAAATAAGAAAGAATATATGTAACTAATTTTGGAAAATGAGTTACAAAATAGTTAATTGAATAACCATAGCCATAATCTACAGATTTTACTCCAGTGTTTTGACCGACTAATCTTGATACTAGTGCTCCAAAAAGTTGAAGACTGGCATTACTGTTGAATAAAAAAATAATTTATATTTAAAAATGTATTTAATTAAAAACTTTTAAACATATCAAAATTTAATTATTATATTGTCAAAGGATGCAAAAATATAAAAAATAAATACAGTATTTCATATTACATTCAATAAATTAAATTTTTTTATTTCTTATTTAAAATCTGACCTAAAAACCTAGATTATTTTTACTTTTATTATAAAATAAAGATTAAACAAAAAAATATTAAAAAATTATTATACAGTTATAAATTTAATTATTTGAATGAAATTGATACACTAATTAAAAATAATTTACCGAATTGTAAATATTTTTGATGATATATATTCAAAGCAAACCAGACAAGTATCTTCTAAATAAGGATTTAATTCTGATTGAAGTTGTTTATCCGCGAATAAACTTTTCAAAAAGTGCAAATGCATTGCATTTGGATCATCGTAATTATTAACTTGTTTCCTTTCAACTTTTATTAATGATTCTCTTAAATTCAGTATCAATGATTTTATGGCAAAATGTAACAATGGTCTTTCTATTCTAATATCATTAACAATAATTTTGTGGAACATTATGGTTAATCCAGCTCCTCTGCGAGTCAAATTTATATTCTTTAAAAAATCTTTATCCAATAATTTTTTTAAATAGTCTTCCAGTAAGATTACATGTTTTTTACTTTTACATAAAAATCTATGAAAATTATATTTTATAATAAATAATTAAATTTTCTTAGTACTTTAATACTTAATTTTATAAAGTTAAATATTTAATGATTATTTGATATTTATAGTTAATTCTTAAACATATTTTTTTTAAAACAAAAATAAATCATGAAATCTTAAAAATTTTTCTTTAGATTTGCCAAATATATATATATAAAAAACTATTTTCAAAATATTTTAATATAAATTTTAATTTTTATAAAATAAAATTTTTTTTAGATTGAAAAAATACATTTGAATTTTAATTTTTAATAAGTTTAAATATAAATATGAAAAAATTTGAAACCCCTGTTCACCCTTCACAATTTGGTCAACACTGCCTGACATTGTTAACATTTATTTAATGATACAATTATACTAGTTTTTTCAGAAGAATATTTTTTGTAATTTATTTTTGTGATAGCTAATTTAAAGGCGTAAGTATTAAAATTTAATAAAAAATTTTTAGTAACACCTAATCTATATATTAATTTGCAAGCAATTTAATTCGTGTTGACAATATTGTGATTAAAGTTTATTTTTATACTTTTATAAAAATTTTTGCAATTGCTTTTGACTAATAATGATCATTTTCTAAAATAATAATTATTATCATTGTTATTATTATTAAAAAAATAAAATAAATATTGCATACCTGCTTAAATTACCAATTGAAACCCCTGCTGCTTCAATTATACCTTTATAACGACATTTTAATAAAACTGTTGCAATAAGTTCGCTCATTTGAAGAATTAATGAGTCTGAAGCATATTTACTTTTTGCTATTTCAACTGCTAATTCACACAATACCTTCATAAAATATTTTAAAAATTAGTATCTTTGGTCCATTTTAAATATATGTAGATATATTTTCTATAGAATGTATATATTCATAATATAATAATAATAAAAAAAAAAATTACTATTTAATTTTACTTATGAATTTTTTAATTTTTTAATTTCAGGAACAGAAATAATTAAATTTTTTTGTAGTGTACTAGTTTTAATTTTTAATATAAAATTACTTTTAAAGATCTCCAAATGCAAGTTATAATTATTTGATGTGCACGAGATAATTGTAATTTATTAAATGTATAATTTATTTCACTACTTTCAATTGCTTCATTGATTGCTAAGCTTATTTCCTCAAATGATGATGAATATTCTAAAATTCAATAATATAAATTTCATTATTTTACAAAAAATGTTATTTTATGAATGATATAAATTAAAAATAAATTCAATTTATTAATAAAAAAAGCAGTAGTTAAATATTGATAAAATTTTCATAAATATAATAGATCGAAATTTATTAAAACAATTTTGTATAACTTATAAATATTATTTAATTGTAAATAAAATTTAAAAATTACCTAAATTAGATGATTTCAGTGAAAATAAATCAACAAAATAATTTACAGCATTTTCAATCATATCAATTACTTCTTTTATAAATTTATCTACAATACAGTAATTGTTTAAATTATTATTAAATCCGATCATTAATAATGCTGTTAATACTCCATAAAAAGGTGTGTTTTGCATTACAGCTTTCAAAATATCTTTTTTTATTAATGCAAACTGCCTTATTGCTTCTTCAAATAAAAAAATTACATATAATTGAGTTATTCCTATTGAAGATTGTATGTTAAAATTATCTTTTAATTTTAAATTTAATTTATTTGCTTCATTAAGAGGAAACCATTTTTCTAATATTTTAAATAAATAAGCACCACTGTTGATTTCGAAAATTTTATAAGAATTACATTTCTCTAATGCTATTGTAAAAAGAGTCTGAAAATATTAATTATATTTGATATTAATGAATTAAAATTTGTATCTGTATTGATGTAAATGTGAAAAATTAAAAATATTTATCTTTCAAAATGCTATTCCAAATAAACTTACATTTTTTTCTGTATTACTGAGAACTTCTGGATCGAAAAAGTTAATTATTATGTACGATGAAATTTTTTCAATATCAATAGCTGAATCTAAGACAAGTTTAAATAAAAGAATAGCAGTTTCCTTATTGGTGAATTTCCATTTTCCATGGTCTTTCAATTTTTTTTGTAGTAAATAGCCATATTTCATTGCGCTATTAAATTTTCGTTCTTGTGAAATAATGGTATTACTACAATTATTACTATGCAAAAATTGAAGACTAATCTTACACAAATGCAAACCAAAAATTTTTCGTTGATAACAAGATCCGATTTCAAAGCAATATATTTGAAATTCATACAGCCATTCAAGAAAAGAAATAATATCTTTTGAATTGCTTTCGATAAATACCCTTTTCGACAAATTATTAAATAGTACTTTAAAATAAGTAAAAATACCTTCTCTGAGGTAAGTTATATTTGTTGTAGCATTAAAATATAAAAAATGTTTTATTGCATCTATAGATTTAAAATAATCGACATTATTTAAATTTCCTACTTCATAACAGTGAGCAGCAAAGGCATTTAATCTTACAAATGCTTCTTTATGATTCAAAAGTATATCTTCATTATTCTTTAATGAAATATTAAATCCGTATTTTCTAGCAATACGGAGTAAATGCGATTGATATAATATGCTTTTTTCATCACAATTTTGTACAAGAAATGTTAAAATATCTCGATTATTTTTTATTGCAGGTTCAATCCAACATTTACATAATTCTTCCACAGTATTATAGTTTTTTCTAAAATATTAAATATACCATTTACTTTTATTTATTTGTAAATAAATGGGTTAAAATTTATTGATTATTATTTGATTTTAAAAGAAAAAAATATATATATACATAACTTTTAATTTTAATAATATAAAAGAAAATTAATGTTTCTTACTGTGCTTCCCATGTATTAATGTAATTTTTTAAATGTTTCCCAAATGTTTTTTTCCATAATTCATTAGAAAGTTTTTTACATATTTTTAAATAAACTTTAGTACTAGCTTTGACTAAATTATTATTTATTAAGCTATTGATAAGATTTGATATGAATTTCGAATCAGTAATTAGTTCAATATTTTCTAATTTATCACAGATTTCTGATAATATTATAAATTTATTAACATGACACCAAGATATCCGTTGTACACAATTATAAAATAAATATATTAAAAAATTATTGTATTTTTTTTTCATGATGTCTAAATATATAACAAAAATTTCAACATTTGTTTTGCAAATTGTATTATCCCAATTTGAAAATATAACTACTTCTATTTTCTCTTCTAGTTCCCAAGAATTTTCTAACCATAAAGCTGTTTTTGATATCTTTTGCATCCATTGTTGTAAAATCTTAAAAGAAAAATATGTATACCGAGTATAGCTTATACAATGTGGATAGGCAATATTAAAAATTGTTTTATAAATCCCATAGGAACAAGTTATATTATTTCTTAATTGTAAAAACCCATTACAAATAATTAATTTAAATAATTCAATATTATATACTTTAAAATCTTCTTTAAAATATATAATTAAATTTGTTTGTAAATTAAGATAACTATTCAAACTAGTTTCAAAATCATCTAATGTATATAAAAACCATTGAAGAGATATATAAGCACTGGAAGCCAATAAAACAATTTCATTTCCAATTTCATTATTGGAACATAATAAATATAGTAAATCAATCAAAACTGGTTGCCATGTCATTATATCTTGTGAAGTCAACTCTGTATTCTTTTCTGATGATAGACTTATAAATTGCTGCAAAATAAACATCACAATCTTATCAATTAAAGATAAAAAAGAAAATTACATTTGCAAAAATTATTTGAAATTTATCAAAAAATATATAATTTTTTATTATACAATAATTACAATATAATGTCTGCACATAAATTTCTACATTATTGCTACAATACTAACTTTAAGCAAGTTTAAGTTTGTTACATCTTCTTTATCTCTTCCATTTTTTTTATCCTTTTTGGTTACTTGTTTGTTCATTTTTATAGAAATATAAACTGGCTTCATTATAATTGTTAGAAAAAAATGCTAAAATATTTTTAAAACTTATTTATAAATAAAAATAATAAAAATCTATTCTAGAAATTATTAATTAATACTTTACATTTAACAAAAAATTAATTTTCATTTTTTACTTCATACATTAAATTATTCAATCAGAAAACATGAGAAATTGTTTTTGGAAAAATTTAAATATGATTTTCAATTAAATTATCTACACATTAATAAATTATGTAAATTATAAAATACATTATGTGAAGTTCTTACCCAAAAATTATCTGAACATATAATGTCACTAAGTCGAAATTATTAAAAATTATTGTTTAACTAGAGATAATTAAATAAATAAAAAATTTGTCATTGTTGTTGATAAAATTACAATAAACTATTTACTTTCAAAATACTTTTGGAATGTAAAGTAATTTGATTTTTTAATAAAATATTTGAGTTACTGAAATTTGAATTAAAAATTATATACCTTTGGTACTGAATAAAAATTTTTTTATTCATGCTTAAATGTATAAATTTTACATTATTTTATCTGTATTTTGATGATTTAAGTAAATGAATCAATTCTTATCATATTCAAAATGCATTCTAAAATAAAAATTATATTTATAATTATTAATAAAATTTGAAACTTAACATTAAGTACTAAACACTGTAATCAAATTAAAAAAATTTAATTAAGCAATTTTTTAAAAATTAAATTCAAATTCAAAAATCAAAATATTGACAAAAATTATTATAAAATAAAAATTAAAAAAAATTCAAATCTATACTTTTACATTATTGCAACAAATTTTTTACAATGTATGTAGAGTTGTATCAAGTTTAAGATATCAAATAATAAAATATGTGTTTTTTATTTATAATGCAGAATATTATTTTAATTTATATTTTTTAAATCTAGTGAAATTTTTTTATTAATTTATTAATTCTTTACAGAAAAAATTATATCTATTTTAATACTGTCAAAAAATAATTAAATTTTTAAAAATTATAAAAAATATTTATTACAATAAATAAACTATTTTATCACGCATTGAACAAATTATATGACTATTATAAACTCTTAATTATTCATGTCATTATTTTTGATAATTTTTTTTTAATTGCAATAAAATTATATATACTTTATTTATATAAAAGAAAAATTGTTAGTACATCACAATTTTGTTTAAATGTTTAACCATATTTTGAAAATATTTAAGTTGTATCTAATTTCAATAAGGAAATAAAAATGCAATTTAAAAAATTAAGTGATTTTCTAAATAGTTAAAATTTGTAATGTATCAAAATAACTATAAATGAGAACTTACTTTTAACTATTAATGAATTTTAATTGTAAATATTGTTAAACTGATAATATAAAATCTACAATTATATATTTAATTTATATAAGTAAACAATATTAATTCAAATTTATTTCAGTAATTTATTAAAACTCATTATATAAATAGATGTAATCGAAGAGTGAAAATAACAATTATAGGTTAAATATGGTATCAACAAATTACAACCATGCATAGATAAGTAAATTGCGGATTCAATAATTTCTTCTACATCGGCCTGTAAATGTTTAAATTTTTAGAGTTAAAATAATGAAATATTTAGGTATTTAATAATCGTTTAAAAACTGTTACACAATCAATTAGTTATCATTGGGAATTTCGTATAAATTAAAGTTATGTTCTGAGGCAAAGTGTATGAATTTTAATAAAAAGTTCAGAATGAAATTAAATATTTTTTACACAAAATTTTAATTAAGAATGTAAATTATAATATTTGCTTTAATTTAATTCAATAATAATCTGTGACCGTCGTTATTCGCCAAAATATTAATATTATTTTAATAAATTAAAATCTATTTCTATCAAAGAATACAATAGTAACAGCAGAGATAAATTGGGAGATTGCGCCTTAGCATAGAGAATTGTTTCCAACAGAGATTATAAGAGATCGCCGAAACCCAGGGGGGTCCAACTGTAAATGGGAAGACTGGAAACAAATACCCATGTACAAGTATCAAGAAAATACAGAACCCTACACTTTCTATAATCCCATGTGTCCTTTTTCCAGAGCCGGCACTGACAATCTGGCACATGTGTTTACTTCAAATTTCTTAAAATTTTTGAACAGTAAGAAAAGTTCTTTCAACAAGAATGCGCGTTCACTTAATAATATACCAAAAAACTTTAATAAAAGTATACATTAGCAGCAAATAAATTTATTATTTTTTTTAAAAATACATTTATATTTTTGTGTTAAAAAAAATATTTTTTTTAATACAATTTTAACTTACCAGTGATACAATTTATTATTATTAAAATGATTTAATATTTTAAAATGTATTATTTATTTGTGGTGGTTTACAAAAAAAAATATATTTAGTTCAATAAAGTGTAAATTACCTGTGAATAAACTTATTATTATTTTTAAAGATATGTTTTATGTATTAGTGAACATTTAAAAAATGTGTTATTAAAAATATTGTGTTCAATACAATTATTCAAGACTTTCAAAGAAGTTATTGTATAGGACAACTTTATTTAAATCTTTTGTGTCGAAAGATATTGGATTTTGCTTAATTGTTAGATTTTGTAAGTGTATTTTTTATGTTATTTTTTATGTCAAATAAAAGTTTTTAGAATGTATAAGATAATTGTATTTCTTTAACATGGATGAAAATCCTTTTTTTGTAGTTTAATGATAATAAAAGGATGTTGCAAAGAATTAAAGCCTTGTATTTATTTCATTTAATTATATATATTTTAATAGTAAAATAATTTCATATTTAATAACAATTATAATGACAGTAAAACATTAATCTTTGGATATTTAAACTTTTTAAGCAAATATCATTTATTAATATATATTATTATTCTTAATAACTATGCAATTTTACAATTATTACATTAACAATAAATTATTTTTTCAATATTGCTCTTTCAATGCAATATTTGATATAAAAAGTTTTACATTTTAAGTATCATGTACTATAAGTTAAATATAATACTAATTGATTTTTATTTTGATTGATACAGCACAATAATGATCAACGTGTAAATAAAAAATATAATATTCTTATGCATTTACTTGCAACAGTATATAAATATAATAAATGCAATAGTACATATAAAAAAACACAAATACAATGTACAAGTAAATAAATAAATATATGTATATATATTTATAATAGAAACAATAATTTAATATATAAATAAATAAGTAAATAAATATATAAATAAATAAATATTAAAATTATTTAAATTATATACTGTATAAAAGCTAAAAAGTTTGCATAAAATAACTATAATTAAAATAAAATATAACTAAAAAAATTAAACGAAATAATATTCTGAAGTTATTACTAAACATTTTTTAATATAAATTCAATATTACATTGTAAAAAAGAAAAATAAAAAATAGTAAAATGAAATCTATAATATTAAAAAATGAAATTAATGTATGTAATAACGTATGTAATAGAATATAAAATATAATAATGAATATTATACTTTTGGCTTTTAGTGTTCAATAATACATTAAAAAACACTGTAACATAGTAGATGTATAAACATAATATATATAATAGTTTTGTTAGAAAAGATTTGCATCGAATAATTTAAATTAATAATAGAAAGAAATAGATAGAATTATTAGAATAATTTGGTTTTAAAATATTACTTATTTATTTAAAATTTATCAATGTTATTTATCCCTTATTGCTGGTATCATAATTAGCACAACAGATCCCCCCCCTTTGCTGGTATCATAATTAGAACAGCTGGTACAGCAAGTACCCCCCACCTCCGTTTTTGCTGGTATCATAATCATGGTATTTTAAGAAATGGAATAGGTGCATTTAAAGAAATTTTGAAACAAAATTTTAGTAAAACAGAACTTTTCGCACGTGTTTGGTGTTTCGTGCAATTAGTCACACAGATGTTTGACGAATATTTTCATTTCTACGGAAAACAAATTTTACTGCAATTGCATTTTCGTTTTCCTGAACAAAATTTTTAAAGATTCTTTAAGAATAAAGCTAAAACATTATATTGAATGTATTAGAATTATTTCAAATAATGAATCGAATTTTTTAGTAAAACTTTTAGTAATATATAAATTTTTTTTTCATCAAATAATTTTTAAAATTGTTTTAATTGTTAAAAATTAATATTTTCAACAATTTTTCATAATTTTCAAAATTAACAAATTTTTTCAAAAATTTTTTTTTTTCTTCAAATTATTTTTAAAATTGGTAAAAGTGTCTACAAAAAACATTTTCATCTCTGTTTTTAATATTAAGAATAAGAGAAATTCTTCGTGCACTAGTAAAAGTAGTAGGTAATAAATTTATTGCTTTACCTGCGCCGAAGTTCAAAATCTGCAAACGGCACAGATGAAAGAATAAAAGTATTAGTTTATATTCTCACTATTGTATGTAAATCTTTTCGTATACAATTGATAGAGCAGGCGAATTTACTGTACTTATACATCGCTTTTAAAAATTTTAAGCACATAAAGATTTATATTATTTCATAATATTTTAAAGACAATATATATTTTTATATTGTTTTGAAAATAATTTGTTAACAATTTTTCTACTTTTATTTAATATTATTTTTAATTTGTAAGTTTCAAGTTTATTTACGGCGGCTGAATTATCTTCTTGCTCTATAAAACAAAAATTTTTTATAAGCACTT